>CM077148.1:9609502-10021886 GCA_039583875.1 Platanthera guangdongensis | reverse complement strand
TCCTTAACACGCATGGCTTCGGTGTGCGCGTTCAAAGCCACTTGTAATATGTCGACCTCCTTCTGGAAGTCGGCCATCTCTTTCTCGCGAACACTTGGCGGAGGAGGCGGCAACATAGACAAAAGTGATGTCAAGTCACCCGGTTTCATCGCGGTCTCCAGTTCACCTGCAGAAGATAAAACACAGTCAGGTTCAGCCGGATGATTGCGACCTTCTTGCAAGGGAATCAGTAGGATAAGACCGCCAGTTTGATTTTTATCTCCTTCAGAGGCCGCGGTATGGTTTCTAAATACTGGCCGCCTGAATCGTTCGGGATCTATCCTCTTTAGCTTTTCTTTCCATAGCCGCTCGGCTTCTTTAGCTCGGCCTTTAAGTTGAGTCGTGGTCAGGAAAAAGCTGGCCGACGGATTTAATATTATGTTCGCCCCCTTCTTCCTTGACCGCGACTTGTAGAAGTTAACAATTCGCTTAACTTCCCTGTGTTTACCTTGCAGCAAAGGAAGTGTGGTCGCCACCGGCTTCCCAGCGATCAGCTTCTTCATCTCCTCCATCTTCTCTCGAAGCTTCAGTTTCTCGGCTCCTTCAGAAACCATGGAAGCCGGATCGCCAAGCTTCTCCCCAATGACTTTGACTTCGGGGCGGTCAACCTCTTCAGAAGCCGCTGGGGTCGACAGTAGCGCATCTTGCTGCTGGAGGGTCTCCATGCCCTTAAGGAGATCGCTAATCGTCTCGCTAGCCACGGATACATCCTCTAGCTCGTTCGGCTTAAAGTCTGGTGTGGAAGGACTCTCGGGTACCTCTTTCTCGTGCGGCCTGTGTTGAAGACTATCCGCACCGGTCTTTACAGAAATATTCCAGTTTCTGGCCTGCATCTTACTCATCTTCCTCTTCATCCTTTCCTCAAGGGTCTCGCTCTGTTTCTTATGCCGTTTCAAGGAGCCAAACACCATTTCTGTCTGTTTGCTCTGTTCAGCAAAAATCCGTCCGGTCTCCAGCGCCTTCTCTGGCTCGTTGTCGTCCACAATGACTTGGTCGACCTTGGCCTGCAATTCGTGCGGCTTGCCAGATTCAACACTTTTCTCCTCTGTCTCACCATTTTTAAGAGGGGTTCGCCCGATGGAGAGAAAGTCATATCGAAGGATTTGGAAGTTCCGGTTTGTGGTGGAGCAATCTTCGAAACCGCTTCAGGATCGGTTGCGGCCTACGAAGATTTGCCGACTGTCTACGTCGGCCTATTTTCAGATCCAGAAGCCGCTGGAGTAACCGGCTTCCCAATCTTCTTCGTAGGCTATCAGTCAGAGTCATCCGGTTTCTGGCCCCGGTTTTTCTTCTTTTCAGTCGATTTCTTCTTGCGAGCAAAAATCGACGACATGACATCCATCTTGTGAAAGACCACGTCGGCTTGAAAGATTCTGACCGCAAGTAGCGTGTAGCGACCCGTGGCTTGGCAGAGATCTTGAAGAATGTCAAGGTCCAGGGGAGTTTATAGACGCTAATGCATTAAAGGCAGTCGCGGTCTCCGGCTTAGTTCTACATTTTCGAAGTTTTTCCGAAACTTAAAAATGTGTGGGGATTATGTTAAGCCCGGAATCCATGACCTGTTCACGCAGCTTTCCAGACCGGGCGGCATGGTTGTTCTAACCGCCAAGTATCTCATTTCGGACGGTCACCAGAGATTGGGTTGCCTGTGCGGCTAGCCGCATCTCAGATCAGCTCGTCTGGTCATCACCGAAGCCAGCGGTCTCCATGTCAGGCCACCGCCAACGCCGACCCTGCTCAGCGACAAGTCCCAATACCCAGACCATCAGCTCGCCAGGTGGAATCCGCCAGGCCGCGCGGCTTCCCTCCTTTCTCATTTTCTGCTCATTTGCTTCCCCTCACCTCTGTCCGGTTCTCCTGTAACCCGGGCAGTCGGTATCTTTAGCCCTGCCCGCTTGGGCAGGCCCCCGAGCCTATAAATAGGGGGAGGGTGCACTCCCCAAGGGACGCTAACTTGTATCCAGGAGATCGCCTGTTAAGGGCTGCAGTCACATGTCTAGTGTTTTGCGGCTTGCAGTCCGACCTTCTTCCCCTTTTCTCCTTCTTGTAACTGTTTCTCACTTTAAATAAAGAAAAGCCCGTCGTAGGAGTGACATTTAAGCCGCGGCGGGCGAACTCTGCTGTTGGCGCTGTCAGCGGCCTCTTCTTCTGTCCTTTAGCTACGACCGCTCGTAACCGACTACTCGATAGTCTCCTATTTTCCCTTCCTTCCCCCGATGCTCAAACCGTTGCGGTTGGTGCCCAACTCCCTGTCCGTTTTCGTGCATCAACAATTATTATGTTTGGTTTTGCTAATAATTTGCAGGGAAGGAGCTCTGCCGCCTCGAGTAAGGGGCGGGGTCGTTATAATTTGGTCAAGTACCCGATCCCCCGGATTGATGATCTTTTTGAACAGTTAGTCGGGTCGACAGTATACTCGAAGTTGGATCTCAAGGCTGGGTACTATCAGCTGCGAATAAGGGAGAGTGATATCCCGAAGACAGCATTTAGTATGAGATACGAGCATTATGAGTTTACGGTCATGCCGTTTGGGCTGACTAATGCGCCGTCAGTGTTCATGGATTTGATGAACAGGACTTTCAGGGAGTACTTGGACCATTTTATGATCGTCTTCATCGACGATATTTTGGTGTACTCGCAAAGTGAGGAAGATCACTTCAAGCATCTTCATTTGGTGTTGTAGATGCTAAGAAGAAATCAATTGTATGTCAAGTTCTTGAAGTGCGAGTTTTGGCTATCCTCAGTGGCGTTCCTCGGTCATATAGTGAGTGGAGAGGGTATTGTTGTGGATCCGGCGAAGATTGTTGCGATACGGGAGTGGCCTGAGCTTGCTACTGTAGCGGAAGTCCGGAGTTTTCTGGGGCTTGCCGGCTATTATAGGCTCTTCATAGAGAACTTCTCGCGGATAGCGTTACCTCTCACTACTTTGACGAGGAAGGAGCATAAGTTCGTTTGGACGCTGGAGTGCGTGCGAGCTTTTGAGGAGCTGAAGTGTCGGTTGACCACGGCACCTGTGCTGAGTTCGCCATGTGGGACCGAACGCTATGAGATTTACAGTGATGCTTCGGGAAGCGGTTTGGGTTGCGTGCTACTGCAACATGGAAGTGTAATAGCTTATGGCTCGAGACAGCTAAAAGTGCATGAAAGGAACTATCTGGTCCATGACTTGGAGTTAGCGGCCGTGATTTTTGCCTTGAAGCTGTAGAGACACTATTTGTACGGTGTGAAGATTGATATCAACACCGATCACAAGAGCCTGAAGTATCTTATTGATCAGAAGGATCTGAATATGCGGCAGCGTGGATGGATGGAGTTCCTGGGGGACTATACATTCAAGATCCATTACGTGCCTGGTAAGGGGAATGCGGTTGCGGACGCATTGAGTCGCCGAGCCCCAGCTCAAGCCAATTGGCTATCGGTGCAGGATGAGCGGTTGGTGCGAGAGTTGGAGGCGTTGGAAATTGTTTGTGTGGATAGACAATTAAGAACTGAAGCAGTTCTGAATTGGACTGAAGTCCAATATGACCTGGCTGATCGTATTTGGCAGGCTTTGGATATGGATGCTCTTGTGAAGCAGTTCATGGTAGAGGCTCTGGATGGGTCAAATTCCCAATTCGTCGTGGAGGACGGACTACTTTGGAAAGACGGTCGTTTGTGCATCCAAAGTGTGGGCAATTTACGGGTGGAGTTGTTGTACGAGGCACACCATACCAAGTACTCGATTCACCAGGGGAGCACAAAGATGTACCGTGATGTTAAGAAACTGTTTTGGTGACCGGGTTTGAAGAAGGATGTGGCGCTATATGTAGCGAAGTGACAAACTTGCGCCTTGGTAAAGGCGGAGTGCCAAAAGCCGGGAGGATTTCTTAAGTCCTTGCCTATTCCTGAGTGGAAATTTGACGACATCTCTATGGACTTTGTGCACGGTTTGCCAAGGTCGCAAAAGGGGAACGACGTCATTTGGGTGGTCGCCGATCGGTTAACGAAGGTGTCGCATTTTATTCCGCATAGGAAGGATGATCCGGTGGAGAAGTTGGCAAAGCTTTATGTGGATAACATAGTACGGCTTCATGGTGTGCCCCGCAGCATCGTGAGTGACCGAGATGGGCGGTTCACGTCCAATGATTGGAGGCTTGTGCAGCAAATGTTGGGAACAAAACTGAAATTTAGCACAGCCTTCCATCCGCAAACGGATGGGCAGACCGAGAGGGTCAATAGAACCATGGAAGACATGCTCCACATGTCTGTCTTGGATTTTGGAAAGCAATGGGAAGACCATCTTTATTTGGTGGAGTTCGCATACAACAATAGCTACCAAGCGAGTATTCAGATGGCGCCTTTCGAGGCCCTATATGGTAGAAAATGTCGCACGCCGTTGTCTTGGTTAGAAACAGGTGAGTCAAAGTTATATAAGCGATCAGAAGTGGAGGATGCTACTTCTTTGGTGAGAACCATTCGGGAGAGGTTGCTTATCGCTCAGGACCGACAAGCAAAGTACTATAATGCCAAGCACAAGAACGTGGAGTTCGCTGTGGGCGATTATGTATACTTAAAGATCAAGCCGTTCAAGGGTGTCTCGCGGGTGCGGCGATTGAAAAAGCTAAGCCTGAGGTACCTTGGACCGTTTGAGGTTCTAGAGCGAGTTGGTGAAGCGGCCTATCGGCTGAAGCTTTCAGTAGAGCTTGGTGGATTACATGATGTATTCCATATTTCGGTGCTCCGGAAAGCGGTGCAAGATCCTACGCAAGTGATCGCGGTTGATCAAGTGCCGATGGATAGTGGGCTGACGACAAAGATCAAGCCCATGCAGATTGAGGACTCGGAGGTCAAGCGGCTACGCAATAAAGAGATCAGGATGGTCAAGGTCTGGTGGGACAATTGCGGTCGTGAGGAGCTCTCTTGGGAGTGAGAGCAGACTATGCTTGATGAGTATCCGGAGTTGTTCCGCTCAGGTATAAATTTTGGATTTGTACATGTCTTTCCTTTATGTAATTTCGAGGACGAAATTCTTTTAAGAGGGGGAGAGTTGTAACGCCCCGAAACTCAAAAGAGCGACGGGGGACGTTTTGGTCCACTTTTGGGTTCTGGCTGCAGGCACACGTCCTGGGACACGGGCGTGTCAAGCTTGTGTCGACACTGAGCCGGGAAGTCGACACTTTGGTCTCGACATTGTGTCGAGACTGGGCACACGGCCTGCGACACGGGCGTGTCGCAGGGCGTGTCGACCCGTGTGGACACTTAGCCGCGAAGTCGACACTCTGCGTTCGACGAGGTGTCGAGACATGGCACACGGCCTGCGACACGGGCGTGTCGCAGGGCGTGTCGACCCATGTCGACACTCGTCCCAGGAAGTCGACACTTTGGTCTCGACATTGTGTCAAGACAAGGTACACGGCCTAGGACACAGGCGTGTCCAAGGCCGTGTCATCAGGTCGACGATCTTCGCTCGACGAAGTATCGAGTGTCGAGACCGTGTACACGGCTTGGAGCCCAGGCATGTCGAGGTGACATGGGCAAGGACACGGGCGTGTCCTAGAACCCATGCAGTGCTCGGGTTGTTTTCGGGGAAAAATGATGGGGGTACACGACCGGCCACACGGCCGTGTCAGGTGGAACACGGGCGTGTCATCTCGAACACGGGCGTGTTCGATACCCGTGTGAGGTTCCAGGCGAGCCGATTTTTACGGAGAATGAGGCACACGGCCCTGGACACGGGCGTGTGCCAGGCCGTGTTCGGTCCAGATTGGGCATTTCAGTCCGGAATCAAAGCCATTCGTTTCCTTATTTTGAGATCCAATGGCTGGGGGTTGTTCCTGAAGGGATATACCCTGGATTGGACTTAGAAACCCTCACTTTTCATAAGTTATCATCTTTCTAAAACCTTAGAGAGAGAGGAGAGCCATGGAAGGAAGAAGGAGCTAGATCCGGCCATTGGAGGAGCTTCGAAGCTCCGAATCGCGAGCCGACTTTGGATTTGCGGAGGCAAAGCTAGTGCGGTGCTTTTCATCCGCTTACTTTTCAATGGCGCCAAAGGGGAACGCTAGGGTAACGATCCTCATCTTGCGCATGAGTAGCTCTCTTTCTTTTCATAGGAAGCCCGCTCTCGCGAGTTTGCGGAGAGTTGGAGGCGTTCCTTCAGGTAGATATGTGAAGTCCCCATTGTTTAGAGTCCGTAAGCGAGAATGGACATAGGCATGATGTGTGAAGCCTACCCGGACATGTTGGTCTAGATCTGTGATGTTGCATTTCATAATGCCGGAGAAGACTCCGTGCTATTGGTTGTTTTTCGGGTTTTCTACGCGGTAGATTGCAGCAGGGAGTCTTGGGGACTAACCCAAAGGTGCACCCGGAAAACTGGGCGGATACGAGATCTTGCCAACTTGGTGGCCTGAGAGCCAACTTGAACATAGCCGGGTTATGTGAATTGTGATGGAAATGGGACTCGGTGGAAGTTTGACCCGCGTATATGGCTTAAATTATCGTTGCGATGTGAGCACGGGTTAGATGGAATCGTACCCGTTCTATGTCATTCGGTTAAAGAGACCTAAAGGCACGTGGCACTTGTCGTTGGCATAGATTAGGGTCTTTGGCGGTCGATGGCTTAAATTGTCGTGACCCAGGCCAAGAAGACAAATTGCTCATAGGTTTGGCCGTCTTAGTGGCGGTGGTGAGTCCGGAATGTCTATGGCTTTAATTGACGTGGACATTGACCGGTTCACCAAGAATGTGCCCTGAGAGCACGGGGCGTGTGGCCGTGCGATCCAACGTCTGTGATGAAATGGCTATATATATATATATATATTGCTCGCTTATGCTAATGAAATGCAGGGAAGGAGGAGCGCCGCCCCAAGTTGGGGGCAGGATCGTTATAATTTGGTCAGCATTGCTGACCGTTGCCTTGTTTTGCCACCGTGCGGTGGTTTGTTGCTTGCAGGTGCTTCGGGACCAAGCGGTCAATAGCGGGCTAAAGCCCTTTTTGCGAAGCCGGCACTCGAAGGCCCAAATGGAAGTGTTTACTGTTTTATTCATGTATGACCGGCCTGCGTGCCGTGGTTTGTAAATCATGTAATATCAAGTGAAACATTTTGTAAGGCCTTAAGGCTTATGTTGGTATTTTGTATACATTCCTATTTTGGTTAGTGGACATTCATGCTTTAATGCTGGGTTCTTTGTTACAACTTTTATAAACTGCTTCCGCTAGAATGCTCTGTGTAGGACGTTGAGATTGGTTGGATGGTTTCCATAAGTAACCACCTGGTCTGTCTGTGACATACGGCGTCGGGCCCCGGCCGGACCTACTGATATATACTATGTGACGGATAAGGGGTGTTACAACATTGCTATGTATTCAAG
This sequence comes from Platanthera guangdongensis, assembly GCA_039583875.1. Classification (NCBI taxonomy): domain Eukaryota; kingdom Viridiplantae; phylum Streptophyta; class Magnoliopsida; order Asparagales; family Orchidaceae; genus Platanthera; species Platanthera guangdongensis. Next base: position 10,014,494 of record CM077148.1, on the reverse strand, counting down.
TTTTTTATCTCAGTTTGAACCAAAGATAATTGAAGATGTCAACATAGACTCATTTTGGATTGTGATTATATAAGAAGAAATGAACCAGTTCAAGAGATGGAAGGTCTAGAAGCTGGTTCCTAGACCATAAGGACATAATATCATTGGAATAAAGTGGATCTATAGGAATAAAATTGATGAGAATTGTGTTATAATAAAGAATAAATCTAGACTAGTTGTCAAGGGATATAGACAAGTTGAAGGTATTGATTTTGATCAAACCATTGCACCATTATCTAGATTGGAAGTTATAAGACTATTGCTTGCATATGCTACACATAAATGTTTCACGGTATAGCAAATGGATATAAAGTCAACTTTCCTAAATGGTGGCCTAAAAGAGGAGGTATATATTGAGCAACCCTCTGGTTTTGTTAACTCTAACTTTCTTGATTATGTATTTAATCTTCGAAAGGCTTTATATGGGATGAAGCATGCACCTAGGGCATGGTATAAAACCATGTCTACTTTCTCTTTGAGAACAAATTCTCATGGGGAAAGATAGACAAGACATTTTTCCGAAGGGAAGTCAAGTTTAAGATCATCCTTGTCCAAATTAATGTAGATCACATAATATATAGGTCTATTGATGATGGACTATGTAAGAAGATGTTAAACTTGTGCAAGAGAAATTTGAGATTAGCAGTATATGTGAACTAAAGTACTTCTTGGGCCTCCAAATAAGATAGTTTGAGAATGGATTATTCATCTCTCAGTCTAAGTTCACTAAGGATTTTATTAGAAAATTTGGAATGGAGAGTGCCTCCATAATGAATACTCCTTTGGGGTCAAATGTGTGGTTAGAAAAGGATGATACTGGGAAACCTATTGACGAAACATTATATAAAGGTATAATTGCCCCCTCCTTTATCTAACTACTAGTAGACCAGACATTATGTATGCTACATGTGTTTGTGCTAGATACCAGGCTAGCCCTAATGAGTCTCAATATTCTACAAGCAAAAAGAATTCTGAGATATCTTAAGGTCACGCCTGATCTTGGCATGTAGCACCCTAGGAATAATGATTTTTAACTAACTGGGTATTCAGATACAGACTTTGTAGGTTACAGAGAAGAAATAAAAAGCACCTCAGACACCAATAAAATTCTAGGAAGAAGATAGGTCTCTTGGAGCAGCAAGAAGCAAACAAGTGTTGCTATCTTAATAGCTGAATTAGAGTACATATCAGCTTATAGTTGTTGTGCATGGCTACTATGAATCCAACATCAGCTCCAAGATTATAATCTCAAGCAAAGTAGAACTCTTATATTTTATGATTCTACTAGTGCAATCTCTATTGCTAGGAATCACGGGTCTCATAGTAGGACTAAGCACATAGAGATCAGCTTTCATTTTATTAGAGAGCAAGTGGAAAGTGAAGACTTCAGTCTTGAGTTTGTCCCTACAGATAAATAAGTGGCTGATATCTTCACCAAGCCACTAGATGAAGCCAAGTTCAACACCTTCAAATTTGATTTGGGAACGGTGAACTTAGTATAGCTTCATTAGCTCTTAATTTATTTTAGTTGCATGTAGTGTTAATCCCTGCAGGATAACAAAGAAGATATGGACTAAGTGTTCAAGCATCGAGTGAGCTGAGACAACATCAGGCGTCAAGTGTACTAAGACAACATCAGTCATTGAGGGTGCTGAGTTTAAGTGTACATGCATCGAGTGCGTCGAGTACGTTGAGTCCACTCAACGAATACTCCAAGGGACTTCTATTTGCGGCTATCTCACGAGATTAATCCCAACCGATCATTTCCTCGTGATAATCATGTCAGGTACGTGCCTTTCAAAATTCTCAAATTGAAGATAAGTATAAATAGAAGTGTGTGTACTTAGAATAAAATACATTATTCCGAGCCCTTTAGTCTTTCTGTCTCCCTGCGACGAAATCTCGAGAAATCTACAGAATTCCAAAGCACACCACTAGATCAGTCTTGAGAAAAGAACTCAATCAACAAGAACAAAGATCCATCACATGAGAAGGATGAACTCAAAGATGTTTAACTAGGGGGACACGATTGTGCTTCCACATCTGCAAACTAGTGAGAAGAACAAAAAGAAGGTTGTACTCATCATAGAGGAAAGTACAGGAAGCAACACTTCTGATAGTAGTAATGAAGAGGCACATGATCCTCAGCTGTCTGATTCTTCTGAGGAAACATGAAGAGATAGGAGTGCTCAAGTTTCGTATCTTCTGAACCTGTAACAAAGGATGTCCAAGTCAGGGGCTCTCCATCAGAGAACATTCTAATAGAGGTTGCTGAAATGGTGACAGAATTTATTATGGATGGGATCTGTGGAAACATTAAGGGGAAGATTACCCAGATGGCTGCCCCTGCTGTGGGAGAGCTAGTATAATTAGTTCATGAATAGCTGGATTGCTTCGTTAAAGATCTGCATAATACGATTGCTCAAATTCCAAAAGGTCCTGAAGTGATTCCTTCTGTCCTCAAGTTGAGGGGGAGCAAGTCCATGATAAAATGACTGATGATACACCAGCTATAGTAGATACAAGTCAGCAAATTTATATGGGGAATGCAGAGATTGAGGGGGAGATTCCAACAGATCTCCATGCTCAAGAAAATGAGGATGTCATTGAAATTTTAGAGGATAGTTAACAATATGTATGAATAGATAGATCAGGCCAAAACATCCCTGACTGTAGCTGTCTCTAGAGAAGTCATAATTGCGGAGAAGGCAATGATATAGGGGGAGAAGGAAATGATTAAGGGCATCAAGGGGGAGAATGATGTTTGGGTTACCAATGTAATCAGAGGTTCAATGGGGTTTGAAAAGTACTCATATGACAACATTCCTCCAATTAGAGAAGGATTGTATGATGAACAGTATGGTGATAAGTGGGAAAATCAATATGATGACCAAGATGGTGCCTAGTGGGCTGAACCCTCTACTACTTCTGATCAGATAGCTAGAGCCAGAGGCAAGTCTGTTGCTGAAGAAGAGGAAGATAACTTTCTCAGCAAGAAGAGGAAGTACTGAAGAGACAAAATGTCAGGTGCTGTGCCACCAGATGCTGTCGAGCCAAGCAATAAAAAGGTTGCATAGAAACCTGGTAGTGGGATAGTGATCAAGGAACCTGAAACATGACATGTTTCTTGTTTTCCTTAAGGTCTTTAGGAGTGTGAACATTTTGTTATGTGCACACTATCTATTTTTATAATCATATTTGTGTGTGTATCAATTTTTTCTCCTATATACTGCGTGTGTTTATCTTCTATATATGCTAGTGTATATAGTTGGCTAGGGTTTTGACTTCTTCAAATAAGGGGGGATTGTTGGATCTATTGATCACAATATCCTAGATTTAAAGAAGGCCCACAAGTCTATGGTATACACATGAATGTATTTAATATATTTTCAAGTTCATTGTGTGTAGGTTGCTATCTGTTACATTATTTATATAGGCAGTTAGAGTCACAATGACAGTTGGAATCAAGACAGGTTACTGGATAGGTAGAAAATATACTATGTCCAGTAGTGTTGAGTGAAATCACTTCACTCAATGCCAAAAGCTTAAAAGAGTTGACAAAAATACATGCAGTCAAAGAAGCAGTGTTGCTAATAAGAAATCTATCTAAGGACATAAGCATTGAGTGAAGACAATTCACTCAACGCCAACTCATCAAGAAATTTGTCTAAGGACAGAAGCGTTAAGTAAAGACGGGCCACTCAACGCATACACAACACGATTTCTGTCCAAGTATAGAAGCATTGAGTGAAGACGGGACGCTCAACGCCTCATCAAGAAATCTGTCTAAGAAAGAATTGTTGAGCGAAGAAGCTGTACTCAACGCCTTCATGAAGATAAATTTAAACCAAGTCTAGAAGCATTGAGTAATGAAGGCTCACTCAATGCCTTAACATTTAGACTATTAAAGTCAAATGCGTGGAGTGATGAAGGCTCACTCAACGCCTGAAGATGCAAAATTTTGCTAAGTACATTTGCATTGAGTGATAAGGTTTCACTCAACACCTATGCAGATTGTCTGGAAATTACTAAGTCCAGAAGTGTTGAGTCATGCTGACGTCATCAAGAAATCAAATGCTGCGGGTTTTGCATCATAGATGACAAAAGGTGTCACTCGCCTTTAGTACAACATTTAATGCAAAAGAAGTGTTGTAGTTGCAAAACACCGGCTAGCCCATACTGCACAAAGAGCCATTAATCTGTGGGATATAAAAGCAGAGTTCCAAGAAAGCGAACAGTGGTTGTTGTTTAGCGAAAAAGGAGAGAAAAAAGAAATAGAGTTTTTCAGTCATCTTCTTCCTCTCGACGAAGAAGAAGTTTTTGAACAACTTGCTCTTGCAGTTAGTCTGTGATTCACAGACAGAGTTGGCTGTTGAAGATACAAAGAACTGAAGAATCATTTCTCAACAGTATGTTCAGAAAGTTCTCTTTCTGAGTAAGAAGAAGAAGCAGACTAAAGTTATGTTGATGTTCATCTTCAAGGACACTGCAATCAACTCTACTGCATCAAAGGATTAAAGAAACAATGCTATGCAGTTGTCTTCTCAGTACAAGCCGAAACATCCTGAAGATCTATATTCTTGGTGCTGTGAAGAAGTTAGGGTTGAGTCTACTCAGTCCAGAAAGGCAGACTCAGAGAATCATTTCTCTGGAGTCAATCATCAACAAAAAACTCATTTTCATTTTATAGGATCAATTTTGATCTAAAATGTAAGACTAAAATATAAAGGCTAGGTTGTAGGATTCAGTTGTGAATCTGAGGTAGGTCTTGTATGTCTGAGGTAGGGCCTTTAGCATGAGGTAGGATCTAAATAAAATCTGAGCTGTAGGAGAGTTTTACTCTATGGGTATAGGGCTATACTCCAAGCCTGAGTGTAGGAGTTTTGATTAACTCTAAGTTTGGTCATCTGAAGGATCAATGTGTTGTAGGAGATATTTTCTCTAGTTGTAGGGATTTGGAATGAGGTAGGACTTGGAGGAAGTCTGAGAGATCCTACGGGATCTGTGTTGTAAGCCCTTTGAGCCGAGATTAGATGAGATTTCATTGTCTAACATAATGTTAGAAAGGGGGAAGGGAAAGTGGATTTACCCATACCTTGCAACACCAATATAAATACTATGTGTTGTTTTGTGTTCTTGAAAGCAAGGTAAATAACTTAACACTCAACACACCAAAATAAGAAAGTAGTCATAAAGAAAAGGAAACTTATACACCCCCTCTATGTGTTTAGCTACTCTTGAAACAAAGACTTTCAACAACCACACACACATGAGAACTAGTGGAAGGAGAAGGATGTGAGTAGCTGGTTAGTTGCAACTAAGAGAAAATAGACAAAGAAGGTTGCTGAAAACATCAACACCAGTATCCGCCCGCTGTAATGAATGTCACTCTTACGGTTCAATTTCCTTTGATTAAATAATTGCAGGTGAATGTAAAGGAAAGAAAAGTGGTGTGATTAGCAGACCACAAAGCTCAAAAATCGAGACTACAGCCTGAACAAGTAGGCTACATGATTCGAGTCAGCGTGCTTTGGGAGTTCCACCCACCTATTTATAGGCTTAGGGGCTTGCCCGAATGGGCAAGGATAAAATAAACACTTTCCCGGGGTATAGGAGAACCGGGCAGAGGTGACAAGATACAAAAAAATGAGGAAAATGACTAACTACCAGACCACGTGAATGGGCGGTTAGCCCTTGCGGTCTGGAGCACTTGTTGGGCTGTTACTTGTTGAGAACTGAATGAGTAGAGCGGTATAAAAATCATGACCGAGCAGAGCAATCTAATAATCCTGACTTCCACGATCTGTGAGTAGGCTTGAAGCATGGTTGCAGACTCCCGGGTAAACATGATCCCCACACATTTTTTTAATTTTCAGGAATTTCGAAACTAACCATGAGACTGCAACTACCATTAATATTTTGAGGTCTATAAATATCCCAAAAGTTACACCAGCTTTCAAAAACTTTCTTCTGTCACGGGGCAATACTCTCCTCTTATGGTGAGTATTTTTCAGACCACAATGTCTGGTCTTGGAAGTTCATGGCCCCAATCTTAACACTTGATGGAAAAGATAAGTCACAGGTGAAGACGAAGAAAACTATAGCCAAGAAACCTGTAGCCCCTATCCGCACCACTAAATAATCTTAAAGACAAGATAAGAATGCAACAAATATCGAACCTCAACCGAAGAGCGCTTCTCCCCGACGGATATGAATATCCAGTCAGCATGCTTGTAGTTATTGGCCCTTTAAAGACCTTTGTGGTTAATCCCAAACCTCTTAATATTGATGTAATTGAATCTATCTTTGGGATAGTCATGCTGCAGATGTATTTAGGTGATGAGATTAATCAAGATTCTGAGAGGTAGAAGCTTGTAGAGAAGTCAGATGAAGTGAAGCTGGTTGAGGAATAGAAGCGAACTATTGAATAGACTGTGACTATTACATCTCTATCTATTAGGGATGTTGTGTCTGTTCACGAATGATTGTGGAAGTTTAGCCAGATAACCACTGATAGATGATAACAGAATGAGTTAGCATCCTAGTCTAACGAGAAGAAGAGGGATTTGAAGGATACTATTGTTGATGTGCGAGAGAGCAAGAAGCTCAAGGAGACAAAAGAGTCGAATATCTCAGTCAAGGTCAATGCAGCTAGCTTGCAACACAGACCGTATGATAAAGAAGTTCATGAATTTGTTATGGTGACTTCTATTGCTACTACTAGCAATAAGACCATGCTATCCACGGTCAGTATCTCCACTGACAAGATTATGTAAAGATTTTATAGGTTTTAGAGATTAACAGGTCTTTCCTAAAGGTTATTAAGCCTTTTCCAAGCGACCTGGTGACTGAGGATGACGTCCAAGTATTATAAGAAAGAGCTAGAGAGAAGAGTATTGGCATAATTTTTGAAGGAGACAAGAAGAGAAGTTGAGGAAGCAGATTGCAGCCTAAATGGTAGCCAAAGAAAAGGATCATGTGGACTGGCGGTCAATGCCAGCCTTGCAAGTCTCTGTCTAACTTCTGTGATAAGAAAAACTAATACCAGCGCATATGAATATAGAGCCTCCGCCACCTTAAAGGTCTCCCCTTCAAAAAAAGAGACTGGTAAAGATTATAAATGAGACTGAAGACATCATTCTTTCGACCAGAAAGTTGGACAAGTGCAATAAAAAGGTTCATCAAGATTGTGGCAGAGAACTTAGTCGAATTGATGCTCAACGATTAAGGCACCCTACTTTCGATAATCACCAGACCATTTTTGTAACTAGCGAAGAAGAAACCATGCAGCCTTGCGGTCTTTCTCTTTAAAATTCTACTTGAAAGTGAAGGGATAGATCACACTAACTCTAGAGGGGGGTGAATAGAGTATTAAAAATCTTTTGATTAATTTTTATAGAGATTAAAATAAGTGATATTTATATGTATATGGGCAGAAATAAAACACAAAAATCACAACATAGAAAATAACAAATAGATCACAGCATAGAAAATAACAAATAGAGCAACCAGATGACATAAAGATTTTATAGTGGTTCCCCAAAAACTTGGGTACATCCACTCTTCTACCACCCTAGTAGGTATCCACTATATTTTTTGATCAGGTGCCCTGCCATCATAGGTTTTTTCTCCGGTGCCCTGTCACCACAGGATCTATTTTTAAGGGAGATCTAGTAACCCTTTGAGCTTTTGATCGGGTACCCAAAAACCAAACTAAGTGTTTTGATCTGGAGACCTAACAACCAAGGGATTAAATTTTGAAGGGAGTTAGAAACCATTTTACAGTGAGGTAAAAAGAAAATTGATGTTGTCTTCTCTTTCTCAATGTTCTGAGAAGACTAGTGGATTATTGTTGTTGTCAAAGCTCCCACTAAGATGTAGAATAGTTCAAGAGAATGGAAGCTTTGCTCAGGGTGTGGGCCTTCAAGATGAGCACTTCTTCTTCCAGTAAATATCTTTGAGTGATTGAGCTTTTGTTCTCAAAATGTATGTTGTGTTGCAGGAAGAAAACTGGATGAAGAAGAATGAAGATGAAAAAGATATTGTGTCTCTATTTCTTATTCTCAGAATGCAGATATTTTCTTTCTATTTTTTTGTGACTCAGTAAATTCTAACTGTTAGACTCTGCACGACAATCTTCTGAAAATCTTTTATATCTGATTGCTTGATTTTGAAATTCAAATCCTTGAATTCATCTGCATATTTTCTTTGAATTGGAACGATTGAATATTATCTTCAATGCATTTGCATAACTGTCCCAGTAAATATGTTAAGTAATAACTCTGTGAAAATCCTTAATTAATACTAGCATGAACAACTATATTCTTGAGAATATGAGCATTAATTATCAGATTATTATTGTCTGAATATTTGAAATAATCTGAAATCGAGTTGTCTTTGAGGGCCTGAGAAACTAAGAGAAAATAGTCGAACTGAACCTGGATGGAGTTAGTCGAACTAAGGTAAGTTTTGGTCGACCTAAGCTCCAAGTTCGTCGACCTGATAAATCTCCTTCGTCGAGCTGAGCTCCAAGATCGTCGAACAGAAAAAGCACTTGCCAAACTGAGCTCCAAGTTCGTCGAGCTAAGAAGGCACTTCGTCGAGCTTAGATATTGAGATAAGCTTAAAGTTCATCAACCTGATCTAGACTTTTGTTGAGCTCAACTCAGAGAAGGAACACTGAGTTTGTCGATCTGAGATCGATGATAGTCAAGCTGAGTTCAGCTATCGTCGAACTCCTTTTTCTACAATCTTCAAAACTGTCTTGTCTCCTAAGACTTGAGTCTCTGAAGTCTTATGCAGCCTTCTGAAGGTAGGTCTCAGTGAACTAACCTAAAGCAATTGACCTTAACCCTGGAATTAACAAAAGATCCTAGACTATACATGGTGGGTCATCAATCCTAATAGTGAACCTAGCCCAAATCACAAGTAGGGTTCTAACAATCTCTCACTATTTGGGTTTGGTCACTATGCAAAATAAAACAAACAAAAACACAAAGCAATAAAAATATCTGGCAGAATCATAAACCATTCAGTAGATATGAACAAATGTGCCATGTGAGTTAATATTTAGCAAAAATAAAAATCAAAATGCATAATCAAAAGATTAAGATTGTTTCTTTGAATCATCTGAAGAAGAAGCAGGTTTTGTGAAAACTATCTATCTTTTTGGATCAGAAGCCTGCTGTTGAGTCATCTTAACATCTTGAACACCAAGAATTTTTACAGATACAGCTCTGGGCACTGTAGCTTCTAGATGTAAATTCATATATGTATCAACATTGAAAAGCTTTTGTTTTACCAGATACTTGTCCAGATCCTTCTTTCTGTATGATGACATTATTGAAAATTGTGATGTCTCATTTCCTTCTTCTTTGGCCTTTCTTATCTGAGATAGTCCTATAAGCTCTTGAAAACTGTCCATGCTGAAATTAGGATCTTGAAAACTGTTCTTTCTTATCTGAGATAGTCCTATAAGCTCTTAAGAGACAAGATAGTTTTGAAGATTATAGAAAAAGGAGTTCGACGATCATCGATCTCAGTGAATGAACCTAAAGTAATTGACCTTAACCCTGGAACTAACAAAAGACCCTAGACTATACATGGTGGGTCATCAATCCTAATAGTGAACCTAGCCCAAATCACAAGTAGGGTTCTAACAATCTCTCACTTTTTGGGTTTGGTCACTATGCAAAATAAAACAAACAAAAACACAAAGCAATAAAAATATCTTGCAGAACCATAAACTATTCAGCAGATATGAACAAATGTGCCCTGTGAGTTTATATTTAGCAAAAATAAAAATAAAAATGCATAATCAAAAGATTAAGATTGTTTCTTTGAATCATCTAAAGAAGAAGCAGGTTAAGTGAAAACCATCTGTCTTTTTGGATCAGAAGCCTACTGTTGAGTCATCTTAACATCTTGAGCACCAAGAATTTTTATAGATGCAGCTCTAGGCACTGCAGCTTCTGGATGTAAATTCATATATGTATCAATATTGAAAAGCTTTTGTTTTACCAGATACTTGTCCAGCTCCTTCTTTCTGTATGATGACATTATTGAAAATTGTGATGTATCATTTACTTCTTCTCTGTCCTTTCTTATCTGAAATAGTCCTATAAGCTCTTGAAACATGTCCATGCTGAAATTAGGATCCATTTATGGATCATATGTTAGAGAAGGAGGTCCCTCTAGGCTGGAAACTTCTTTTTGATTTTCTTCAGATTTCTGTTGCTGACTACTCTGCTTCTTATATTGATATTTACTGCTTTAAGTGTTGTATTGCTGCCTGCTGTAGGATGGTCTAGATTGATAGGAAGATGATATATACCTTTGTCCTTGAGAAATACTGCCAGCTGATCCAGCTATAGGAGGAGAAGTAGGACCTCTCCTATGCTTTGGAGGAGGAGTGTATCTCCTGCTCTTCTTCTTATATGTCATTTCATTTTTAGAATATCTCATCCAATTAGGAGTATCTGGAGTGAGTGTGATGTTATACAAAATATAATATGGAGTGTCAACAGTGGGATTTTGTTTTGGTACAGCCTTTGTTGGAGCCTTTCTCTTGAATTTTCTCTTCTTAGAACTGCACTCATCTGACTCATCAGATTCATCAAAATCAGAATCATCTACAGGATTATCATATAAAGCATGAATCTGTTTGAGCACTGCATCAGATAATACAGGAAGAGCTTGTGGCTCTATGGCTTCAGCCACACATTCTTCTTCAGCCTGAGGCTGTACGTCTGGCTCTATTGTTTCTATATCTATATCTTCAATTATGAGATCATCAAAATTAGGCATAGGGGACTCAGCCCATCCAAATGTTCGAGGAGAATTAGCCTTTGGCTCTGGAGTATTTATATGCTCTATAATATCTTCTTTAACTACAAAACTTGTCCTTATTTGTTCAAATATTTGAGGACTAACAGGTGCAGTGTAACTGACAATAGCTTTAGAGTAATAATCAAAAACTGGCATACATCTGTGTAAAGTATCAAAAGATTGTAATAAAGAATAGATATCAAATGTTGGATTAAGAATGAAATCACCAACAGTTTTTATTACTGCATCAAAAGATTCTTCTTCAAGGTCTGGCATATCAGTGTCATCATCAATTATTTCAACTATTTATATTGCTTATGGAATTGCTGGAATTTCTGCAGGAATGTCTGGAGCTTCTTCATGGAACATCTCCCCTTTCCTGGTTTCAGAGAGTCATGAACTCAGGCCCCTAGAATAAGGAGGGACAGAAGAGGAAGATGCAAGCTTTGAAGTAAGTGCAGAGATGGAAGCAGTAAGTGGAGCAACAACCTCACTTATGAGCTTCTTCTGTAAGACCCCTTCCTCCCCCTTACCAAGGAGGGCTACTGGGTCTTATGCCAAGAACCGCCGTCTTACGGTGGCACTAACGCACGGGTTAGTCGACACCGCAATACGCCGATTCTGCCGGCTATTACGATCAAATAAATAGGCCAATATGAGAAAAGAAGAAGTAAAGCAGTATATCAATCCACTAGTCCACAAGTCACATAATACATATCATATGTATGAAATGAAAAGTACAAAACACGGTCCACAGAAGAGTACAAAACGAAAGAGTAATAAGGGCTTATGCCCAGTACATCAAATCAACTCTATCTCTCAAATAAAAGCGAAATTGTTGCTAATACATCAGAACTCGTCCCACCTGAGGACGCATAGTAGGGGTAGTAGCCTGCTGTAGCAGTATCTGCTCCTCAAGTCCTGTCTCCTCGACATGCTGGTGCTCCATCTCCACGGGCTCCTAAAAATAGTATGGTCACCGACCATTAGTCAAAAAGACTAAGTCGTTTCCTCCGCACCTCGCCCCGCAACTCCTAGGCACTGAGCGGGAGGACGAAGCGGAGGACAACAAGGGGTAGCAAAATTGGAAGCAAGTGACAGGAACTAACTAGCAGATGTAATAAGTATTATTGTTCTACTCTAGCAGTTCTAAGTATATAGTACAAGTAAGTAAAGTGCAGTACTAGTAAAGGAAGTAAAGAACAGAAGTAAGAGCAAGTAAATAAAACTATTCTACAACTATGCTACCATCACAAAAGTACCCTACCTTATATAAATGCCCATACAAATATATAAGTTAGGATTTCTAGGAAATTTAACTTATCATATAAAAGATCACATACTAATTTATATGATAAGGATCTATGAAGTGTATGACCTAATATGAATGAATGTTATGATGCAATTTTATGCACAGGCAAGTGCAACTCACACACAACGACTCTGTGATCATAGAGCTTTAGTTCCGACTTTTTGAGAGCTTGCATCACTCTCGGGTACCACCGTTGTGGCTACGGCAGCAGCGGAGTGGGCGTCTCCGCTTTTAGGCCGGTATGCACACTACCAAGCCTTAGACCCCTCTCATACGCCTCTGTACACGTCCAAGGTGCACTCTAGAGTCTCGCGTACGTACTTTGTTTGCATCCCGTCAGTCTTGTTGGGTCGGATGTGCGTTATCGGGGATCGTCCTCCAGACCGCAGTGTAAAATAACCCACTGGCCCCTCTAACCCTCACAACCGCCTGGAGCACCATACTGCCATCGGTGTGATGAACGGCCTATACCACATGCCCCGCCACTATATTTATGCACATGCAAGTATTTCATTCTGAGCCTTCCGCTCGCAAGACCAAACACGTCATGAAACCCTCAAACCCAACCCAGGTGAGAACACACAATAGTGCCTTTATACCAATTCCATCAAACCCTACAAGGGTGAGCATATATCATGAAACTCTCCAACCCTACACGGGTGAGAAGGTACAACAAATGTCTTAACCTATTAGACTACTCTTGTCTACGGGTTATTATACTTAGTGATTTAAGGTTAATCTCAGGACTGCCCAGGGTATACCCGGTGAAGGGCTTTCGAGGGCACTAGGAACTACGATGGGATTACGCCCAAAGTTCCCTTTCGCAAGGATATTTACTTTAGTTGATGACTACCCATATTTCACCACAGCTCTCATTGTTGCTCTGGAACAATCCTAGTGACTTAAGATATTACCGGGAAACCGACGGTCTTCCGTCGACCTCCACTCCAGTTGCTACCTAAAGACTTGCACTTTTACTCCCATCAGTAAGACAATACTACCCACCAGGGATTATTCATATTGCACCCCCTTATTCTTCCGATAATCAATCCTCTGGTAATCCCCTAAAGCATGACCTATTTATGCTATATGCAGACCATGTCCTATTATTACCCCAAAAATGGAATCTTCTAATCCTTAGGGCCTCTTGCCCCTAACTATTTATCCTAGGGTGGTATGGACTAATTGAACTATCATATGGATTCTCAAAATTTTCCTTGCTCAATTAATCCCTTAATTAAATCTTTTAAATTGATTCCTAGGTTACTTTACACATGAAGTAGTATAATTTAAAATCCACTAACCTAGGTAATTTTTCTTGAGTTGTATATTGATAAAATATTTCTGTCTACAGGGTTTCACAATTTTCTTTTGAATATTTATACCAATTCCTTATTTAATACCAAATCTACAAAATTTTCATTTTCCAAATGAAGTACAAGGAATATATAATCCAAAATTCCAGGAAAATTACATAACATATAAGACATTAATTTAAGACTAATGGAAGAGTTTCATCAACCACTATGGTGTAATGGCCTAACAAATCCCATTCTTAAATATTTACCAAAATGCCATTATATTAATTTAAAATTTATCAGTACATCCATAAATTCTAAAATATTTATGCAAGGCTAATAATACAATTATACAACAATAGAAATATTTCCAAATTTTTCTGAGGTGTATTTCTGTCAAATCAAGAATAAATGCAATAAGGGTAAAATGGTCATTTCAAGGTATTTTACTCCAGAAGTTCTTCAAACAGAAAGATCAACTTTTCCTAAGTCACATATAACCCTATTTTTAACTTGGCAAAGTTTGAGGACTTTTACTTGAGGAAAACCTATTTTTCCAATTTATTTTCAAAAGGAGCTATATTTTTAAAAATTCCAATTAATGAGATTTTTGATTCCAAAAATCCCATAATTAATCTGAGGGGTGAACTTTACCCTAATGAACCACTGGAATCAAATTCAATATTTTTGAATGCCTCAATTAAGCTGAATGCACAATATTTAAATTGTTGCTATTGGCACACCAAGGCAATACATAAACCAACGCATGCAAGTGCATTACCCCAACATGCACTGATCGAAATGTGCTGAAATTTTTATCATGCACCAATGATGTCCCCAAGGACCTACCACCAAACTTTTGGGGCCATTTGGAGTCATATAATGCCAAATATTTCATTTATTTAGGTTTTGATATTATGACCAAAACTATAGAAAACATTATCCCAAAAATTTCCAATTTTTGGCAGGGGCTAGATATGCCCAGATAAGCCACATACCCAGAATGTCAGCCTACGCGGTCTTCTGGTTTGGCATGGGCTTAGGTTTTAGTTTCTGCCCTAGCCTAGGACCAGTCCTAGAAGAAATGCCCTACAGGACTGTATACTACACCAAATCACAACTTTAAGGTGGCAAATTAAAGGTAAGACAGTCAGATACACTTTGCATTTAGAGTCCAGGTTGGGGAAATGCATCTAAGAGGCCTAAAAATGACATGCCATGTCACTGAGTTTATGTGACACATAATTGATTTCATTTCATTTAATATAACAGAATAATTTTGATTTTAATTTAAATCGCCGCACGAATCTTAAAGCAGCCGTGGACGGCATCCATTCATCGTCCCCATTAGATCAAGGGCTGATATTATTTTTCCTGGACGATGTTTGCTGGCGGTTTCCGGCCAGCTGAGCCACCACCACCGCTGGCGGATGTCGCCACCACCTTCGCTAAGGTGGGGGCTAGCGTTTCCCAGCGGTGGGGCCGCCGGAGTTGGCTCCTCCGGCGAACCCGAGCAAGAATAAAAGCCCGGAAATTCTCATTTTTCTCTCATGGCATCGGGCTCAATTGAGCCCAATATCTCCCTTAATGGATCTAGACTTCTAGTACAGGTAGAGGGGCGGCGAAACGGACCTGGATTGGGGCTTGGCGGCGGGTCAGGCGGCGGTTTGCCATGGTGGTGGTGCGCCGGCGAGCTCCTCCCTGATTCCTTGATTCTACACCGATTTCCATGCTCCAGCACTCGATTTCAATTCCTTTTCTCTCTCTGAAGCTGATGGAGGGGTTAATTGGGGCTGAGGTGGTGTATATGGGGAGATACAACCAAGGTGAGCTCGGGATCAGCCTTGGTTGCTCCGCCCATGCTTGCCAGGTGGTTCTCAGCCCTTAATTCCTTCTAGAATGATGTGAGGAGGTCGGCCAGCACCTTTTGGGCTGAAGGAGTGAAGGCCACATGGCCACCTCTCATCATATTCCATTTCTCTCTCCTCTTTTTAGGTGATTTCTCCATAATGCCCCCTTGAATGCATTCTCTCTCCTCAACCAGAGGGGTAGGGCTGGTCTTGTTCACTTGGGTTGGCCATGGGCCAAATTTGGTGGGCTTGGTCCAAGGAGAGTGAGCTTAGCCTTCATTTTCTTCTTTAGGTCAATTGTGTTGACTATGTTGACTTTGAGTTGACTTGGTCAACCATGGCGAGTGGGCTGACCCCATTTGATGGTCATGAGCTTAGTGGCACCACCCAACTTGGGTGGGGTCAAGGGGGTGCCCTACTTAGGCTAATTGGGCTTATGAGTGTGGGTTTGACCAAATTAAGCCCAAGGTTGACTTTGGTCAACTGGGGTCAAAGTGTTGACCTAGTGACATGCCCTAGGGTCCACTTAGATTATTTTTAGGGTTAGGGAAATGTGGTGGGGTCATGGTGTGGTTTGGGTTCCTATTTAGGCTACTTTGACTTAGTTTGACTTTGGCCCCCTTAGTGGGCCCACATGGCTACAACCCACTACCCAGGGTTAAACCTAGCTAAAACCCCTATCACCCACCCCATGCCTAACCCAATCTAAGTGAAAGGGGCCTAGAAATAACATGGGATGTTACAAATTCCAACAAACAAGAAAAATAATTTCGTCCTCGAAATTTAAGTTTGGGTCTACGGGGTCTATTTGCATGAATTATAAAAAATTTTTAACATGTAAACTAAAATATACCTGAAGTGAATAGCTCCGGGTGTCGCTCCAGCATTAGATCCCTCGGCTCCCAGGTGTGCTCCTCCTGTCCATGGTTGGACTACAACACCTTCACAAGAGGGACCTTCTTCTTCCGCAACACTCGGACGGTCGTATCGTCAATCCGGATCGGCTCCAATATAACTGATCTGTCAGGCTCTACCGGTCTGGCTGTAGTAGTAATGTGATGCTCCTGCCGAAGGAGAGCTCTTCGCAAGGAAGAGACATGGAAGATGTCATGTAATGCACCCAACTCCGGTGGCAGCTGCAGTCGGTAAGCTAAGGGGCCGATCCGCTCCAGGATCAAGTATGGCCCCATGTATCGTGGACTGACCTTCTTGTGCCTCCGCACCCGAGAGATACTGTGTACTGGACGTATCTTCAAGAAAACTCTATCTCCAACCTGGAACTCCACCTTCCGGTGTTGAGCATCATAATACTTTTCCTGCCTGCTCTTGGCCTCTAGTAGCCGATCTCTGATCAAACGAATCTGAACCTCAGTATCCTCTATATAATCAGATTCAAGAGCCCTGGTATCCACATCCTGAACCCATGATAGCGGTGTCCGGCATCTCCTCCCATAAAGTGCCTCATAAGGAGCCATCCTGATGCTAGCCTGGTGGCTGTTATTGTACAAGAACTTAATCAGTGGCAACAGCCTCTCCCAAGGATTCCCCGTATCCAATATGCATAGTCTGAGTAGGTCCTCCATGGTCCGGATGGTCCGCTCGGCCTGTCCTTCGGTCTGCGGATGGAAGGCGGTACTAAAAGTAAGCCAAGATCCCAAGTAAGCATGCACGGCCCTCCACTTGCTCGAAGTGAACCGACCATCACGGTCCGAAACGATCGTCCTGGGAATGCCATGGTATCTGACGAACTGCTCCACAAATAATCTCACCAAAACTGCAACTGGAGCATCCTTCCGGACTGGAATAAGGCGCGCTACCTTGGTCAGTCTGTCTACTATGAACCATATAGAATCATGCCTAGAGTTGGAGCGAGGTAGTCCGTGCACAAAATCCATAGCAATGTCCTCGAACTTCCACTCTGGGACTGGTAGTGGCTGTAGCAAACCTCCTTGGCTCTTACATTCCGCCTTCACGCGCTGACATGTCTCGCAGAATGTCACAAAATGAGTGATCTCCCTCTTCATCCCAGGACAATACATAGACTTCCGCAAATCTACCCACATCTTGGTGATGCCAGGATGCACTGAATATCTAGAGAAATGAGCCTCTCTAAGTATGTCATCCCGGATACAGCCCCCTGCTGGTATGTAAATGCGTCCACGGAATCGAAGAAGATCATCCTGTAGCGTGTAGTCCTCAACCTTGCCCTTTTCCAGGGCACTAAAAATAGGCTGTAATGCAGCATCCCGCCTCTGATGTGTTCGGATGCGCTCTCGTATGTCATCACCACTGATTACTGAGCTCAAATACTCTCGATATACCACTGGTTCGGCCTTAGATACCATGGTAATGTGCATGTCTTCCATCATCGTAGCAGCTCTATAGACATCAACTGAGGCTCCGGTCCAGAAGTGTCGGCCCTCCTACTCAAAGCATCTGCTACTGTGTTTGCTTTCCCCGGATGGTAGTGGATCTTATAATCATAATTGCAGAGGAATTCCAGCCATCTCCTCTGTCGTAGGTTTAAGTCCTTCTGCGTATCGATATATTTAAGATTCTTGTGATCTGAATAAATATCACAATGAATCCCGTATAAGTAATGTCTCCACATCTTTAAGGCGAATACCACAGCCCCGAGCTCTAAGTGATGTACTGGATAGTTATGCTCATGCTTCTTCAACTATCTTGATGCATAAGCAATAACATGTCCATGATGAATCGGGACAGCACCCATCCCCTGGTAAGAGGCATCTGTGTAAATCTGAAATCCTTCACTCCTGGATGGAAGCGCAAGAATAGGGGATGAGATGAGTCGGTCCTTCAGCTCCTGAAATGCCGCCTCACACTGCTCTGTCCAGGTGAACTCAGTATCCTTCCTTGTCAAAGTCGTGAGGGGGAGGGCTATCCTCGAGAACCCCTCCACAAACTTTCGATAGTACCCTGCCAAACCCAGGAAGCTGCGAATATCGGATGCTGACTTTGGTCGTGGCCAATCCCTTACTGCCTCTACCTTGGCTGGTGATGCAGGGTATATCCTAGAGATTCGTCACGGAGGCCACGATAACGCTTATGACACGATCTACGCTCTCTATTCCACACGATAACGAAAACGCAGCCACAACAATTATTTTATTTATCGCTCGCGCTAACAATACGGATCGCCGTTCCGCAAATAGATCGAATGTTGGCTATAGGCCAAATTCTTTCCGGCTAAATGGGATAATCTTGATCCCGAACAAGCTTTTGTGTTGTACCAAAATAGATCCACCAAGAACAAAATGATTCGAAAGATGGTAGGATCTATCCCAACAAAAAGAAAGCGAGGATCGCCAATCCTCTTACGAATCTTTCGGAAATCCAAACGAAAAATACTGATTTATTATTTGATTAACCGCGAAGAGAAACAAATCGGAAAATAACGCAAAAATTCGTCCACCACAAGAACTATCTAGAGAAAGAAAACTCTTGGTAGATATTTTCGTTACCCCTCTCGGATTTGTAGATCCGTGATGCGTGGATCCACCAAGTTTGATCGCTCCTCCGTTGAAAGTCCACGGGAAATGCGCTACGGATGATGAACGTGCTAATCTCCTTCACTTCACGCAGTGGAAGAAACCGCTATCTTCTTCCTTGCAAACAACCTCTCATGCATGGGCCAAAGTATCCTTGGAGAGAGAGGATCTCGGGTGGCCGTGAGCAAGAGGGAGAGGAGAGTAGCCGAGCACTAGAGAGAAGGGGGCGGCCGAGAGCAAGAGGGAGAGAGGAGATGGTGATCCTTGAGGCCGGCGATTTGGAGGAAGGAAGAAAGAGGGGGGGCGGCGGCTAAGAGAAGAAGAGAAGAAGAGAGGGAAATTTAGGGTTGGCAAATTCCAAATTTTGATTTCAATTAAAGTCTACATCAAATGAAAAGTTCAAGGCCTTATATAGGCTTACATCTCAAAGCAAAATAACAAGTGGCTAGAGGCACACCACATAAAGAAAATGCAGAAATTAAATAACGTTTAAAAGAGCCATCATGAAACGGCTAATAGCACACCAAAACTAAAATATCAAATATGAGTCTTGTTGCGAGGCCGAAGCATGTAACCATGACCGCTACGACGTCGCACGTCCTTTGCCGGCACATCTTCAATATAGTCATTCCCAAGTTGGCCGTCCTGGTGGCCGTCGTCATCACCGTCGCCATCACCGTCGCCATCACCGTCGCCATCAATCCTCCGCCGCTCAAAAGGACTCATCTCCGATGAGCGGGCAGAAATATAACGGCGTACGAGGTCTGCGTCAAGAAGATCCACCTGTGCAGCAGAGAGCCAAGAGTCGTCCGAAGCCGGACGACCTCACCAACGAACCAAAAACTTGTGAATGTCGCCATCGGGAGTGGGAAACACATCATCCTGCAAAATCCTGTCAGGCAAGAAATCCGTCCGGGAAAACCTCGGACAAACGTTAGGTGAAGCAGAAAAACAAGTTTCATCATCAATAGACGACATACCTCCCGGAGATTTCGAAGGAGAAAGCGATCCAGAATTGAGCTCACCCCCCACCCCATTAGATTGTATAGTGGAATTATTAAACGGAGAGACAGACAATTCAGGTGGTGGAGCAACAAAAAGCATTAAATCCGAAATGTTAAACACAGGGGAGATTCCCCAATCAACGGGTAATTCTAACAAATAAGCATTTTCGCCTAATTTCTTCAAAATTCGAAAAGGACCGGCTTTCTTGTTCGCTAATTTTTTTATGGTGTCCGAAGGCATCCGTTCAGGGATAAGACGGACCATAATCAAATCGCCAATGTTCAAGGAGACTGCTCGCCTTTGTACGTTAGCATTCGATTGATAGATAAAATATTGCTTAGCTAACGTCTTGCCAATATGCTCATGGAGAGTGTGAACGTGTGAAGCGAAGTCCTGAGCAAATTGACTTGACTTAAAAGAAGGCGGTAACGGAACCAAGTCAAGAGGCACTGTCGCCTTATAACCATGCACTATCTCATTCGGAGACAACCCAGTGGACCTGTTCTTAGAATTATTGTACGCTAGTTGAGCATGCGGAAGGATAAGATCCCATGAACCATGTGGGGTGAACCCATGTGCAACATGACTTGAGTTAACAGTAGAAAATAATGGGACTAAGTCTGGTGGCACGGGTGCTTTAAATTCATTAACGATTTCTGTGGAGTCCAACGCCATAGTTTTAAATTTAGATTTAAATTTTGATTTAAAAATTTCACAAAGAAATGCCTGCGGAAAACGCTCATCACCAACTATAGAGTTGTATGCTCCCAGAGTTGAAAGGTAGTGCGGGAGACACAACTCAACATACCCAACTACGTTCACTAACGTGTGCATGCACGGATCATCAAAAGGCGGAGGATAAATGCAAGCGACCGGGCTTGGCAAATAATTGTGTCTGGGGGACACCACATCAAAACGTACCATCGCCATGGAATCACTAGCAGTCCAAAAAGAAGCCTTACCCAACGCCAAGCGGTCAGATGAACGGTCCATCCTAGGAACAATATAGTCAGATCTATGAAAAGTAGTGGAAAGACCGAACGCGACAACTAACAAATCGCTCACACACATCCGTTTGGGTAAGTCTAATGGGGAAGCTGGATAAATAAACATCTCAAAATATCTCGGGCTAGAAATGACAAGCTCGTTCCCTAACAAGTCATCTAATTGAGTCAAGTGAACCGGAGGAGGAGTCGACATGGGCGATTCCGGAGGAGGAACTAAATCATACTCACCGTCAAAATATGGATTTAACGTCCAAGAAAAATCCTCCGGGTGCAAGCCATCAAAATCAAAGGAAAAATCAAACAGTAGATTCGTCCTTACCGAAAACTCAACCGGATCGTCATCATCTAACTCACTATCAGATAAACATTCATCACGGGGTGACTCTACCAAATCAGCCGACATGTCTTCCAACCCACTAGATAATTCGTCCAAATCAGAATCAGTATTGGTCTCAAAAGTAGGAAAGATCGTACTCGACAAAATTCCTAATCCATTTTGGGCTTCTGGCGAAGGAGCTAACATCAAAGAAATGTTTATCGGGTCCTCAGTGCTACCGTCATCCACAAATAGCCTTCCCACACAGGTTAAATCTTCCAAAACGTCACATCCTTCGGTAACCAAATCTTCCCACGAAGTAGGTACATTGTTTAAATCATGATGGGGGGTTGGGCAAATCGAATCCCGAGAAGAATCTAAATTACTATGACCCTCAAGCAACGATGATAATATCAATGAACTATCTCGCGGATGTGCACCACTAAGATTATCCCAAGATAAACATCCATCCCAAGGTGAATCTTCCAACACTGTTGAACCATCGACCAAACCGGGATCAATCATTATAATATTGTGATCCTCACTCGCACTGATCCAACTGGATTGACCTACCGGGGAAGCTAAAGAAATGGGCACCTCAATATGTTCCAGGCTAGAAGGAACTAGCTCGTGTTCAAGCAGGTCATCACCTAAATCAGTAATAGGTAAGCTCTCAACATAGGGTGACTCAGCCGGAATGTCTTCTGACTCAGGGTCATCAGAAGACTCCATAACTGTCACGGGAGACGCCTCAGAAACATCGTCGAAAGGAAGAGGAGACGATTCCTCAGAGGTGAAATCCTCGTCCAGGTCACTAGGGTAACCAAACTCCTCAACGTCACTAAAAGCGTCAGCGAGAATTGCCTCGTCCTCAGTGACAGGCTTAGTCCTATTCACATCCTCAGGTTCAATAGGAGAGTCATGCACTATCGTAAGTGAAGGAAGACTCTCACCTGGCTGATTAACTTCATCATCCAGAGATTCTATATCCACATAAAAATCCTTAGAGGTATCAGTCACTATACCAGAGGTCTTAGATGTCGAGGCTAAAGAAGCTAGCACCCTAATAGTAACCTCTTTCGAGTTCAGATTTTGGGGTCTAAATGGCTTATGTTCCCTATAGGTGGGACTAGACACACTTTGGGTATTACTACCTCTCTGGGGATAGGATCTATCCTGAGGCGTACGGTCACTCCTATAAGCAGATACGGGTCTGGTGCCATAACTATTCTTACTAACGGCTGTGGTGCTATTAGTGCGCAGGTAGGCGGGATCAAATTGATCCGAGAGGAGGCTACGCATGTGCGGCCAAGTATAATGATAGCTACCAACACGACGCTCTTCGTTTAACCAAAATAATCGGGCTCGACCTACTAACCGCTCTCGGGCAAAGCTAACCTTTTCGTAGTCATCCCATAAGTGACAATTAAAATATTGTTCTAATCCCTTAAGCCAGTCTCGAAAACTTTGGGGATACTCTAAACCGTCAAAAGTAGGATAAATGTGGTGTGTCATAGGGGTGTGTTTAGTCATATCCTTAGCATAAGAATAGTCTAACTGGGTAGCATATATGTCATATGTCATTTAGTGAGAACCGGAGAGAAAACTCACCCAGAACTGGTGCACATGCAATGACTAAATAACCTGACCCTACTTCATTTTAAAAGATTGATTTTTTCCTGCTTAGCCACTAAGGTTATAATTATATAAAATAGATTTTCTTGCTGAAAAAAATATGAGGATTATTAAAAAAAATTTATTTTTGAATTTTGCTGAAAATATAAACATATAGGCCGCTATTTGCAGACCAACTATTAAATTTTAAAATAACTTAGTAAAAATAATGATTTAATGAAAAATAAAATTTCTATTTTTTTTTGGATTTCTTAAATTGGAAATTTAAAATTTGAAATTTGAAATTTTGAATTTTGAAATTTAAATTTGAAATTTGAAATTTTGAAATTTGAAATTTGAAATTTGAAATTTGAAATTTGAAATTTGAAATTTGAAATTTGAAATTTTGAAATTTGAAATTTTGAAATTTTGAAATTTTAAAATTTAAATTTTGAAATTTGAAATTTGAAATTTTGAAATTTGAAATTTGAAATTTAAATTTGAAATCTGAAATTTGAAATTTAAAATTTAAAATTTATTTGTTTTTAATTTGAAAAAAGGGGAGGAGTGCCAATTAGGAAATTGACGAGAACCTCCCTCTGATACCAAATTGATGCAGGGTATATCCTAGAGATTCGTCACGGAGGCCACGATAACGCTTATGACACGATCTACGCTCTCTATTCCACACGATAACGAAAACGCAGCCACAACAATTATTTTATTTATCGCTCGCGCTAACAATACGGATCGCCGTTCCGCAAATAGATCGAATGTTGGCTATAGGCCAAATTCTTTCCGGCTAAATGGGATAATCTTGATCCCGAACGAGCTTTTGTGTTGTACCAAAATAGATCCACCAAGAACAAAATGATTCGAAAGATGGTAGGATCTATCCCAACAAAAAGAAAGCGAGGATCGCCAATCCTCTCACGAATCTTTCGGAAATCCAAATGAAAAATACCGATTTATTATTTGATTAACCGCGAAGAGAAACAAATCGGAAAATAACGCAAAAATTCGTCCACCACAAGAACTATCTAGAGAAAGAAAACTCTTG
Source organism: Platanthera guangdongensis (assembly GCA_039583875.1). Taxonomy (NCBI): domain Eukaryota; kingdom Viridiplantae; phylum Streptophyta; class Magnoliopsida; order Asparagales; family Orchidaceae; genus Platanthera; species Platanthera guangdongensis. Next base: position 9,990,654 of record CM077148.1, on the reverse strand, counting down.
GTAGATATTTTCGTTACCCCTCTCGGATTTGTAGATCCGTGATGCGTGGATCCACCAAGTTTGATCGCTCCTCCGTTGAAAGTCCACGGGAAACGCGCTACGGATGATGAACGTGCTAATCTCCTTCACTTCACGCCGTGGAAGAAACCGCTATCTTCTTCCTTGCAAACAACCTCTCATGCATGGGCCAAAGTATCCTTGGAGAGAGAGGATCTCGGGTGGCCGTGAGCAAGAGGGAGAGGAGAGTAGCCGAGCACTAGAGAGAATGGGGCGGCCGAGAGCAAGAGGGAGAGAGGAGATGGTGATCCTTGAGGCCGGCGATTTGGAGGAAGGAAGAAAGAGGGGGGGCGGCGGCTAAGAGAAGAAGAGAAGAAGAGAGGGAAATTTAGGGTTGGCAAATTCCAAATTTTGATTTCAATTAAAGTCTACATCAAATGAAAAGTTCAAGGCCTTATATAGGCTTACATCTCAAAGCAAAATAACAAGTGGCTAGAGGCACACCACATAAAGAAAATGCAGAAATTAAATAACGTTTAAAAGAGCCATCATGAAACGGCTAATAGCACACCAAAACTAAAATATCAAATATGAGTCTTGTTGCGAGGCCGAAGCATGTAACCATGACCGCTACGACGTCGCACGTCCTTTGCCGGCACATCTTCAATATAGTCATTCCCAAGTTGGCCGTCCTGGTGGCCGTCGTCATCACCGTCGCCATCACCGTCTCCATCACCATCGCCATCACCGTCGCCATCACCGTCGCCATCAGCTGGGTCTACTGCTAATCCTGCCTCACTGATCGTGTGTCCCAGGAAAGCCACATCCTGCAGCCAGAACTGGCACTTTGAAAACTTTGCGTACATCTGGGACTCCCTCAGCCTCTGCAAGACCAGCGTCAAATGCTCTGTATGCTCTTCCTGAGTCTGGGAATATATCAAAATGTCGTCGATGAATACAATCACGAAGCGGTCTAAGAAGGGCTCGAATACACGGTTCATTAGACTCATGAATACGGCAGGGGCATTCGTGAGCCCAAAAGGCATCACCGTGAACTCGTATAATCTATAGCGTGAACTGAATGCCATCTTCGGTATGTCCTCTTCCTGGATGCGGAGCTGGTAGTAACCGGATCAAAAATCTAGCTTAGAGAACCAGAAGTCTCCCTGCAGCTGATTAAATAACTCATCTATCCGAGGTAGTGGGTAGGTATTGCGGACCGTTAACCGGTTCAGCTCCCGGTAATCTATGCATAGTCGTAACGACCCATCCTTCTTCTTCATAAAGAGAACTGGCACTCCCCACGGCGATGAACTAGGCCGCATAAACCCCGACTCAACTAGCTCCTGAAGTTGAGTCCTGAACTCTTCTAACTCCCTGGGATCCATCCTGTAAGGTTCCCGGGACACCAACCTCGCTCCTGGTACTAGCTGAATCCTGAAATCCAAGACTCTGGCTGGTGGTAGCCCGGGCAATTTCTCCGGGAATACGTCGGAGAAATCCCAGATCACCGGAACATCTGAAATAGAATTCTTTATCCCCATCATCTCAAAGCAGATAAGATAAACTTCTTCTCCCTGCTCGTGGGCCTTCACAGCCTATACAGAAGATAATAATGTGTGGTAGATATGCTGAATACCTTCGATGATAACATGGGAGTCGCCATGCCTTAGTGTGATCCTTCTTGATGGGCAATCTATCTGAGCATGGTTCCGATGTAACCATGTTGTTGAGATGTCATGCCCAAAATCAAGTCGAAGTCCTGCAGCTTCAGAATAGTTGCTGGCGCCTCAAATGCCTTGCCGCCAATCTCGGCCTCCATATCACAATGGGTAGTGGTCCGTAGTTCTGACCCATCGGGTAGACGCACCCTCATCTCTAGTCCAGGAAATCTTTGTTGAGATTATATTAGCCAGCAGGACACATGTGTGTGGGACCGCATGTTTGGGCTTTCCCCATCGCGTTACAGGTCTGGGTATTGACCCCGGTGGGCCCCCCTTGTGTGGCGGAATATCCCCGCGGTCCTGTGGTTGGGGTTAGTCCCACATCGCCTACAGTAGGCGATCCTTTGTGTTCATGTACCCCCGTCCCCCCTTACCATCACCTCGTGGTTTTGGGAAGATGTATGGTGACGGGTGGTTTCAATAATCTTTCCACGCCTTCGAGTCCGTCTATGAAGGCCTCGCATACAAACGAGTGTGAAGCACCAGTGTCGAAGAGAGTATGTGCGGGCTTGCCGCTGATCATAACTATGCCTGAGGTTTGTTTAAGTTAAAATTAATTGTTACCCTATAGTTCAGGTACTATATAATTGAAAACTCAAGGAATTTAATAATTAACCTTAAGTACCTGTGATAACCTCCTCGGGGTTCCTCTGCTCCGTGAGGTCCAAGGCATATATCTGCTCCTGATAGCATCCCCTGCCGTGATATCCCCGGCCTTGGCCTCGTCCTCGGCCTCGGCCTCGGCCCTGCTGTACTGGGGCCACTGGAGGTGGAGGAGGAGGACGAGGATGGAATCGATGCGGGCACTCCGACCTAATGTACCCGGGCTGGCGGCATCCATAACAAACTACCTACCGGTGGCCAAGATCATCCTGTCTCATCGGACCATGCACCTGTAGAGGTGGGGGAGCTAATACTGGAGGAGGCCCCTGCTCCTGCCTGAAGTTGGGACGACGGCATCCCCCACCCTTCTTGTATCTGATAGTCCTGCCTCTCTGAGAGCCCATGCTGCTCTCTCCTGATGTCGACCCATCAAACGGTCTCTTTCCTCTGCCTTGCACCATCAGCTAGTCAGCCTCCAGCTTCTTTGCCATCTCAATGATCTGCCTAGAGGTGCCATGAGAAATGAACAGCAAGGCCTGCCTCAAATCATCCCTGAGGCCCCGATAGAACCTCTTGGCATACCTCCTATCATCGGTATCCTGAATCCCTGTGAACCTGGCTAGATGAGAGAACTCTCTCTGATACTCGATCACCGATTTAGTCCCCTGCTTGAGGTTTAGAAACCTCTCCTCCAAGGCATCTCTGTCCGTAGCAGAGACGAAGTGATCCAGAAATACATCGCCAAACTCCTCCCATGATATCTCTGACAGCTCCCAGTCCGCATATGTAGTCTCCCGCACTAATTTCCACCATCTCTTCGCATGAACCTCTAGTGCAGAGGTGGCTAGAGGTACTGCCTCGCCGACCGGGCAGCTGATGCCTGCTAAAATCTCGTGTATGGCCTCCAGCCATTCCTCCATCTTTACCGCATCCTCTGTCCCACGGTACACTGGTGGGGACAGGCTCTTGAAGGTACTCATCCAATTCGACCCCGGATTTGGCTGCGGAGCCGGGACTTGCTGGGATTTGGAGTTATATGACTCCAAATGGCCCCAAAAATTTCCAATTTTTGGCAGGGGCTAGATATGCCCAAATAAGCCACATACCCAGAATTTCAGCCTATGTGGGCTTCTGGTTTGGCCTGGGCTTAGGTTTTAGTTTCTGCCCTAGCCTAGGACCAGTCCTAGGAGAAATGTCTTACAGGACTGTATACTACACCAAATCACAAATTTAAGGTGGCAAATTAAAGGTAAGACAGTCAGCTACACTTTTCATTTAGAGTCCAGGTTCTGGAAATGCCTCTAAGAGGCCTAAAAATGAAATACAATGTCACTGAATTTATGTGACACATAATTGATTTCATTTCATTTAATATAATAGAATAATTTTGATTTTAATTTAAATCGCCGCACGAATCTTAAAGCAGCCGCGGACGGCATCCGTTCATCGTCCCCATTAGATCAAGGGCTGAGATTCATTTTTCCTGGGCGATGTTTGCTGGCGGTTTCCAGCCAGCTGAGCCACAGAAAGAAATTGTACCTAATCACCTAGAGGGGGGGGGGTGAATAGGTGACTAAATCTTTTAAAACTTTATAGGCAGATTGCAGATTATTTTCACAGAGTTATATCTACTTTTTCACAGCAATCAATCAACAATCACAGCAATCAATCAAGCACACAGTGAACACACAAATTTATAGTGGTTCCCCAAGGTTTGGGTACATCCACTTCCCCCTTCGTCTATCTAGTAGTGTACTAGATTCGTCCAAACTCCTCCACTATCTCAGATCCTCAGATCTTACACTCAGAACCCCAAAACAGGTTCCTACAGCCCATGCCCAAGGCCCTACAACTCAGTCTTCTCCAAAGACCTACACTCAGCTTCTTCACAAAGCCTACACTCAGCCACAATAGGCCTACACTCAGCCTCAACAGGCCTACACTCAGAGAATTAGATCTCCTACACTCAGGCACACATGCCCTACCACTCAGCCTTTATAATTGCAGGCTTACAACTCAGATCCCTAAGGATCCTACAAGAAATATAAAATACAAAGTGTATATACCTACAACTCTGAATACAGAGATGAGTTGATAGGTTCTTGATGAGTTCTTGGAAGAACTCTGCTGATATCAATCTCACTTGGCTTTTCTTCAAAGCTTCTTGAATGTAGAACACAATAGGATTGATCTTCTCTGCAGCTGATCTTTGATCTCTGCAACTTAAGATGCAGAACTAGGTCTGGATCCTTCTTCACAACCTGGTTCCAACGGCTGTCTTCTTGGATGGAGCTCTCTCTCTCCAACTTCTTAGATCTTCACTGGATTCTTCAATGAATAGCTAGATCTTGTGTGTATTACTTGATATGTTGATCTCTGTTGAATCTTGTGTTCAATCCCCTTCTTCTGTTGACAGTATAAGCCTATTTATAAGCCTTCTTCATGATAACTGGCTGGTCCAGTTCATAACTGATTTCTGACAACTCTGACAGGTGCAGTAGACCGACTGGAATGGCAGTTATCAAGTCAACCAGTCAGTTCTTGAAAAATCTGTAACTGTCTGAAAGTGTCGAGACTGTCTGTCTTTAAGTGTCGACACTTATAGACTAAGTGTCGACACAAGTTGACAAAGTGTCGACACTAGCCTTCAAGGTGTCGACACAACTCCTTATGTTGTAGAATTCACTTCTCGACACAGCTTCTTCATCATGTGTCGACACTGATATTGAGTGTCGACACAACTCCTTATTCTTCAGCACTTAGTTGAATTCTTGTAAGTGTCGACACAACACCTTTGTGTCGACACATCTTCATGTGTTGAACTTGTTCAGTGTCGACACATCTTCTTGGTGTCAACACATGCCTTCTGTGTTGATACTTGCTGAGTGTCGACACAGCTCCTTGTGTCGACACATTCTTCTTCTGTTGAGACTTTGGCTGAGTGTCGACACATCTCCTTAGTGTCGACACTTGTACTTAGAATTTTTTGTTGAACTTTGCTGAGTGTCGACACTGCTCCTTATGTCGACACTTTCTTTATGTATTGAGTCTTCTGCTGAGTGTCGACACTTTCTTCGAGTGTTGAGTCTTCTGCTGAGTGTCGACACTTTCTTTATTATGTCGACACTTATACTTAGACTCTGCTGACTTTTGCTGAGTGTCGACACAGCTTCTAAGTGTCGACACTATCTGATGTAGACACAGTTATTCTGGGTGTCGACACAACTGCTAAGTGTCGACACAGCTTCACTGGACTTTTCTTCATTGAGTGTCGACACAGATCCTTGTGTCGACACTTCTGTCTGGTGTCGACTCTGCATCCCTGGTGTCGACACAAGTACTCCAAGTGTCGACACTGCTTGCCTGGGTGTCGACACAAGTCTTCTTAAGTGTCGACACTTTCCCTCTGGGTGTCGACACATGGACTTAGAAACTTTTTCATCTTTCCCTGCAAATACTTAACCTGCACAAGGCAACTCAAAATACATCTAATACATTTTGATGTATATCATTGAGTGGGGTGAGGCTTCTTCAAATCAGGTACATTAGAACCAATGTACCCAACAATCTCCCCCTATTTGGAGAAGTCATAACCCTTAGTCAATGATATACACCATACAGAATAAAATCATAGCATGATGTAAAGCAGGATTATATAATAGGGCAAACATAAACATGTATCAAACAAAACATGTATACACAGATATCATCTCTGAACAATTATGAAATAAATATATCACACAGCACATTGTTCTAACAGCTTTGTCATATTCATTTTTCAAAAGTTTACAAAGTGTTAAAAATCAAAAGATTACAATTGTAAACTGAAGAAAATTCTATTCTATTTTTGCTCAGCATCCTTGATCACTATTCCCTTCCCAGACTGTATCTTGGCTTGTACAGGGGCTTCAGCATCTTCAGTATCAGCAGGCTTTTTCCGTTTCAGCTACTTCTTTTTTAGCTCTTCAGCTTTAATCTTCTGCCTCTCAAAGTAATGATAAGGCTTGGGAAAGTACTTACTAGGCTCCTGGGCAGTAGGAGGTAGCTTTCCCATCTTTGTCTTTCTTCTATATTGCACTATGGATTCTTGCCTGCTTTCATGCTTTCTCCATTCTAGTTCAGAAAACCATTTGTTTCTGTCTTGAATATTATCTTTGGCAGCCTTCCATGCAGTCAAAATAATATATCTTGAAGTGGGGCTCCACTGCTCAAAATCAGGCCTTTGTTCAGCTTGCTCTCTGAACCTCTTCTTAGACAATCTAGCTGCTTGTTCAGCTTGTTCCTTCAGTATAGCTTCCTGTAAAGCCTCAGATACTGGCTGAACCACCTTCTCTATGATAACATTGTGCTGTCCCTCAGGTGGGCTATACATAGACTGTATATCAGCTTGTATCATATCAAAGTCTGGTGGAGGATAGATCACCAGAGCTACTTCAGCTTGCTCACCTCCAAGATAGGCAGGATTAATCCTAGACTCAGCAACATTATCATCATCACATAAAGGAGGATAACCAAGAGTGGCTCTGATGGAATTAGAAATCCATTTTGCATGGTCAGAGCCTGCTTTGACTAACACCCTCTCCCCCTTTATGACTTCTCTTTCTATGTGATCCCTTAGATCATCCTTATGAAATCTGATTTGGGCATTTAGATAATTGACTCCATCCTTGTAGAAAGGTTTTAACCTTTGGATTTTTTCAGTAATCAGCTTCTGAGAGTTTTCAATAGCAGAAGTAACAGCTGTTATGCCTTCTTGTAAAGCTTTATCAAACTCTGCTTTAGCAGTAGCAGTAGAAGTAGTCTGTCCTGCAGCTATATTCTTCATCTCTGTTACTATGGCATTGTGGGAAGCAGTCAAATTATCATTCATTCTTATTTGATTTTCCAGTATATATCCTTGCTTCAGTACAATGTCATCCACTTGAGCTTTGATTTTCTCCTGATGAGTGGCTAAGTAGACTATTGCATTCCCTCCCTTGTGGAAGCAGTCAGTCATCTCCTTCTTATTGAGATTCATTTCAAATCTTATAGACTTAATGTCTTGGGCCAGATCAAACTGTAAAGACTTATTCCCCTCATCCATATATGTTTCTATGGCTTTCCTGTGCTCATCAAGCTTAATTTGCATAGCAACCATCAAAGCACTGTAATCTACAGTTGGTGCTGGCTGTAGTGCGGGCTGTGGTGCTATAGTTTGCAGAGCTTTCTTATAAGTCTGGCTCCTTCTCTTAAATATTTGGAACTTCCTTTTCTTAGCTCTTGCAGCCTCCTCATCTTCAGATGCTGAGGTGCTTGCTATTTCTACCCTCTCCTTAGGTAGCTCCTCAACTTCCTTTGGCTTCTCAGGCTCTGACCTTGCAGGTTCTTCAACAATTACTACTTGCTCCCCCTCAATATGAGCATTCTCCCCCTCAGCAGCAGCACTTTCCTTTTCAAAGTCTGCTTGGTCCAGATTAAGGAAGAGATCTTCCATTGTAAATTCTTGTTGAGGTTGTGGTGGAGAAACTCTTGGCTCATCAACAAAATGATCAGACACTTCTTGAGCTGCAATAGATGTGTCTTTCATGACAACATCTGGGGGTTGGCAATCAATCTGAGGTTGCTGATTAACATCAAATAAGTAGTTAATTATAACTTCACTCTCAATAAGGAAATCTAATTGATTGATTTCTGAGATTACCTCAAGGATAGTGTGGGTTGCTTGCTCACTTTCTAGTGGAGTTGGCTCTTCCACTACTAGAGGCTCCCCCTGGATAGAATCCTGGTGAATGGGGCTAGCTTGACGTAGCTCCCCCTGCCTCTCTGCAACTTCTTGTTGAGCTGGTGACTGCCCAGCATCTCCAGTGTCTTCTTCATCAGGAGTGAAGACAACATGCTCCTCAGAGCTGCTAGATGAATCCTGAGCCACAGGGGTTATCTTCTTCTTCTTCTTTAGGGGTGTTACTTTCTCAGGAGTAGGCATCTACTTAGTTAAAACTCTGTCCCACCTAGAGAATATCCTCATGTCCATCTTCCTCATATGATTTATTTTAGATCCAGCAGCTTGACTCATAACCTCTGGTAGACTACCAGCCAAGTAAAGACTTAATATCCTACCCAAATTGGGTTTCTTCATACTCTCTTTAATCTTATCAAAGACAACAACAGACCAATCAGTTTGCCGGGTGAAGATAATCCTTGTCATAAGATTGAACATATGAGCTGAAATCCTGTCATGTCCTCCAGACTTGCACAGGATAACTTTGCCAACAATTTCTGAGAGAAATTTCCCATGGCTGTTCATGCCTTTCCTATTGAATACAGATCCAATTTTCAGCTTGGAATCTAGACCACACCATGTTAATGCTTCTTTGGTCTTAGAAGCAGTAACTTCATCCTCTTATTTTGTCCTAGGTAGGTTTAGGACCTTTCTTAAATTCTTTGGTGAGACCTTCACTTTTTCTCCATGAACCCTAGACTTTATCTTGAATCCTGATTCGTCTAGGGTTACTCCATTCAGAAACTCTAGAACTTCTTTCTTCCAAATCTTGGTTGGTTCTGACACAAGAAAATCTAACCCTGAGTTTGCGACTAGGGTTACCACATCCTTGATATCTTGTTCTGCATCGTCAAACGCATGCCGCACCAGTTCATAGCCTTCGTTCACGTTCTCCTCGAGCTTTGGCGCCATTAGGGTTTGAAGAATTTGAATTGAGAGAAGAGAGGTGTCGACACACTAGTTTGGTCTCGAAACTTGAGTGAGCGTGTCGACAGACAATGGCGAAATTCTATTTATACCTTTCTAGGATTGAAGATGAAAGGGCGGGTCAACAAACTTAAATTGTGTCGACACTGTTGAAAAGTGTCGACACAAACTTATAATGTCTCGACACCTATGTGTCGACACAAGTTTAGTCAACATATATATGTGTCGACACTTGTTTATGTGTCGACACCGCTTAGCTCGACACTTAGTCGAGATATTACATTACTAATTCTGCATAAAGTCTAAGTGTCGACACCACCTTGGATGTGTCGACACCTACTTATCATGTGTTGACACAAAGTTTCTGAAGTGTCGACGCCAACTTCCTAGATGTGTCGACACCTTTTCTCTGAAGTGTCGACACTAATTTTCTGTCTCGACACAGACAACTCTGTGTGTCGACACTATTTTACTTAGCCATTTCTATAAACTTATTCTAAGCTTATCATACCTAATTCAATTTTAAACCTATTGAACTTGGTTTCTTCTGGAGGCTTAGTATACATAGCAGCTAGTTGATTATCTGTCTTAACATATTCTAGTGAAATATCTTCTTTTTCTACATGTTCCCTTAGAAAATGATATTTTATTTCAATATGTTTAGTTCTACTATGGGAAACATGATTGTTTGCAATTGATATAGCACTAGTAGAATCACAAAAGAGTGGAGTTCTACTTACCTGAATTCCATAGTCTACTAGCTGATGTTGTATCCAAAGAAGTTGAGCACAACAACTTCCTGCAACCACATATTCTGATTCTGTAGTGGAGATAGCCACACTTGTTTTCTTCTTGCTACTCCATGAAATCAGTCTTCCACCTAGGAATTGACAGGTTCCAGTTGTACTTTTTCTGTCTTCTTTGCATCCTGCAAAATCTGCATCTGATTAACCTGTTAGTTCAAAGTCTCCATTCCTAGGGTACCAAAGGCCTAGATAAGGAGTTCCTTTTAGATATCTCAGTATCCTTTTGACTTCTGTCAAATGAGACTCTTTAGGGCATGCTTGGTACCTAGCACAGACACATGTAGCATACATGATATCTAGTCTACTTGCAGTCAAATAGAGTAGGGAGCCAACTATCCCTCTATACAAAGTCTCATCTACAGGTTTCCCTGCATCATCTTTGCTAAGAGACATACTTGACCCCATAGGAGTCTTCATGGTACTGGATGAATACATACCATACTTCCTTATCAGCTCTAGGGTGAACTTAGACTGGCATATGGATAAACCATTCTCAGTCTGTCTAACTTGGAGACCCAAGAAGAACTTAAATTCCCCCATACTACTCATTTCAAATTGTCCTTGCATTAGTTTTGCAAACTTTTTGCAAAGACTACTTTCAGTAGACCCAAATATGATGTCATCTACATATATTTGGACTAGTATTATCTTGCCTCTAGATTCCCTAAGTAATAGAGACTTGTCTATTTTCCCCCTTGTGAATTTATTCTCAATGAGGAAACTAGACAGGGTTTCATACCAAGCCCTAGGAACTTGTTTTAACCCATACAAAGCTTTCCTAAGTCTATAGACATAATTAGGTTGAGTTGAATCAACAAAACCTGATGGCTGTTCCACATAGACCTCTTCCTTTAGATTACCATTCAAAAAGGCTGACTTAACATCCATTTAGTAAACTTTAAATCCTTGATAGGTTGCATAGGCCAGGAACATCCTTATGGCTTCCAGTCTGGCTACTGGAGCAAAGGTTTGATCAAAGTCAATACCTTCTTCGTGCCTATATCCTTTAGCAACCAATCTTGCTTTGTTCTTTATGATGACTCCATGTTCATCCATCTTGTTACTAAAGATCCACTTGGTTCCAATTATATTGTGGTCTTTTAGTTTAGGAACAAGCTCTCAGACTTTGCACCTTTTGAACTGATTCAGCTCTTCTTGCATTGCCTCAATCCAATGAGGGTCTAGGATGGCTTCTTCAAACTTCTTTGGCTCTACTTGGGATAGAAAACTGGAGAAGAGTGCTGCACTCAGATTTCTGCTCCTTGTTTGTACCCCTTGTCTTAGATCACCAATGATTTGATCTGCTGGATGATCTCTAAGATGCCTATTAGCTGGAGGCATCCTGGCTTCAGGTTGAACTTCTTCAGTTTCTTCATCTTGTTGTACTCCTTGGACTTCTTCTGCATTAGGTACATGTAGTACTCCCCCTGGACAACAGCCACTATCTTCTACCTGCTGTCTTGAAGTAGGTCCTTCTTCTATAGTGAGCCTGTCCATCTTCTCAGTCACACCTGTGGAGCTGCAAATACTACTAGACAACTCATTATTAATAAATCTAGTTTCATCAAATACTATATGTACAGACTCTTCTACAACTTGAGTAGACAAGTTGTAGACCCTATAAGCCTTACTATTATTGCTGTACCCAACAAAGATCCCCTCTTGGGACTTGGCAGCAAACTTAGTCAAGTAAGACTTTCCATTGTTAAGTATAAAGCACTTACAACCAAAGATCCTAAAATAGGATAAGTTTGGTTTTTTGCCTTTCACAATCTCATAGGGGGTCTTGTTGTGGCTTTTAGTAATGGTAGCCCTATTAATTACATGGCATGCAGTATTAACTGCCTCAGCCCAGAAATATTTTGGGAGAGATGTGTCACTTAATAGGGTCCTACCAGCCTCAATAAAGGTTCTATTTTTCCTCTCAGCAATGTCATTTTGCTGAGGTGTTCTTGGTGAAGCAAACTCCTGAAATATCCCTAATTCTTCACATAGTTTTGCCATACTATCAGACTGAAATTCAGTACCATGGTCACTTCTTACTTGACCACTGTACTGTCTAGTTCATTCTGAATTTGTTTGACAAAGCTATAGAAGATACTAGGTGTTTCATATTTCTGTCTAAGGAAGAACACCCAGGAAAACCTTGAGTAGTCATCTACAACTACAAAGGTATAGACCTTCCTACCTAGGCTGTGAACTGGCATAGGACCAAAGAGATCCATATGTAAGAGGTATAAACGCCTCACAACATCTTTGTTTTCAATGCTACTAAAGGTGGATCTAGTCTGCTTGCCCTTTTGACAAGCTGAGCATATTCCATCTTTAATACACTTAACTTGAGGATCATTCCTCACTAACTCTTTACTAAAGAGTTGGCCAATTTTCTTATAGTTAAGATGGGCTAGCCTCTTGTGCCATTTGACACAATGAGAGACTTTCTCATCAGCTACAAGACACACTGGAGAACCATTGTTCTCACACATAATGTCTAGGCAATAAACATTCCTCTTTCTATAACCTGTCAAAAATGATCTCTTGATCATTTGACCTCTTGATATGACAACCATTTTTAACAAATGAGATGTCATATCCCAAATCACTCAATTGACTTATACTAATAAGGTTATGTTTCAAACCTTTAACATAAGCCACTTGAGTAATAGTTATATGGGTGCTAGAAATGTTACCAAAACCCTTGATAATTCCTTTTTCAGAACCACTAAAAGGTGACTTTTGGACCCTCCTTGATAGGTGTGTAGTCCTTAAGCAATCCCCTAGTTCCAGTCATGTATCTGGAACATCCACTGTCCAAGTACCATATTGGGGCATGGCCACTTGGACTTACTTGCAAAACAGATTAGTTGACCTTAGAACCCAAAGAATTCTTGGGTCCTTGGTACTAGTTAGTTTGCCTCCTAACAAAGCTACCTGCAGATTTTCCAACAGGCAGTTTGCTACTCACTTTGGCACTTGCATTGTGCCAACAGTCCATGGCAAAGTGGCCTACCTTGCCACAGCACCAGCACTCAAATCTATTGTACCTTTACTTAGGTACATCTCTAGCTGTTTTATCTACAGCTGGCTTGTTGAGAGCTGGGGCTTTGCCCTTAGACTTGGACTTGACAGTCCTAGCAGGTTTTGTGAAACCTAATCCAGTTTTTCCCTTTTGATGAACAAATTCATCAATCAAAGGTAGAACAGACTTAGGTTTAGAAAACCTTGCAACAATGTCTCTCTCCTTCTGAAGACTAATCTCCAGACTTCTGATTTGATCATTTTTAAATGTTATAGTCCCCATCTGAATCACAGTTATGTGCTTCAGTCTGGCTATCTCATTTAGTTTTTGATCAATCATCTTCTCAAAATCAGTTGCAGCAACTTTGAGACTAGCAATTTCCTTTGCCTGACTCTTGGCTAGGGACTTGCTCTTCTTAAAAGCTTGCAACAGAACTCTATATTCATCCATCAATTGATGATTATCCCCTTCAGACTCAGATGCACTCTTATCACTTGATGATGATGAATCTGATTCTGAACTAGCACAAGAAATTGAACTTAAAGAACAATTTTGTACCTTACTAGGTCCAGGCTGCTCCTGGATTTTGTCATCTTCTGTTAAGGCCATCAGTCCTTTGCACTGGATGTACTCTTGCTCATATATGGAGTTCATTATCTAGATGAACTCTTCTTCCTCTTCCTCAGCAAACAGTCCTATGTATGCTTCAGCATCTGACTCAGTTTCTGAAGAAGACATGTCTGACAAGCCTTTGTCCTTCTTGGCAACAAAAGATCTTTCCTTCTTGCCCTTGAATTGTATCTTTTTCTTATCAGTAGATTCTTTCCTTTTCTTAGGACAGTCAGCAATAACATGTCCTTGTCTGTTACAGCAATAACAAAAAAATTTTGATAAAGTTGCTTTGCTTGACTTGGTCTTTCTTTTATCTTTCTTTGATGACTTTTTGTTCTGATAATAGTCATATTTTCCCTGTGAAGTAGATGGCTTTGTCCTCCATTGTTTCTCCTTTAAGAACTTCTGAAAGTGTCTTGTGAATGCTACAAAGTCCTCATCACTTTCACTTCTTTCAGACTTTCTACTTGCTGACTCATCTTACTCAGTCTCAGCCACTTTTGGAGGTGGAGAAGGAGACTTACTTCTGTATTTTCTGGTGGCTTCTGTCTTGAATGCCACAGTTCTTTCTTTATTCTCAATTCTGGTAGTTTTCTCCTCTTCTTTCCTCACCATCAACTGCATTTCATAGGATAGCAATTTTCCAAACAAAGTTGGAGGAGGAATTTCTGCTAACTTTGTCATTTCCCTAATGGCACAGATCTTGGTGTCCCAATCCTTTGTTAGGGACCTTAAGAACTTATCATTTAACTCATAATTACTGAATTCTCTGTCATAGGACATTAGCTCATTCACAATCCTATAGAACTTCTTATAGTGTTCTGTTATGCTATCAGACCTACCTTGCCTGAAGCTTTCATATTCTTGGTTTAACAAAGATTTTCTATCCTGTCTCACTTCTTCTGAACTCTCCATGTACACTATAAGAGTATCCCACATCTCCTTAGATGTCTTACAGTGTATCAAGTTCTGAAAGGTAGCATCATCTATGGCACTCACAATGATATTCTGAGCCCTCTTGTCCATTGTGGCTAGAATTATCTCATCCTTTGTCATTTCAGAGAAATCCTTAGGTGTTCTCTGATTTGCATCCAGGACTGAAACCTTCATAGGCACATATGGCCCTTCTTTAACTGTGATGTAAATTCTAGGGTCTGAGGCTTCCATAAATAGTCTCACCCTTTTTTTCCAGATGCCAAAAATTCTTTTCTGCAAATGGGCAACATCATGGATCACAGTTCCTTATGATTCTCAGTTGAACCCATGTTTCTTGATTTTCTTGATTCTGCAATTTACTTAGACTGAATCTGCCAACAAGATCTACTCAGACAGTTAAGTCCTTTTTGAGTAACCTGGCTCTGATACCACTTGAAAGAAATTGTACCTAATCACCTAGAGGGGGGGGGGTGAATAGGTGACTAAATCTTTTTAAACTTTATAGGCAGATTGCAGATTATTTTCACAGAGTTATATCTACTTTTTCACAGCAATCAATCAGCAATCACAGCAATCAATCAAGCACATAGTGAACACACACATTTATAGTGGTTCCCCAAGGTTTGGGTACATCCACTTTCCCCCTTCACCTATCTAGTAGTGTACTAGATTCGGCCAAACTCCTCCACTATCTCAGATCCTCAGATCTTACACTCAGAACCCCAAAACAGGTTCCTACAGCTCAGGCCCAAGGCCCTACAACTCAGTCTTCTCCAAAGACCTACACTCAGCTTCTTCACAAAGCCTACACTCAGCCACAACAGGCCTACACTCAGCCTCAACAGGCCTACACTCAGAGAATTAGATCTCCTACACTCAGGCACACAGGCCCTACCACTCAGCCTTTATAATTGCAGGTTTACAACTAAGAACCCTAAGGATCCTACAAGAAATATAAAATACAAAGTGTATATACCTACAACTCTGAATAGAGAGATGAGTTGATAGGTTCTTGATGAGTTCTTGGAAGAACTCTGCTGAGATCAATCTCACTTGGCTTTTCTTCAAAGCTTCTTGAATGTAAAACATAATAGGATTGATCTTTTCTGCAACTGATCTTTGATCTCTGCAACTTAAGATTCAGAACTAGGTCTGGATCCTTCTTCACAGCCTGGTTCCAACGTCTGTCTTCTTGGATGGAGCTCTCTCTCCAACTTCTTAGATCTTCACTGGATTCTTCAATGAATAGCTAGATCTTGTGTGTATTACTTGATGTGTTGATCTCTGTTGAATCTTGTGTTCAATCCCCTTCTTCTGTTGACAGTATAAGCCAATTTATAGGCCTTCTTCATGGTAACCGGCTGGTCCGGTTCATAACTGATTTCTGACAACTCTGACAGGTGCAGTAGACCGGCTGGAATGGCAGCTGTCAAGTCATCCAGTCAGTTCTTGAAAAATCTGTAACTGTCTGATAGTGTCGAGACTGTCTGTCTTTAAGTGTCGACACTTATAGACTAAGTGTCGACACAAGTTGACAAAGTGTCGACACTAGCCTTCAAGGTGTCGACACAACTCCTTGTGTTGTAGAATTCACTTCTCGACACAGCTTCTTCATCATGTGTCGACACTGATATTTAGTGTCGACACAACTCCTTGTTCTTCAGCACTTAGTTGAATACTTGTAAGTGTCGACACAACACCTGTATGTCGACACATCTTCATGTGTTGAACTTGTTCAGTGTCGACACATCTTCTTGGTGTCGACACATGCCTACTGTGTTGATACTTGCTGAGTGTCTACACAGCTCCTTGTGTCGACACATTCTTCTTCTGTTGAGACTTTGGCTGAGTGTCGACGCATCTTCTTAGTGTCGACACTTGTACTTAGAATTTTTTGTTGAACTTTGCTGAGTGTCGACACTGCTCCTTGTGTCGACACTTTCTTTATGTATTGAGTCTTCTGCTGAGTGTCGACACTTTCTTTCTTGTGTCGACACTTTATTCCAGTGTTGAGTCTTCTGCTGAGTGTCGACACATTCTTTATTATGTCGACACTTATACTTAGACTCTGCTGACTTTTGCTGAGTGTCGACACAGCTTCTAAGTGTCGACACTATCTGATGTAGACACAGTTCTTCTGAGTGTCGACACAACTGCTAAGTGTCGACACAGCTTCACTGGACTTTTCTTCATTGAGTGTCGACACAGCTCCTTGTGTCAACACTTCTGTCTGATGTCGACTCTGCATCCCTGGTGTCGACACAAGTACTCCAAGTGTCGACACTGCTTGCTTGGGTGTCGACACAAGTCTTCTTAAGTGTCGACACTTTCCCTCTGGGTGTCGACACATGGACTTAGAAACTTTTTCATCTTTCCCTGCAAATACTTAACCTACACAAGGCAACTCAAAATACATCAAATACATTTTGATGTATATCACTGAGTGGGGTGAGGCTTCTTCAAATCAGGTACATTAGAACCAATATACCCAACAGCCACCACCACCGCCGGTGGATGTCGCCAGCACCTTCGCTAAGGTGGGGGCTAGCATTTCCCGGCGTTGGGGCCGCCGGAGTTGGCTCCTCCGGCGAACCCGAGCAATAAGAAAAAGCCCGGAAATTCTCATTTTTCTCTCATGACATCGGGCTCAATTGAGCCAGATATCTCCCGTAATGGATCTAGACTTCTAGTACAGGTAGAGGGGCGGCGAAACGGACCTGGATTGGGGCTTGGCGGCGGGTCAGGCGGCGGATTGCCATGGTGGTGGTGCGCCGGCGAGCTCCTCCCCGATTCCTTGATTCTCCACTGATTTCCATGCTCCAGCACTCGATTTCAATTCTTTTTCTCTCTCTGAAGCTGATAGAGGGGTTAATTGGGGCTGAGGTGGTGTATATGGGGAGATATAACCAAGGTGAGCTCGGGCTCAGCCTTGGTTGCTCCGCCCATGCTTGCCAGGTGGTTCTCAGCCCTTAATTCCTTCTGGAATGATGTGAGGAGGTCGGCCAGCACCTTTTGGGCTGAAGGAGTGAAGGCCACATGGCCACCTCTCATCATATTCCATTTCTCTCTCCTCTTTTTTGGTGATTTCTCCATAATGCCCCTTGTATGCATTCTCTCTCCTCAACCAGAGGGGTAGGGTTGGTCTTGTTCACCTGGGCTGGCCATGGGCCAAATTTGGTGGGCTTGGTCCAAGGAGAGTGAGCTTAGCCTTCATTTTCTTCTTTAGGTCAATTGTGTTGACTATGTTGACTTTTAGTTGACTTGGTCAATCATGGTGGGTGGGCTGACCCCATTTGATGGTCATGAGCTTAGTGGCACCACCCAACTTGGGTTGGGTCAAGGGGGTGCCCTACTTAGGCTAATTGGGCTTATGAGTGTGGGTTTGACCAAATTAAGCCCAAGGTTGACTTTGGTCAACTGGGGTCAAAGTGTTGACCTATTGACATGCCCTAGGGTCCACTTAGATTATTTTTAGGGTTAGGGCAATGTGATGGGGTCATGGTGTGGTTTGGGTTCCTATTTAGGCTTGTTTTAGTTAGTTTGACTTTGGCCCCCTTAGTGGGCCCACATAGCTACAACCCACTACCCAGGGTTAAACCTAGCAAAAACTCCTATCACCCACCCCATGCCAAACCCAATATAAGTGAAAGGGGCCTAGAAGTAACATGAGATGTTACATCTTCAGAGCAGGTGAAATTAATTTAAGAAGATCATTTGCAATGTCAGAAAAATTTAGATACAATTGATCAGGAGTAGAGGAGGTATAGTTAGATTGGTGTCCACAGTTTGAACAGATGGAGAATCCTAAAGGGATGTCAGAAAGTGGGATGGATGGTAATTTCAGTGGAACATTTGATGGAGGGATATCCTAAGTAGGTGAATGATGCAGAGCGTGAGTTGGAGGTGGTGTATCCTGAAGAATGTGGGTTGGTGATTGTGGTTGAGATGGTGAGTCTGTAATGACTGTGGATGGTTGTTGAAAGTCTATTGGAATATTGGAGGTGGAGATATCAGGGAGTATATTATCTTCCTGAATGGAGGGATGTTGTGGAGATGGTTGTTGAAGTGTAGTAACATCAACAAGGGGAGTTGATGAAGGAAATATTGAATGTTGTTGAGATGGAGGTGGAAGAGACGGAATATGAGGAGCAGGACCTTCCTCAGGGGTTGGAGAAGTGGCTGCAGCAGCCCTGGTGTCCTCTGAAGCTATCCTAAAAGAATTGGTAATAACCATCTCCCATCTGCCAAAGAGGGCATAGGTAAGCCTCTTCGAAGCATTTATAAAAATGGTCTGGGAGACCAGGAGTTCAGGGCACTTGGCTTGTAGGAAGATGCCCAAAACTCTTCCATAACCAACATCTTGCTTGTTTATTTTCTTCTTAATTGATTCAAACAGAATCTGTCCCCAATTCATTGATTTATGATTGACTAAGGCACTCATCAGCATGAAATGGTGCCTAGTTATGTTGTCATGGGCAGAATGCTTGCACAAGATGACTTTGCCAACAATATCAGCCATGAACTTATATTCAGCAGCCAAATTTTTCTTCAGTAATTTATTAGGGTTTCCCTAGGAGTGACCCATGATAATTAGAATATCTTCAAACTCATTGCTAGATAATTCAAAATCATCTTCCCCATTTATAAAACCAAAAAATACTGTTAGAATATCAGGGGTAAGAGAAATCTAATGACCAGAAATCGATCCAGTAATTGAGGTTTGGTCTGGGAAAGCTGTTGTGAATACCCATTCTTTAATTTCCTGTGCTGGAAGCTTGTTCCTTAATGTCATGAACTGCCTCAACTGCTGTGTCTTAAACAACTGAAGTATGTCTTTGAAGATTTGATCAGAATGATTGAACGAATCGATGTCGATGTCGAATCCTGCATCGAACTTCATGCGTGAAAGTGTCGCCGCCAAAATCGTCATGCCTGCAAAAGCCAAAGATCAAGTGCACGAGAACTGGAAAGCGCGGGATGGAGTTCGATGAAAAACCTATTATATGTTTTCAGAAGATGAAAAGACAAACTCCATCCAATGGAAAAAGAAAAACTTCAAACTCAGTTCGATGAAAAATTTCATGAAGAAATAAAAGAGTCGATCTCAGTTTGAAGAGGGGGAAAATAGATCGTTGTACTCCGTTCGATGAAAAATTCCCCGAAACAAAATCGTCGATATCCGTTCTATGAACTGTTTCACAAATAAAAATTTGTTGATCTCTATTCGACAAACTATTCACAAAGAGTTCACAGATCATCGATCTCGGTTCGATGAACTGTATCCTAATCATTGAACTCAGAACAAAAATTAAATTAAGCCTTCCCCATTTATCATGCCTGGCTGATTTAGGAAAAACAGATGTTTCTTTTCATCTATAGGCTTAGTGAAGATGTTTGTTCTTTATAAATCAGTAGAGATAAACAAAAGGTTAATTTTATTTTTGTCCACACAATATCTAATGAAATGATGTCTAATTTCTATATGTTGGTCCTAATATGTTGCACTGGATTTTGTGCAATGTAAATTACACTGGTACTATCACAAAATATAGTTGAATTATTTAGATTGAGACCAAAATCCAGGAGTTGGATTTGAATCCACAAAATTTCTGAACAACAACTGTCAGCTGCTATATATTCAGCTTCAATAGTTGAAGTTGACATAGATGTATGTTTCTTACAAAACCAAGACACAAGCCTATCACCAAGAAACTGGCATGTTCCTGATGTGCTTTTCCTGTCAACTCTACATCCAGCAAAGTCAGCATCTGAGAATCCAGTTAAATCAAATTCTGACTCAGTTGGATACCAGAGTGCTAGATTTGGAAAACCCTTTATATATCTCAAAATCCTTTTTAGTAAAATTAGATGAGATTTTTTGGGGTTCACCTAAAACCTAGCACAAATACATGTAGCAAACATTATATCTGGCCTACTAGCTATGAGATACAACAAGGACCCAACAATAGTCCTATATGTTTTCTGATCAACTGGCTTTCCCTGTTCATCAGAATCAATCACAACATTGGAAATCCATGGGTGTTTCTATAGTTGAGGCATCAGATATCCCAAATCTCTTAATTAGCTCCTTAGCATATTTAGATTGGGTGATGAAAATGCAATCAGGGGATTGCTTCACTTGAAGACCAAGGAAGTAGGAAAGCTCACTCATGCTACTCATTTCAAACTTGGAATGCATCAGATCAGAAATCCTTTTGGATAGGTTAGAATCAGTAGAGCCAAAAATGATGTCATCTATATATATTTGTACTATCAAAATTTTATTTTATGATGCTTAATAAACAAAGTCCTATCTACAATGCCCCTAGTGAACTTATGCTCTAAGAGAAAGTTAGTTAGGGTCTCATACCAAGCTCTTGGAGCTTGCTTTAAACCATAGAGAGCTTTATGCTATTTAAAAACAAAAGAGGGATGAGTTCGAGAGATAAAACCTGATGGTTGCTCCACATAGACTTCCTCTTTGAGTTCACCATTAAGAAAGACACTTTTGACATCCATTTGGTAGACTTTGCATTTCTTGTATGCTTCATATGCAAGGAATATTCTCATAGCCTCCAGCCTTGCAACAGGGGCAAAGGTCAGATCATAATCAATTCCTTCATCTTGTGAATATCCTTGAGCTACCAATCTTGATTTATTCCTTACAATAGATCCATGAGCATCCAACTTGTTCCTGAAAACCCATTTACTTCTAATGACTCAGTAATCTTTGGGTCTTGGAAGTAAATATCAAACTCTACATCTCTCAAATTGATTGAGCTCCTCTTGCATTGCAATAATCCAGTGAGGATCTTGCTTTGCATCTTTTATGGATTGAGGTTCAGTCTGAGATATGAAGAAGGCAAGCATCAAATCTTGGTTGAGTTGATGCCTTGTTTGCACACCAACTGATATGTCTCTAATCACTTGAGATATGGGATGATCTCTAGTTGTAACGAAATCATTAGGAGGAGTTGGTTCATCAACAGCTTGGGGAATTAATTTGTCTTGTGGAATTATGTTAGTTGTTGTTGGTTCAACTGTTCCAACAATTTCTTCTTCACTCTCTTCGTCAGTCTGTGGAGATGAATGAGATGTAACCTCTTGGGTGAGGTTTAAGTCATCCAATTTCTCACACATAAAAGGTACTTGCAATGTATCTCTGGTAGAAGAATCTTTCTCCTTGTAAAACATGTTAGCTTCATAAAAATAAATAGGTATAGATTCTTCCATTTTAAGGTTGATTTATTAAATACCCTATAAGTTATGCTGATTTTGGAATATCCAAGAAATATTCCCTCTGCAGCTTTGGATTCAAACTTTCTAAGATGTTCCTTATTATTATTGTGAATATAACATCTACAACCAAATAATATAAAATAATCTATTTTAGGTTGCTTCCCTTTGAGCAATTCATAAGGAGTCTTACCCTTCAGTTTATGTATTAAACTTCTATTCAGAACATAATTTGTTGTGCTAACAGCCTCTGCCAAAAAGGATAAGGGCAAGTAAGCATCTTCAAGCAATATCCATACAGCTTCAATAAGGGTTCTATTTTTCCTTTCTACTACCCAATTTTGTTGAGGAGTTTTTGGAGCAGAGAAGCAAAGCCTGATACCTTCCATCTCACAGAATTCTAGCATAAGAAGAGATTCAAACTCAGTACCATGATCACTTTTGATCAATACAACTGGAGTAGAGTACTCAATCTTTATGCTCCTAAGAAAGTCTGTAAGAACTTTAAAGTTATCTGACTTGTTTCTCAGAAAGAACACCTAAGTGAATCTAGAGATGTCATCTACAATAACTAGAGTGTAAGATTTCCCTCCCAAACTTTGTACAGCAATGGGTCCAAAAAGATCCATGTGTAGCAAATACAAAATTCTGGGTGAATCACTCTTATTAATTGATTCAAAACTATTTTTAATTTGCTTTCATAATTGACAAGCCCTGCAGAGTCTTTCCTTCTTATAGGGGTCAGAAGGCAATCCTCTAACAAGGTTGTCCCTAGATAGTTTAGCAATATTTTTTAAGTCTACATGTCCTAGTCTTTTATGTCATAAGTCATTAGTATTACTAATCTGATTGAATAAACATATTTCTGAAATGGCTGACTTAAAATTTACTACATAAATGTTACCTTGTCTAATTCCTTTTAAAACAAATTTTTTTATTATAAGTAATAGTACAACAAGATTGATTAAATGATACCTGATAACCTTCATCACATAATTAGCTTATGGATATCAGGTTATGCTTGAGTCCACTCACATAGGCTACATTCCTGAAGGTGACAGCTCCAACATTGACATTCTCATACCCTTTTGTTTGACCACAGTTGCAGTCTCCAAAGATCACCTTTGGTCGAAGCTTTGACTTGTAATCAGTTAGATTTCTCTTGCTGCCTGTCATATATTTTGAGCACCCACTATCTAAGTACCATTGTTGCTCTGTGGTAGGATAGTCCTTCACCTACATGAAAATAAATTAGGTGTTCTTGACCCAGGTAACCTTGGGTCCAAGATTCTTCACAAATTTATAACTGAAAATGTAAGAAAATTCTGGTTGGTCTTTATATCCTAAGGGGTGAAATCTTCTAGTTGGAATTACACATTGAGTAAAAGTATTATTAAAGAATTTAGGTTTCTTGAAATTCTGAAAAGAATTTAAGTTTCTATTATAGTAAACTGGGTTCGACGAATTGCAGTAAGTTCGTCGATCTGCGTTCGACGAATAGGGATGAGTTCGTCGAACTCCGCTCAGAGAATGAAAGTATTCATTTTCTGCACCTCAATTTCGTCAATTGTCATTCGATGAACTATTTTGATTTCGTCGATTGCAGTTAGACGAATAGTTATATCTAAATTTTGCGTTCATAGTTCGTCGATCTGAGTTCGACGAACTGCATACATTTCGTTGATCTTGGTTCGACGAAAAATGTTGAACATTATTTTTATTAAAATTTTTCTTTTTCTTTTTCTTGGGTTGATTTTTCTGTGGAATTTCTTTTTCTTTGTTATTAACTTCTACTTTTTCTTTACCTTTGGCAGAGACAAATTTATTGGGGGTAGAAAGAATATTTTTCTTAAGAAGAGGAGGCTGACTTGATGAATCTCCCAAGCCCAGTTTGCCATTAACCCTGATATTGACTGTGCTAGTGATATTCATCAATTTGATGCTTCTCCCATTAAGGTATTCTTAAAATTCTTTAGCTTCAATTATTTAGTTTTTAAAGAAATGATTTGTTTAGAAACTAAGTCTAATTGATCTTTTCAGAAAACAAATTGTCATATTCAATTTGTTTTTCTCTAAGAAGTTTGATTTCATTCTCAGATTTAATTAAGTCATTGCATAGAAGTTTGAATTCAGTTTTAAAATGATCAGAAGTAAAATCAAAAGATGCTATTACCTGGTCCTCTTCTGATTCATATTCTGAGTTTTCTGCTTCTGAAACAGCAGTGAAAGATAGGGGATAGATCTGATTAATTTAGTGGGGGGGGGGGTGGTGAATAGAGTATGTTAAAACTTTTGGCTATTTTTAAATATATCAGAGTAATAAAATAGGTGATACTATAGTAGTAACAAAAAATTGAAACCAGTCTAAGCAAAACTACCACAGCATTTAGCACACAGTAATAATAAAACAAAGTGCAACCAGACGACACAAGAAATTTATAGTTGTTCCCCTAAAATTGGGTACATCCACTCTTCTACCACCTGGTAGGAATCCACTACAGGTTTTTGATAAGGTGCCCTACCACCAATAGGTTTTTTGCTCAGGTGCCCTGTCACCACAAGATCTATTTGAAGGGAGATCTCACAACCCTTTGAGCTTTTGATCAGATGCCCAAAAACCAAGCATAAACTTTTGAAGGGAGTTAATAAACTCTTTTACAAGTGGGGGAGATAGATTTGATGGTGTCTTCTCTTTCTCTAATCAACAGAGAAGACTAGTGGATTACTATTGTCAAGGCTCCTTCAGAAATCACTTGATGCCTTGCTCAGGGTGTAGGTCTTCAGCCTTGACTTGAAGTAATCCAAGAACTTCTGACTGATTCAAATTATGTTGTCCTTAAAAGTTCCTGGAGTTGAAGTTGAAGAAGACTCTTGATTTGTGTTTGTTGTTCTTCTTCAGTCTTCAGTAAGATCAAGGTGAAAACAGGTTGTTTTCTGCACAGAGAATTTCTGAGAGTTTTTTTTGTATTCTCTGGTTCTGTATATTGCTATCTCTATCATTCTGAAAAGAGAATTTTTTTTATATATTCTATAGTTGAATTCTCTTTTGAAATTTGAATCTGAAGCATTGATTACTGATTGTCTAGAGAATGAAAATCGGCTGGAGAATATTGTCTTTATTGATTTTCTCCAACTGTCCCAATAAATTAAGAAAGTAATTAACCTGATGAAAACCATAATTAATGCTGTCAATAACGGCTATATTCAGAGAATATGAACATTAATTACTTCAGAAAATTACTGCTAAATAATATATGGAATAAGGACAAAAATGAGGGAAAACTCTAAGTCAGGCTTGGACAGAAATCGTCGACCTCTGAACAGAGTTCGTCGACCGGAGATCCAAGTTCGTCGAGCTGAGAAATCTTATTTGTCAACCTGAGAAAACCTATCTGCCGACCTGAGCTCAGTGAACTGCATTCTAGATATAACTTGCCTAATCTGTGCTCCAAGTTCGTTGAGCTGATAATCAGTCTTCGTCGAGCTGAGTTCAGTGAAAGGAGTCTGGAAAGAATGTGTTAAAGGCTGAACTCCAGACTTCGTCGATCTGAGCTCAAATATCGTCGAGCTCAACTCAGAGAATTAACTCTGAGTTCGTCGAGTAGAGCACGACTATCGTCGAGCTGAGTTCGACGAACATCGAACTTAAATTCTAAACTTTGATTTCTTCTATGTCTTGAGTCCATTGAGGTCTTCTGTTGGCTGGTCCATCAAGGTTGAACCTAATGACTTAGTATAAACTCTAGGACTCAAAACAAATGACCCTAGCTATACATTGTGGGTCAAAACGCATCCTAATTAGTGAACCTAGCCCAAATCCAAACTAGGGATCCAACAATCTACCCCTATTTGGGTGAGGTCACTAATACAAATGATAGAAAAACAATCACAAAGCAAAATAAATATATCTGGAAGAAAATTGAAATATTCAGCAGATATGTACATACATACTTCATGATTTAACAATTTGAGTTCAGAAATACAAAACTAAACAAAATGTTCACTTGTTCTTCTTTGCCTTTCCTTTATCAACTTTATCAGTTAGCTCAGAGGGCTGTGTGAATTTGATTTCCCTGTTGGGATTGACAGCTTCTCTTCTAGACATTGTCATGTCAGCAGCTCCAATTATATTGAGAGAAGTGGTTCTAGGAACTACAACCCCTGCATGCAAGTTCATATAAGCATCTACATTGAAGAATTTATTACCCTTATCATACCTTTTATGTTCTTCTTTCCTGTAGGTTGACATTGTAGTGTACTATGATGGATCTCTGCCTTCAACTTTGGCTTTATTAATCATTGAGAGTCCAACAAGTTCTTGAAATCTGGCCATTCTTGCAGTGGTATCTTGTTCAGGATCCACAAAGGGGACTGGAGGAGAATCTAACCTTTTTGGACTGTTATATTTTTCAGCTTTATCATTTTCAGATATTTTCTGTTGCTACTACTACTGTCTGCTTCTTGAAGAATATCTTTGCCGACTATTTCCTTGAGATTTTGAAGATCTACCATGATGACTTTGATAAGTTTGAGTGTAGGAAGTAGATCTTTGAGAAATGTTTCCTGAAGCACCAACAACTGGAGGAGGAGGAGGAGGATGATAACTCCAATTCCTTTAAGAAGGAGGAGGAGGAGGAGAGTATCTTCTGCTCTTCTTCATGGCTTTCTGCTCATTCTTGGAAAGCCACATCCATGAGGGCATCCCTGGGTATGGTTTGATATTCTGCAATATGTAGTAGGGAGTATCATGGGTGGGATTTAGTTTGGGAGAAGCCTTAGGAACAACTTTTCTCTTCTTAACAGCTTTCTTCTTTGTTTTTGAACTGTCAGATTCATCAGAATCATCATCGCCATCTTCATCAGATGATCTTTGAGGATTATCATATAAGGCATCAATGGTCTTCAAAATATCTTTAAAAATATGTTTATCAGCTTGAGGCTGTACTGGAAGTTCTGTTACTTCTGTAACTACTGTTTCAGCAACATTTTCAGAAACTAATAAGTTCTCTTCTTCTATGTCAGCAAGAATAATATCATCTAAATCTGGTAAAGGACTATCATCCATTATATGTAGGAGTAGAGATACTCTTTGGAGAAGAACTAGCCTTGGGGGCTGATACTTTTGGAGGCTCTGCTACTGCAAAACTTGCCTTGAGTTGCTTAGCAACTCTAGGGCTTATTGAGGAGGAATATGGTACAATAGCTTTAGATAACTATGAGCAAATTTCTGGAGGATAATTTAAATGAACTGTACCAAAACAATTTAATAAATTGTAAATATCTATTGTGGGATTGACAATACAATCACCCACAATCAAAACGTTTGGAATTTCTATAGCTGTATCTGTATATAATATATCAACTGTTACCGTCTCAGCCTTTGTAAGCATATATATATCAGTCTCTGCATCTGCAGACTCATCTAACTACAAAATTTCTACTGCTGCTACTGCTGGAGTTGGAACAGCTTCTTCATTGAGCATCTCCCCCCTGTCTGATTTCAGTGAATATTGGAACCAGGCCCCTAGAAGAAGAAGCGACAAAGGAGACAACAAGGAGAGCAGCAAGAGAAGAAATGGAGGTAGCAAGAGGTGTGATTACCTCTGCTATGAGTTGCCTGATCACTGGAGTGATGTGCTCCAGGATGGTGGAAAGTGAGGAAGAAACCATATCCATAAACTCTGGTGGAGTTTGAGTAGATACAGATAGATGAGGAGGAGTAACATTAGATGGAGGGACATCTGGTATGATGTCATCATGTGAAGGTGATGCAGTAGGTGATGGTATTGGAGTGGATTGTCATGTACAGGTGAAGTAGGTGTAGATGGTAAGGAGGTGAGCAGATTAAAAGTGGGGGATGACATGAATGTTTTAGGATGTATGTCATTTAGATGAGGTGGTAGTGGAGATGGAGGTGGTGTGATGTATTCTAGAGATGGAACTGGTGTTGGTGGATGTATTGGTGAGGCATGTGGTTGTTAAGGAGGAGGTGATGACTGAGAAGATGGAGGAGTTGTTGTAGGAAGAGGTGTTGTTGAAGGAGGATGAGGAATGGACTCTTCTTCAACAATAGGCTGGGGAGTGGCCGGTAGAACCCTTGTGCCCTCAGAAGGTGTGGAAGAGGAGGAAGCCCTAGATGGCTTAGAGATGTTCCTCTCCCACCTTGAAAGTGGGGATAAGATCTACCTTAACTCTAGAGGGGGGAGGGTGAATTGAGTATATTAAAATAATTTTCAAGTTAAAAATTATTTTGCAGTGGAAGACTTAATTTAAATATATGTGTAAGGTGCTTGCAGTAAATAAAAATTATGAAAGTAAGAAATAAAAACACAGCACACAGCAAACAAAACATAGCAACCAGAAGACACAAGGAGCTATATTGGTTCCCCAATCAATCTGGGTACATCCACTCTTCTACCACCCTAGGTAGGAATCCACTGCAGGATGAGTTGATCTGGTGTCCTGGGCACCAATGAGCTTTTGATAAGGTGCTCAAAAACCAAACTAGATTTTTTGATCAGCTGTCTTGCCACCACTGAGTGTTGACAAGGTCTCCGAAACAACACAAAACTTTTGAAGGGAGTTTTGAGAAACCCTTTTACAGCAGAAAAAGAAAGAGGTGAGATGTTCTTCTCTATCAACAATCAGACAGAAGACAAGTGGATGATGTTGTCAAAGCTCCCCCTGAGATCTGGAAGTTGTTCAGGAAAAGAAGCTTTGCACTAGGGTGATAGGCCTTCTGTAGATGAGATCTCCAGCAAAGGATGATTCCAGCAGTTGCTGAAATGTGTAGTGTCTGGAGTCTTGATGGATGAAGCCTCTGAACACTTGAGTCAAAAGAGATCTAGAAAATCTTCTCTTTTGTATGTTGATCTCCTTCAGTGGTGTGTGTTCTGAATGAATTCTGTCTGTGTGTCTGTCTGTGACTGTTCTCTTTCTATGTGTGTCTGTTAGGAGTAGCAGAATGAAATCCTCTTTTATTCCTTAGATCTGAAAAGAATGAATTGATTCTCTGTCTCCAAGATAACCGTTAGCCACTCATTAATGACTTCCTCAAATGAATTTTGTCTCTGGAGGAAAGTCTTAGAAAACATTCCTTTAAATCTCCCTTGAAACTTGCTCCAGATTAATTGAAACGGCTACAAGATCCTTGAAATAAATGCTGGGAATAAATAAGATAGAATTCCATAACTGTCGGAATTTGAATCTTGATAATCGTCGATCTCTCCAGAAAATCGTCGACCTGAGCTCAACTACCGTCGACCTGAGCTCAGAGACTGGAACTAGACCAGAAATAGAAATCGTCGATCTAAGCTCAACTATCGTCGACCTGAGCTCAGAGACTGGGAAAACAGCTAGAGACAGAAACATCGATCTGAGCTCGAAGATCGTCGAACAGCATTCGACGACTCGTTGAACTGAGCTCAGAGATAGTCGAACTGAGTTCGACGATTCGTCAACCTGAGCTCGACGAAAATGACTAAGTCTCCTGAATTTGAATATCTGATCTGAGGGTCTTGGGGGCAGCTTTCAAGCCTAAATTCTAACCCTTAGACTCAATCTAATTGACCTTAAAAACTATACAAGGAGGTCAAAACAATTTTCCTAAGGACATAGTGATCCTTGCCCAAATTAGTAATAGGGTGTTCCAACAATCTCTCCCTATTTGAGTTAGGATTACTATTTACATGACATAGGAAATAAAAGCATACAATGCAAATATACAATCAAAAACAACATTGCAGAAACACAAATAAAATCACATCAGAAAGTCAGAATAGATAACACTGTCAGCTTACATAATCATTCCTTTTCCTTGCTCTTTTTGAGAACTATTTTTCTGTTAGGGTTAAGAGCTTCTTTCTTAGATCTTCTGTCATCATCTGCACCTAGAGAAGTTTGATGTTTTGTCCTGGGGACTATAGCTTCTGGGTGCAGCTTCATATAGCTTTTTGAGTCAAAGAATTTGCTGGAAGAATATCTTTCAAGTTCTTTCTTTCTCTGTTCTGATAGAGTGGTGAATTTTGATGTATCTCTTCCTTATTCTCTTGCCATTTTAATTTGATCTAGTGCAGCCAACTCTTTCATTCTTATTGTCCAAGAAGTAGGATTATTCTCTGGGTCTTCAAATGGAATAGGAGGTTCATATCTGTTTGATGAATCATCAGGAGTAGCTCTGGAAGAAACTAGATCTTTTAACTTATAAGGGAAAGGACCAGATGTAGTGTCAGTGGGACCTTGTCCTTCCCTATGATAAGGATGCTGCCTAGAATAACCTTTGGAATAAACTCTGAATTCTCTTTGATTTCCCCTATACTGTCCTCTTCTGGACTGGTAGCCTCTTGATTGACATCCTCTTGATTGAGATCTTCCTTGAAACTGAGAGGTGCTTTGACTTTTAGCAACAGATGACTGATAATCAGAACTTCCACCAGTACCTTCATCTGGTGAAGGAGGAGGAGGATGAGGATTGAAGTGAGGTGATCCTTTATCATATTTGCACTTTTTCTTCATTGCCTTTAGTTGATTCCTGAAAAACTGCATCCATGGATCTGAAATTGGACAATCATGCAAAATATAGTATGGAATATCATTTACATCTTTAATTTTCTCCTGGGGAAATTTCTTTAGGGCCTTGCTTCTAGCTTTCCTCTTCCTTGCAATGGTTGCAGAGGAATCATCAGAATCAGTTCTAAATTGATCATTATCTGATATCTAAGGATTGTCATATAGTTCATCAACCCTTTTTATGTAATCTCTTTGTTGTTGGAATTGAACAGAAGAAACAACAGCAGCAGCAGCAGCAGTAACAAAAACAACACTAACAGATGTAACTGGAACAACAGATTCAGAAATAATAATAATAGAAACAGCAGGCTTAGAGTCATTAGCCTCTGTCATAAGTACATCATCAGAAACTAAAACAGCATCAGCAGCAGCAGCATGAACAACAGAAACTGAAGAAGCACTGTCCACAGCCTTGAAAGAATTTATATAAGAAGATATTATGCTGGTCTCACAGCTAGAAATAGGCATAATGGCCTTAGTAAGATCTTCACTTTTCTGATCTGGAAGACAGCTGAGGTAAACAGTATCAAACTCTGACAGCAGTGACCTGAGGTCAACTGTTATAACTGGAACTGGAGCTGGAACTGGAATCTCTGAAGCAGACAATCTCTCTACTTTATATTTCATCTCCCCCTGCCTAGATTCAGTAGTTACTGGATCAAGGCACCCAACAGAAGGGATTGTCTGATGAGGATATAGGGAAGAAAGCCTGTCAGATAACTCCTGAACTGATTTCAGAAGTGGAGCCAGGGAGGTCTCTAGCAGGAGTGATAGCCTTGGAGCTAACATCTCATAGAGCTTATCTGCTATGGCTGAGAGATCTACTTGCTCAAGTGGTGCTTGAGTAGAGGTAGAGATGAGTGTGGCAGAGATGGATGTAGGAGGAGCTGTAGATGTGGTTGGAGAAAGTGTTAATGTGGATGGTAGAATTGATGGTTGAGATATAGAAATGGTGGAGATGGAAGTTAATGGAATGGAGATAGATGGGGTGAAGGATGGTTGAGCAATGATTTCTTGTAGTAGTTGTTGATATGATGTACAAGAAGATGGTGGCTCAAGGGGTGAGGAGTGAGTGTCATCCAAATAGGAATCATCTAAGAGAGTGAAGGATGGAAGTTGAGATGATGAGTCAATGGTTATGTGTGGATAATAATGTAATGGATGGAAAAGATCTTCAGTGGATATTGATATTGGTGAAGGAATTGAGTTTGGAGATGGAATGGATATGGGGGATGAAATTGAGATGGTTATGGTGGATTTGATAATTATTGAGGGAACAGTAGGTGGAGAAGGTGGAGATGAGGAGGCAGGCAGTTCTTCTGATGGGGCAGTTGCCTGAGGGGAAGTGACTGGATCAGTCCTGGTGCCTGAAGATGAGATGAATGCAGAGGCTCTGCTTGGCTTTGCAATTTGCCTATCCCATTTGCCAAAAAGGGCACATATTAACATTTTAGAGGCATTGATATGCATCCCATTTGAAACAAGCAGTCAGGGCATCTGCTATGAAGAAATAGCCCTAGAATCCTTCCAAAATTGAAAAAGTTCTTATTCACTTTCTTCTTAATTAGGTCAAAGAAAACTTCTCCCCAATTCAATTGTTTCTTATCCACCAAAGCACCGATTAAACAGAATTGATACCTGGATATGGTATCATGGGTAGAATGTTTTGCTAACAGGACCTTTCCAACAACATCTACTAGAAACCTGTATTCCACTGACAGATTTTTCTTAAGCAGCTTGTTAGGGTTTGCTGCTGAATGACCCATCCTATCAAGCATACTTGCAAACTCTTCTCCAGACAACTCAAGAGAATCTTGACCAGTACTTAATTGAAAAACTTCTGTTAATATAGCAGGAGTAAGAGATCCCTTATTTCCTGATATAGTTCCAATCACTGTATTTTGATCATGATTGGGAGCAGTATACACTCATTCTTTGATTTCATCTGCAACCAGTTTTATCCTTGTGGCCATGATGTGTACTAGCTGTTGATCTTTGAATAAATCCAGAATATCCTTGAAAATCTGACCACTGCTCTCAAATGAGTCCATATCGATATCGAATCCAGTATCAAATTTCATTGCTGCCAAAACTGCAACAGAAACGGCCATTTTACCTGCAAAAATGAACAAACAAAAGACCAAGTGTAGAAACGTTTGGAGGGAAAGGGAAATTCTGCAGAGAGTATGAAAGCACAAAGGGAGAACGACGACCGAAAAATGAATTTTATATTATGGTTCGACGCAGAAAAGGAAAGATCGTTGAACTCTGTTCGACGATCTGGGCTTCTAAAGGAATCTGAAAGGTCTTCAACATCGTTGATCTCCGTTTGACGATATTGGGGAGTGTCGAGCTCCGTTCGACGATCGCTGACCGGAAGAAGATAACTTAGCACTATATGGAAAGCGCTGAACTCCGGTCGATGATTTCTAAGAACGTCGATCTCCGTTCGACGATCTTTGGGAAAAACGTCGAGCGCAATTCAGAGACCAGAAACAACCTATAGACACTAGAAAAATCAAATTGTTTGTCTAGTGTTGGTCAATTTTAGAGTTTTAAAATCTTGGATCTTATTTTAAACTTCCTCCATCTAACATTCCTAACTAATTCAGGAAGAATGTATGTTTCTTTTCATTCAATGGTTTGGTGAAAATATCTCCCCTTTGCAAGTCAGTTGGGATATATTGAAGTTCAATTTTATTTTTCTCAACATTGTCCCTTAAAAAGTGATGCCTAATTTTTATAGGTTTTGTCCTACTATGGAGGACTAGATTTTGTGCTATAGAAATAGCACTAGTGTTATCATAGAATATTTTTGACTTCTCTAAGTTATAGCCATAGTCTAGGAGCTGATTTTGAATCCACAAGATCTGTGAGCAACAACTACCTGCTGCCATATATTCAGCTTCAGCAGTTGATGTGGACACAAATATTTGTTTCTTGCAAAACCAGGAGACAAGTCTATCACCAAGAAACTGACAAGTTCCACTGGTTCTTTTCCTGTCTATTCTGCATCCAGCATAATCAGCATCTGAAAATCTAGTTAAGTCAAATACTGAGTCTTTTGGATACCAGAGACCTAGATTTGGACAACTTTTCACAAACCTAAGAATCCTTTTTACTAAGGTTAAGTGTGACTCTCTAGGGCTAACTTGGAATCTAGCACATATGCATGTAGCAAATATTATGTCAGGTATACTAGCTGTAAGGTACAATAAAGAGCCAATCATTGCTCTATATGTTGTCTGATCAACAGGTTTCCCATGTTCATCAGCATCTAATACATCATTAGTAGGCATAGGTGTTTTCATACATGATGCTTCAGACATACAAAATTTCTTAACCAGTTCTTTTGCATACATGGTTTGAGAGATGAATATGCCTTCAGCATGCTGTTTGACTTGCAATCCTAGAAAGAAGGAAAGCTTACCCATGCTACTCATTTCAAATTTAGAATGCATTAGGTTGGAAAACCTTTTGCACAGATTTGAATCAGTAGAACCAAAGATAATGTCATCTACATAGATTTATACTAGAAAGGTATTGGACTTATGGGTTCTAATAAAAATAGTTTGGTCTACTCTACCCCTTATAAAATCATTTTTCAGAAGAAAGTATGCTAGTGTCTCATACCATGCTCTAGGAGCTTGCTTTAGACCATATAATGCTTTATTCAATTTGAAAACATAATCAGGATGAGTTGGAGAAATAAAACCTGTGGGTTGTCTAACATAGACTTCTTCCTTGATTTCTCCATTGAGAAAAGCACTCTTTACATCCATTTGATATACTTTGAATCCTTTGTGTGCTGCATAAGCTAAGAAGCTTCTTATGGCCTCTAACCTTGCAACTGGTGCAAAGGTCTGGTCATAGTCTATCCCTTCTTCTTGAGAGTATCCTTGAGCAACTAGCCTTGCCTTGTTCCTTACAATGACTCCTTGATCATCCAATTTATTTCTGAACACCCATTTTGTTCCAATAATGGAGTGATCCTTTGGCCTTAGCACTAGTTCCCAAACTTTGTTCCTTTCAAATTGATGTAATTCCTCTTGCATTGCAATGATCCAGTGTGGATCTTGTTCTGCATCTTGAATGGATTGAGGCTCAATTTGAGAAAGAAAGCAGGTGTGCATCAGGTTTTGGTTGACTTGATTTCTGGTTTGCACACCAGCTGAGATGTCTCCAACTACTTGGGAGATTGGATGGTCTCTTGATGTTACTAAATCAACAGGGGGTGTTGATTATTCACCAACCTATGTTGTTGTTTCCTCTTGTGGAACAACAACTGGCTCTTCAAGAAGATTCTCTCCAAGATGTTGAATATCTTCTTCATCTTCACTGCTTTCATCCTTTTATATAATGTCACATGTCCAAATTTTCAGCAAGAGAGTGTACTTGCAAAGATTCTATGATAGAAGCATTCTTCTCCTTAAAAGACATGTTAGATTCATCAAAGGATACATGAACAGATTCTTCAATTTTAAAAGTAGATTTGTTATACACCCTATAAGCTTTACTGATCATGGAGTATCCCAGAAACACTCCTTCATCAGCTTTAGCTTGAAATTTTGCTATGTATTTCTTGTCATTATTGTGAATGTAACAAATGCAACCAAAAATTTTAAAATAATCTACTTTAAGTTTCTTCCCTTTGAGTAATTCATAGGGAGTCTTGCCCTTCAGCTTATGTATCAAACTTCTATTCAACACATAGTTGGAGATGTTCACTACCTCTGCCCAAAAGAATAGAGGAAGGTGAGCATCTGACAACAATGTAGTAGCAGATTCAATAAGGGTTCTATTTTTCCTTTCAGCTACCCCATTTTGTTGAGGAGTTCTATGAGCTGATAAAGTGTGCATGATCCCTTCACTCTGACAGAACTCTTGTTTTAGAAGAGAATCAAACTCTGTCCCATGATCACTTCTGATCAGGGCAATGTGAGTATTGAACTCACTCTGTATGCATTTTAGAAACTCTGTCAAACACTTAAAGTTATCAGACTTCTTCCTCAGAAAGAACACCCCTGTGAATCTAGAGAAGTCATCTAAAACTATTAAAGTATAAGATTTTCATCCTAAGCTTTGTACTGTAATGGGTCCAAAGAGATCCATGTATAACAAATACAAAATCCTAGGTGAATCACTCTTATTAAGTGACTTGAAGCTATTTTTGGTTTGCTTGCCTAATTGACAAGCCATGCAAAGTCCTTCCTTCTTGTAGGGGCCAGAAGGTTGTCCTCTAACAAGGTTGTCCTTGGATAGCCTTGCAATGGTTCTAAGGTTTACATGTCCTAATCTTTTATGTCATAGTTCATTAGGTCTACAAATGGAATTGAACAAGCATATATCTACCTTAGTTGAAAGAAAATCTACAAGATAAATGTTACCTTTCCTTTTACCTGTCAACACAGTTGTGTTGTCCTCTGATTTGATTTTACATCAGGATTTATTGAAAGTCACTTGGTAGCCTTCATCACACAGTTGACTGATGTTGATTAAGTTGTGCGTCAGTCCTTCCACATAAGCTACTTTCTTGAATGTGACTGAGCCAATCTGGACTGCACCATATCCTTTTATTAGTCCAAAGTTTGAACCACCAAATATTACTTTGGGTCTAAGTTTGGCTTTGAAGGATGTGAAATTCTTCTTGTTTCCTGTCATGTGCTTTAAGCACCCACATCTAGATACCATTGCTGGTTTGATGTTGGATAGGTCTTCACCTGCACATAAAACAATTTATTTATTTTTGACCCAGTTTACCTTGGGCCTAGGTTGATAACCTTTAAATTCTGAAATAAAAGACATCTCTGGTTGACACTTATAGCCTTCAAGATGATATCTCCTAGGAGGTATTATCCATTCAGTATAAGGGTTAAACCTCTGAGATGTAGGACCTCTAGGATTGAAGTTTGATTTACATTTGAAAGATTTTTCAAAACTCTGAGCTCTGTTCGACGATCTCTGAGCTGAGTTCAAAGATCTTGGGTCAGATCGTCGAGCTCCGTTCGAAGATCGACTATGCCAGAGTTCAGGGTTCAGAGATCGTCGACCTGAGTTCGACGATTCAGCCTGAGATCGTTGAGCTCCATTCGGCGATCGTCGAGCTCCGTTCGACGTTTTCTGTTGAACTTTTGTTTTCTTAGGTAAATCAGAATTCTTCCTAGCCTCCTCTACAACTCCCTTACCTTTATCTGAGATAAACTTGATGGGGGTTGTTAATACTATAGGTTGGCTGGATGAACCACCCAAGCCCAGTGTACTATTGAATCTTGAGTTCACTGTGCTTGTGATGTCCATTAGTTTGATACTTCTCCCATTGAGGGATTCTTCAAACTTCTTGGCCTCTAATAGTTCACTTTTCAGTGAGGCTATCTGCTCCCTACAGCATTCCAACTCCTCAGAGAGTTTGAGGTTATCTGATTTTAAGGTGCTTTGTTCAAATAGTTGATTTCTGAGAGAAATAATTTCTTTCTCATATTTTAATAGATCTAAACAAAGTGTCTTAAATTCACATTTGAAGTCCTCTGAATTAAAATCAAATGTGTCTATTACCGGATCCTCTTCAGATTGAGTTTCTAATTCAGACTCTGACACTTGTTCTGCATCAGTATTGTGTTAAGAGGCATTGATAGCCATCATGCAGAACTCCTTTTCTTCAGCATCATCTTCATCATCACTTGAGCTGGATGAATCTTCTGATTCTTCTTCTGTTTCACTCTAGGTTTCAGCTACAAACCCCTTCCTGGTATGTTTGTTTTTGCCGGAGGAGGGTTTATCATTGCTGTTTTTCCTGAATTCTTTGTCTCTTCTCCTTTCTTTCCAGTCCTTCTTGTCCTTTTTCTGATTTTCTGGACAGTCATGCACAATGTAGCCTGATTTCCTGCATCCAAAACAAATAATTTATTTGTTATTGGACTTATCATACCTTGGATTTTCATGCCCTCTGAATGACTTTTTCCTGAAGTCCTTCCTGGCCATCCTTGATTTGTTTCTGCTCTTCTTCTTTGTTCTTGATGAGCAGCTCATAAGACTTGAGCTTGCCCAAAAGAGCCTCAGTGGTGATCTCATTTAGGCTTCTGCCATCCTTGATTGGCCAGGTCCTTGAGTCCCAAGTGCTGGGGAAGCACATTAGGATTTTGTCATTGAGTTCAGTCAATGAGATCTCCTTGTCCAAGGTTTTCGGTAGATTGACTATAAGACTGAGTCTGGTATACATATCAGCAACTGACTCAGTTTCTCCTTTCTTGAAGTTCTCATATTGAGTTATGAGATGGGATCTTCTATCTTTCCTTTCATCTGCAGATCTTGACACTATTTCAGATAGTTTGTCCCATATCTGTTTTGCTGAGTTGCATTCAGCTACATTTTGAAATATTTCATCAGACATGGTTTGTGCCAAAATGTTCATTGCTTTGGCGTCTGCAACTTTCCATTTTTTGATTTCTGCATCTGTTCCTGAAGGAGGTGGAACAACACTTGTACTTGTATTTCCTGGGGGTCTTGGACACGCTGTCAAAACAGAATTAAAGATATCTTCATCAATAGAATTCATGTACAATCTTATCCTTGCCTTCCAAAGTGCAAACTAAGACAGATTGTACACTGGAGGTCTGGTGCTAGCATAATCTTTGTTCTGTGTCATGGTTTTATATAAAGATAAATATAATACAAATAATAAAAATAAAAACCCTCTATAAAAGATTGATCTTATCAGAGATCTTTTGATCCAGGTGTTAGCTTGTAGGAACAACTAATCTGATGAAGATTTAGTTGAATAACAACCAACTAAGGTATGGTATTTTAACCAACCTGGCTCTGATACCAATTGAAAGTGGGGATAAGATCTACCTTAACTCTAGCGGGGGGGGGGGGGTGAATAGAGTATATTAAAATAATTTTCAAGTTAAAAATTATTTTGCAGTGGATGACTTAATTTAAATATATGTGTAAGGTGCTTGCAGTAAATAAAAATTATGAAAGCAAGAAATAAAAACACAGCACACAGCAAACAAAATATAGCAACAAGAAGACACAAGGAGCTATAGTGGTTCCCCAATCAATCTGGGTACATCCACTCTTCTACCACCCTAGGTAGGAATCCACTGCAGGATGAGTTGATCAGGTGTCCTAGGCACCAATTAGCTTTTGATAAGGTGCTCAAAAACCAAACTAGAGTTTTTGATCAGGTGTCTTGCCACCACTGAGTTTTGACAAGGTCTCAGAAACCAGCACAAAACTTTTGAAGGGAGTTTTGAGAAACCCTTTTACAGCAGAAAAAGAAAGAGGTGAGATGTTCTTCTCTGTCAACAATCAGAGAGCATACTAGTGGATGATGTTGTCAAAGCTCCCCCTGAGATCTGGAAGTTGTTTAGGAAAAGAAGCTTTGCACTAGGGTGATAGGCCTTCAGTATATGAGATCTCCAGCAAAGGATGATTCCAGCAGTTGCTGAAATATGTAGTGTCTGGAGTCTTGATGGATGACGCCTCTGAACACTTGAGTCAAAAGAGATCTAGAAAATCTTCTTTTCTGTATGTTGATCTCCTTCAGTGGTGTGTGTTCTGAATGAATTCTGTCTGTGTGTCTGTCTATGACTGTTCTCTTTCTGTGTGTGTCTATTAGGAGTAACAGAATGAAATCATCTTTTATTCCTTAGATCTGAAAAAAATGAATTGATTCTCTGTCTCCAAGATAGCCGTTATCCACTCATTAATGACTTCCTTAAATGAATTTTGTCTCTGGAGGAAAGTCCTAGAAAATATTCCTTTAAATCTCCCTTGAAACTTGCTCCATATTAATTGAAACTGCTACAAGATCCTTGAAAAAAATGCTGGGAATAAATAAGATAGAATTTCATAACTGTCTGAATTTGAATCTTGAGAATTGTCGATCTCTCCAGAAAATCGTCGACCTGAGCTCAACTACCATCGACCTGAGCTCAGAGACTGGAACTAGACTGGTAACAGAAATCGTCGATCTGAGCTCAACTATCGTCGAACTGAGCTCAGAGACTGGGAAAACAGTTAGAGACAGAAACGTCGATCTGAGCTCGAAGATCGTCGAACGGCGTTCGATGACTCGTTGAAGTGAGCTCAGAGATAGTCGAACTGAGTTCGATGATTCGTCGACCTGAGCTCGACAAAAATGACTTAGTCTCCTGAATTTGAATATCTGATCTGATGGTCTTGGGTGCAGCTTTCAAGCCTAAATTCTAACTCTTAGACTCAATCTAATCGACCTTAAAAACTATACAAGGAGGTCAAAAAAATTTTCCTAAGGACATAGTGATTCTTGCCCAAATCAGTAATAGGGTGTTCCAACACACCTTCCAAATAAGGCACATGTCAGCCTTTTGGAGGCACTGATGAATATGGTCTGGGAGATCAGAGATTCAGCAGCTTTCTCTTGTAAGAAAATTCCCAAAACTCTTCCAAAACAGACTTCTTTCTTATTGTTCTTCTTCTTAATCAAATCGAACAGCATTTTTTCCTAGTTAACTACTTTCTTATTGACCAGAGCACACATAACTAGAAATTGGTGTCTGGTAATATAATCGTGGGCTGTGTGCTTTCCCAACAGGACTTTTCTCACTACATCGGCTAAGAATTTGTATGAAGACGACAAATGCTTCTTCAATAGTTTATTTGAGTTTTCTCTAGTATGTCACATTTTTGTTAGCATATTATCAAATTCAGAACTATCAATCTCTATATCTTCATTACCATTCATCAGACCGAAAATGTCGGTTAGTATTGTGGGGGAAAAAGATATCTGATTATCGGATATAGTGTCGGTCATTGTATCTGCATCAGGTGTGGTGGAAGTGAACACCCATTCTCTAATCTCTGTCGCTGCTATCTTGATTTTGTGTTTCATGAAATTTTTTAGATTATGTTCCTCAAAGAGTTTCAGAATGTCTAAGAAGATCTGATATGAATGTTGGAAGGAATCGAAATTGATATCAAAACTGATATCGAACTTCATCACCGCTAGAGAGTTTGTCGGAATCACCATTTGTTCACATGTAAAAGAAAACAGAGAGATCAAGTGCAAAGGGAACAGAAAGCACGGGACGGAGCTTGAAGAAAACCTAGATATATGGTTTTCAAAATATGAAGTGGCAGACTCCGTGCGATGTAAAATAAAAAATTCTTCGATCTGGGTTCGATAAAATATTTTATTAACAAAAGAATTCGGTGTTCTCAGTCAGAAGAAGTGAAAACATTTCGTCGAGTTCAGTTTGACGAAAATTTTCTGAAGTAATATCGTCGATCTCCGTTCGACATAAAGAGCTTCACACACAGAGAGTTCGTCGATCTCAGTTAGACGAATTTCTCAAGAATTTTTCTCAATTCGTCGAACTCCGTTCGACGAACTTTGATAAATTCTTCGACCACAGATAGAAATTTAAATTAAGGCCTCTCCATTGATCATACCTAGCTAATTTATAAAGAACAGATGGTTCCTCTCATCCAAGGGTTTGGTGAAGATGTCTGCTCTTTGTAAATCAGTGTAGATGTAGACAATCTAAATTTTATTTTTCTCCACACACTCTATTGAAATGATGCATCATGTCTATGTGATTAGTTATACTATGATGCAATGGATTTTGTGTAATAGAAAATGCACTAGTGTTATCACATAGTAAGGTTGAATTATTTAAGTTGAAGCCATAATCTTGAAGTTGTTCTGAATGCACAACATCTGGGAACAACAACTGCCAGCTGCTATGTATTCTGCTTCAGTAGTTAAAGTAGACACAGATGACTGCTTTTTGTAAAACCAAGACACTAGTCTAACACTAAGGAACTGACATGTAACTGAGGTGCTTTTTTTGTCTACTTTACATCCAGTAAAGTCATCATCAGAGTATCCAGTCAACTCAAACTCTGACACAGTTGGATACAAGAGTCCCAGACTAGGACAACTCATTATATATATCTTAAAATCCTTTTTAAGAAAATAAGGTGAGATTCTTTAGGGTTCACCTAGAACCTAACACAAAGGCATGTAGCAAACATGATGTCTGGTCTACTTGCTGTAAGATATAATAGGGACCCAACAATGGCCCTACATAATTTCTAATCTACAGGTTTCCCATGTTCATCAGAATCAATTACAGCATTTGTAGCCATAGGTGTTTTCTTGGCTGAGCCATCTGACATCCCAAACTTTTTTATTAGCTCCTTAGTATACTTAGACTGGGATATGAAGATGCCATCACGCAGCTGCTTCACTTGGAGACCAAGGAATTAGGAGAGCTCACCCATGCTACTCATTTGATACTTGGAATGCATGAGGTCAGAGAACCTCTTGCATAGTTTGGAATCTGTAGACCCAAAAATAATGTCATCTACATAGATTTATACTAATAAGATTTGATCATTATGATGTCTAGTGAATAATGTCCTATCTACAATGCCTCTAGAAAATTTATGCTCTAGAAGAAAGCTAGCTAAGGTTTCATACCATGCTCTTGGAGCTTGCTTTAAACCATAGAGAGAATTATGCAATTTAAAGACATAAGAGGGATGAGTAGGAGAAATAAAACCTTGTGATTTCTCCACATAAACTTCTTCTTTAGGTTCACCATTCAAGAATGCACTCTTGACATCCATTTGGTATACTTTGAACTGTTTGTAGGCAACATATGCAAGGAAGATTCTGATTGTTTCCAGCCTTTCAACAGGTGCAAATGTCTGGTCATAGTTAATGTCTTCCTCTTGTCAGTAGCCTTGAGCAACCAGTCTTGCCTTGTTCCTTATGATAATACCTTGGGTATCTAGTTTGTTTTTAAATACCCATTTAGTTCCAATGACTGGGTAGTCTTTTTTTCTTGGAACTAAATCCCAAACTCTGCATCTCTCAAATTGATTGAGATCCTCTTGCATTGCAATAATCCAGTGTGGATCTTGCTCAGCATCTTTGATGGATTGGATCTCAGTTTGAGATTTGAAGCAGGCATGTATCAGGTCTTGGTTGAGTTGATGTCTGGTCTGCATACCAACTGAAATATCTCCAATCACTTGAGATATAAGGTGATCTCTAAGTTTGAAAAATTCAGTAGGTGGAGTTGGTTGAGCAACACCTTAGGGAATTAATTCCTCTTGTGGAATTACAGCTGTTGTTGGTTCTTCACTGATTTCAGTGTATTCATCTTCACTATCTTCAACAATTTGTGGAGAAGGATGGCTAACAGCCTTATTGGTGAGGGTTAATTCATTCAGCTTCTCACACAAATGTGTTTCCTACAAAGAGTTATTGGTAGAAATTTCTTTCTCCTTGTAAAACATGTTAGTCTCATCAAATGAAACATGAATAGATTCTTCAATTTTCGTGGTAGATTTATTATAGACCCTATAAGCCTTGCTTACTTGGGAATATCTAAGAAAAATTCCAATTATAGCCTTGGCTTCAAATTTTCTAATGTGTTTCTTATTATTGTTGTGAATGTAACATAAATAACCAAATATTTTAAAATAGTCTACTTTAGGTTTCTTCTCTTTAAGTAGCTCATAAGGAGTCTTATTCTTAAGCTTGTGTATTAGACTTCTGTTCAGTACATAATTTGTTGTGCTCACAACCTCTACCCAAAAGGATAGGGGCATGTAAGCATATGTAAGTAATGTGACAGTAGATTCAATTAGGGTTCTATTTTTCCTTTCAGCAACCTCATTTTGTTGAGTAGTTCTAGGAGCTGAGAAGCAGTGTCTGATACCTTCCTTCTCACAGAACTCTTACATAAGAAGAGACTCAAACTCAGTACCATGATCACTTCTGACCAATGTAACTGGAGTAGAGTACTCAATCTGTATGTTCTTGAGAAAATCTGTAAGAACCTTGAAGTTATCTGACTTTGATCTCAGAAAGAATACCCAAGTGAATCTAGAGAAGTCATCTACAATCACTAAAGTATAAGATTTCCCTCCTAGAATTTGTACAACAATAGGGCCAAAAAGGTCCATATGTAACAAGTATAATATTCTAGGTGAGTCACTTTTATTTACAGATTTGAAACTATTTTTAGTTTGATTGCCTAACTGACAAGCCCTGCAAAGGCTTTCCGTCTTGTAGGGGCAAGAAGGCAATCCTCTAACAAGGTTGTCCCTAAAGAGTTTAGTAATATTTTTCAAATTAACATGTCC
Organism: Platanthera guangdongensis; assembly: GCA_039583875.1. NCBI lineage: Eukaryota > Viridiplantae > Streptophyta > Magnoliopsida > Asparagales > Orchidaceae > Platanthera > Platanthera guangdongensis. Next base: position 9,947,325 of record CM077148.1, on the reverse strand, counting down.
TAATCTCCTATGCCAAAGGTCATTATTATTGCTGGTTTGATTAAATAGGCATATTTCAGATTTTGCAGACTTAAAGTTAACTATGTAAATATTTCCTACTCTAGTGTCAGTCAATACTACTAGGTTATCTATAGAAGTAATAATACTGGAAGTTTTATTAAATGATACCTGAAACCTTTCATCACATAACTGGCTTATGAATATCAAGTCGTGCTTCAGTCCACTTACATAAGCAACCTTCCTGAAGGGGACTGCTCCAATCTTGACCTTTCCATAGCCTTAAGTCTGGCCAAAATTGGAGCTACCAAACATTATTTTGGTCCTAGCATTGACTTGTAGTTGATTAGGTTGTCCTTGTTTCCAGTCATGTGTTTTGAACAGCCACTATCCAGATACCACTCTTGCTCTGTGGTGGGATAGTCTTTCACCTATAATGAATCCGATTAGCTATTCTTAACCAAGGTTACCTTGGGTCCTTCTTTCTATACATAATTAAAACTAGAAATATATGAATATTCTGGTTGACATTTATAACCAAAGGGCTGATATCTTCTTGGAGGAATAATCCATTGATTAAATTGGTTAAAGGAAGACCTTGTTTGAGCATAAGTTTTAGCAAAACTAAATTTTTTGTTAACTAAAACTGGGTTTGACAAATTTAAGTAAGTTCGTCTATCTGAGTTCGACGAATGGGGATGAGTTCATCGAACTCCACTCAGACAATGGAAGTATTCACTCTCTGGGCCCCAAATTCATCGATCTCTGTTCGATGAACCATACTGGTTTCGTCGATCGTAGTTCAACAAATAATTATAATAAAAATCTGCGTTCGGAGTTCGTCGACTTGAGTTTGATGAACTGTACATATTTAATCGATCGAAGTTCGACGAAATATGTTGAACATTGTTATAAATAGGATTTTTCATATTCTGTTCTTTTTCTTATTCTTTTGTTTTAATCTTGTTTGTTTAACATTATTATTGTCTATCTTCTCTTTTCATTTTTCTTAAACAAATTTAATGGTTGTTGACAATATATTTTTCTGGATTAGTGGGGGTTGGATTGATGAAGCACCTAAGCCCAGCTTGTCATTTAGTCTGACATTCAATGTGCTTGTGATGTCCATCAACTTAATACTTCTCCCATTTAGGGATTCTTCAAGTTGCCTTGTCTCAGCTAATTCAGATTTTAGTGAGATAATTTGTTCTTGAGCTAAAGTTAATTCATCTTTTAACTTAATATTTTCAGAAATAAATTTTTCATGATCAGTTAATTTTTCTCTAAGTATTTTGATTTCTTTTTCAGAGTTTATCGAATCAATGCATAATGATTTGAATGCAGTTTTGAAATTGTCAGAATTATAATAAAAAAAGACAATACCTAATCTGCCTCTGATTCTGATGATTCTTCATTATCTGACTCTTCTGCTTGTTCCTCAGCATCAGATGTGCTGCAAGAGGCATTGATTGGCATAAGGCAAACTTCCCTTGCCTTAGCTTCTTCTTCCTCTTTACTAGAGCTAGAAGGTGAGGATTCATCTTCAGTATCACTCCAGGTTTCAGATACAAAGCCTTTCTCTTTTCACTTATGCTTGCTGGAGGAAGGCTTGTTGTAATGATGCTTCCTGGTTTCTTTTTCTCTTCTTGTCTCCTTCTTTTGATTCTCAGGACACTCTGAGATAAAGTGTCCTGGCTTCCTGCACCCAAAACAAACAACCTCTTTAGTGGGTATTTTTTCATACATTTGTTTGTCATCCTGCCTAGATGACTTTCTTCTGAAGTCCTTCCTTTCCATCTTGTAGAATCTCTTGGCTAAGAGACTCAGAATTTCTTCACTGGATGTTGGGGCTTTTGTCTCTTCTGAAGTATTGAAAGCTATGTTTTGCTCCTTCCTTGATGATGTGAGGCCTTCTAATCAGCAGCCTCCCTTATCTTGATGAACTACTCATAAGATTTGAGCTTACCAAGAAGAGATTCTGTAAAAATCTCATTCAAACTTCTGGCCTCCTTAATTGTCCATATCCTGGAATCCCAAGTGCTGGGAAAGCACATTAGGATTTTATCATTTATCTCAGTTAATGAGATGTCCTTGTCTAGGGTTCTTAGTTCATTTATGATGATACTGAGTCTGTTGTACATATCTGCAACAGTCTCTGATTCCTCCTTCCTGAAATTCTCATATTGTGATATAAGGAGGGATCTCATATCTTTCCTTTCATCTGATGAGCCAGCAACTATTTGGTTCAATAAGTCCCAAATAGCCTTTGTAGAGGTGCACTCAGCCACCTTCTAAAAGATGTCATCTGACAATGTCTGTGCCAGAATGTTCATTGCTTTGGCATCAGCCATCTTGGCTTTCTTTTGTTCATCAGTCCACTTAGGTGGTGGAACTGCATGTGTGCTTGAAGTAGAGGTAGTAGCAGTTGTAGGTTGTGGAGGACCTATCAAAATAGAATTATATATGTCTTCATCAATAGAATTTATATAAAGTCTAATTCTTGCCTTCCTGATTGCAAACTTGTTCAAGTTGCAGACTGGAGGTCTGGTGCTTGCATAATCTTTATTCTGTGTCATGCTATGAAAAAAACAAAACTAGGAGAAATGAAGATCAGATCTAACAAGGATCTTTTGGTTCAAGTGTTAGCTTGTACAACTAAAGGAACACTACTCTGATACCAATTTAAAGATAGGGGATAGATCTGATTACTCAAGGGGGGTGAATAGAGTATGTTAAAACTTTTGGCTGTTTTTAAATATATTGAGTAATAAAATAGGTAGTACTATAGTAGTAACAGAAAATTGAAAATAGTCTAAGCAAAACAACTACAGCGTTCAGCACACAACAATAAGAAAACAAAGAGCAAACAGACGACACAAGAAATTTATAGTGGTTCCCCTAAACTTGGGTACATCCACTCTTTTACCACGCTGGTAGGAATCCACTACAGGTTTTTGATCAGGTGCCCTGCCACGAACAGGATTTTACTCCGGTGCCCTGTCGCCACAAGATCTATTTGAAGGGAGATCTCACAACCCTTTGAGATTTTGATCAGGTGACCAAAAACCAAGCATAAACTTTTGAAGGGAGTTAATAAACCCTTTTACAAGTGGGGGGAGATAGATTTGATGGTGTCTTCTCTTTCTCTAATCAACAGAGAAGACTAGTGGATTGCTATTGTCAAGGCTCCTTCAGAAATCACTTGAAACCTTGCTCAGGGTGTAGGTCTTCAACCTTGACTTGAAGTATTCCAGGAACTTCTGACTGATTCAAATTATGTTGTCCTTAAAAGCTCGTGGAGTTGAAGTTGAAGATGACTCTTGATTTTTGTTTGTTGTTCTTCTTCAGTCTTCAGTAAGATCAAGGTGAAAACAGGTTGTTTTCTGCACAGAGAATTTCTGAGAGTTTTTTGTATTCTCTGGTTCTGTATATTGCTATCTCTATCGTTCTGAAAAGTGAAAATCTCTTTTTTATATTCTGCAGTTGAATTCTCCTTTGAAATTTGAATCTGAAGCATTGATTGCTGATTGTCTGGAGAATGAAAATCGGCTGGAGAATATTATCTTTAATGATTTTCCCCAACTATCATAAAACATTAAGCAAGTAATTAACCTGATGAAGACCATATTTAATGCTACCAATAACGGCTATATTCAGAGAATATGAGCATTAATTATTTCTGGAAATTACTGCTAAATAACATATGGAATAAGGACAAAAATGAGGGAAAACTCTAAGTTAGGCTTGGAGAGAAATCGTCGACCTCTGAATAGATTTCGTCGACCGGAGATCCAAGTTCGTCGAGCTGAGAAATCTGGTTCGTCGACCTGAGAAAACCTGTTCGTCGACCTGAGCTCAGCGAACTTCATTCTGGAGATAACTTGCCTAATCTGCGCTCCAAGCTCCTCGAGCTAATAATCAGTCTTCATCGAGCTGAGTTCAGCAAAAGGAATCTAGAAAGAATGTGTTGAAGGCTGAACTCAAGACTTCGTCGATCTGATCTTGAATATCGTCGAGCTCAACTCAGAGAATTAACTTTGATTTCATCGAGTAGAGCGCGACTATCGTCGAGCTGAGTTCAACGAACGTCGAACTTAAATTCTGAACTTTGATTTCTTCTAAGTCTTGAGTCCACTAAGGTTTTTTGCTGGCTGGTCCATCAAGGTTGAACCTAAAGACTTAGTCTAAACTCTAGGACTCAAAACACATGACCATGGCTATATAGTGTGGGTCAAAACACATCCTAATTAGTGAACCTAGCCCAAATCCAAACTAGGGATCCAACAAGCAACTTCTGAGTTGTTGCAAGAGGCATTGATTGCCATCAAGCAGATCTCTATGGCTTTTGCCTCTTCTTCATCCTCACTAGAAATGGATGAAGTTTCTTCTTCTGACTCACTCCAGGTCTCAGCCACAAATCCTTTCTCTTTCTTCTTCTTGTATTTGTTGGAGGAGGACTTGCTGGAGTGGTTCTTGGATTCTTTCTCCTTTCTCTTGTCCTTTTTTGAGCCTATGGACATTCTGGTAGAATGTGTCCTGGATTCCTCCATCCATAACAAATAATTTCCTTAGTAGGAGTCTTGTCATACCTTGGCTTGTCCTCATTTCTGGTTGACCTTCTCCTGAAGTCCTTCCTTATCATTTTATAAAACCTCTTTGCCAGAAGACTCATTAGTTCTTTATTATCTGGTAGAGCTTTTGATTCTTCTGATGCCTTGAAGGAAATACTTTGCTCCTTCCTTGCTGAGGTAGAAGTCTTTTGTTTAGCTGCCTCCCTAGTTTTGATAAGATGCTCATAAGACTTCAGCTTGCCTAACAATGACTCAGTAGAAATCTCATTTATACTTGGCCTCCTTGATTAGCCAGATGCTAGAGTCCCGTGTGTTGGGGAAGCACATAAGGATCTTGTCATTGATCTTTGTTAAAGAGATATCCTTGTCAAGAGTCTTCATCTCATTGATGATGAGGCTGAGTCTGGTGTACATTTCAGCAACTGATTCAGATTCATCATTCTTGAAATTCTCATATTGAGAAATCAATTGGGACATTTTATCCTGTATTTCATCTACTAAACCAGCAACCATAGCATTTAAGGAATCCCAGATAGTTTTTGTTTATGTGCATTCAGCCACTTTCTAAAATATGTTATCAGACATTGTTTGAGCAAAATTGTTCATAGCTTTGGCATCTATAATTTTCAGCTTTTTTTGAGCATCTGTCCACTCAGGTGGTGGAACTGAACTTGTGCTTGTTGATGAAGTTGGTGTATAGGGACCTTTCAAGATAGAATTATAGATATCTTCATCAATTGAATTCATATACAGTCTAATCTTTGCCTTCCAAAGTGCAAACTTGTTAAGATTGTACATTGGAGGTCTAGTGCTTGAGTATTCCTTATTTTGTATCATGATATAAAGAGACACTAGAATAAATGGGATCTATCAAAGATCTTTTGGTTATGGTGTTAGCCTGTACAACCAATTAACCTTACCATCTGATACCAATTGAAAGTGAAGGGATAGATCACACTAACTTTAGAGGGGGGGAGTGAATAGAGTATTAAAAATCTTTTGATTAATTTTTATAGCGGATTAAAATAAGTGATATCTATATTTATATGGGCAGAAATAAAACTCAGAAATCACAACACAGAAAATAATAAATAGAGCAACCAGACGACACAAAGATTTTATAATGGTTCCCCTAAAACTTGGGTACATCCACTCTTCTACCACCCTAGTAGGAATCCACTACAGGTTTTTGATCAGGTGCCCTGTGACCACAGGTTTTTGCTCAGGTGCCCTATCACCACAAGATCTATTTTCAAGGGAGATCTAGCAATCCTGTGAGCTTTTGATCAGGTGCTCAAAAACCAAACTAAGTCTTTTGATCAAGAGACTTGACAACCAAGGGATTAACTTTTGAAGGGAGTTAGAAACCCTTTTACAGTGAGGTAAAAATAAAATTGATGTTGTCTTCTCTTTCTCAATGTTCTGAGAAGACTACTGGATTGTTGATGTTGTCAAAGCTCCCCCTGAGATGTAGAATAGTTCAGGAGAATGAAAGCTTTGCTCAGGGTGTAGGCCTTCAAGATGAGCACTTCTTCCAGTAAATATCTTTGAATGATTGAACTTTTGGTCTCATAATGTATGTTGTGTTGCTGGAAGAAAACTTGAAGAAGAAGAATGAAGACGAACAAGATGGTTTGTATCTCTGTTTCTTGTTCTCAGAATGAAGATATTTTGTTTCTTCTTTTTCCTGACTCAGCAAATTATAACTGTTAGACTCTGCACGGAAATCTTCTTAAAATCTTTTATATCTGATTGCTTGCTTTTGAAATTAAAATCCTTGAAGTCATCTGCATATTTTTTGGGAATTGGAACGGCTGAATATTATCTTTAATGCATTTCCCTAACTGTTCTAGTAAATATGTTAAGTAATTACTCTGTGAAAATCCTTAATTAATGTTGCCATGAACGACTATATTCTTGTGAGTATGAGCATTAATTACCAAAGTATTACTATCTGAATATTTGAAATAATCTGAAATCTAATTGCCTTAGAGGGTCTGAGAAACTGAGAGAAGATAGTCGAACATAACCTGGATGGAGTTAGTCGAACTAAGGAAAGTTTTCGGCGACTTAAACTCCATGTTCGTCAAGCTGAGCTCCAAGATTTCGAATAGAAAAAGCACTTGCCAAACTGAGCTCCAAGTTTGTCGAGCTGGGAAGGCACTTCGTCGAGCTGAGATCCTGAGATAATCTCACAGTTCGTCGACCTGAGCTAGACTTTTGTCGAGCTCAACTCAGAGAAGGAACTCTGAGTTTGTCGATCTGAGATCGACGATCGTCGAGCTGAGTTCAACTATCGTCGAACTCCTTTTTCTGTAATCTTCAAAACTATCTTGTCTCTTAAGTCTTGAGTCTCTGAAGTCTTCTGCAACATTCTGAAGGTAGGTCTCAGTGAACTAACCTAAAGTAATTGACCTTAACCCTGGAACTAATAAATGACCATAGACTAAACATGGTGGGTCATCAATCCTAATAGTGAACCTAGCCAAAATCATAAGAAGGGTTCTAACACTACTTGTTGCGATCTGCTTTAGCAAGTAATTATGAACATATTTTTCTTTGTTTCAGCACCAAATGAACCAGTAGCCTCCATAGAATTAGGAGAATTCTTGCCACCGCTTCTGCCACCACCACCATGGCCTATCAGCGAAATAAATAGAGAGGCCAGGAGATGTTGAGTGCATTGAATGAGCAGCTGGGACTTATGAAGGTTTTGATGAAGAAATAATGGCAGGCCGCGGGTGAAAGTGAATAAGTTCTTTGCACCGAACTAGAGAAGGAGAATAAGGAATGACTGGAGAGGGAGAAAGCCTTGAAGGACTAGATCACAACCATCTCTACTTCGTTTGAAAGGGAGAAGAGTGATAGGTGGTGGTCTTAAGACGACAACACGTATTTTAAAGATAAATATTTGAACTTGGAGCGAGAGACCAAGAGTCTGTGACCTGATGCGGCAAACACTGAGAGACCGTGACAACAAGGTCACGTGGTTACATCTAAAACCTCCACCCCCCTATCGATACGATGGAACAGTCTACGCCACCTGGATAAATGAGAGTTCCCGCCAAATACATGGTTCATCTGAGCCATGTAGACCGCTAGGGTTCTTGAATTTTCAGGTCTCTCAACATGATGCACTATCATCTTCAACAAATATATCGGGAGGTTCTGCAAGCAAGTGATCAAGTGGCACATCTTTGCAGGGATAGAACAAAGTGCACTGATCACAATGACCGTGTTGACAGCGGTCCATAATTTTGTGATCACTGTAATATTATTTGTTGAACAATGTTGTGGTGCGTTTGACTTTAATTTGATTTAAATGATTTAATTTTATATTTGCTTTTCTTATTTGTTGTGATGTTGAATAACTGCTTGTGCGAACTGAAAAAATATATGCCTTGCGAGCTGAAACATCATATGTCTTGTGATCTATGAGATTTGATTGCATTAATCGCTAATGTCTGTATTTAAAATGATGTCAATGTAATTTAGGAGACATGCAAACTAGCGGATAGGGATTGCGGTCTGCATAGTTATATGAAAGCCAACTTTTCTATAAATAGAATTGCCTTTCTTTATTTATGATAGGAAAAGCGTGGAAGCAGAAGTCTCTGCAGTATGATAAAATAGTATCCTCGCATACTCAAGCCGCTGAAGCCTTCCACGCCATGGATCACATGAAATGTAAACTTACAGAGGACGACCTGCGAAACTTCATTGTGAAATACATGAAAAATTCACCCATTCACATGCGACTTCCTGAGAAGCGGGTATGAATAAATACTTCAGTGACAACTAAAAGCATCATTCCCATCGAACACTTTGTATGTGGTTCAAGTCATATATGGGCGGTCGTGTAAATTTTTTAACATTACGGGTTCGTACCAGGTCAGCTCGCCCTGAACACAATTGTTGTGATCTACAACTATTTATTATATTTGCGATAGAAAAATATTCCTTATTTGTTCTATCACGGCGTCTCGCTGCACGACATTTAGAGGCATTTTGTATTTCTACTACAGAGGGATGAAAATTGTGAACCTGCCGAACAAGGTTTTCAACTGGTCAGCTCACTGCATGATGTTTGAAGGCAACCTTGGCTCGAGCCATACTTATCTGCAAGAATGGGCGGACAGCGATTTCAAGACCTACAAGCTGCCAGTCATTGAAAAGAAGATTTTCGAGTTCATATGGGACTCGCGGCTAAACATTGATTACTCTCTTCCCCTACTCCAATGCTTGGAGGGAGTTGTCTGCCAAGATAGTAAGTGCCTTATGCAGTCAAGAACTTATATCCACTTTATCTTTATTCTAACAATGATTTTTGCAGCTAACTTGGTGGTTCCCTCGAATCTGCCACTAATAATAGGCAGTCAGAGACTTACTCATAGGGAAAAGAGGGTGGAGCTTAAAAGGAAAAGGAAGGAAGAGCACGATCCCACTGCGAGCTATTCTTATGAAGAGTCTTATCCATTGTACGGGAAAGGTTAAAAGCTGAAAGGTCTTCGGGGAAACCCTGTAGCACCTCCCCTATAATGACCATATAAAATGGGTCTGGCTGGGGCCCCAACAACAAATAGAAGCCACAACTTCAGCATTAAAAAGTGATATAAAGAACTACCCATCTCAAAACTTAAAAACTAGACAGCGAAAATAGACAACAAGAGCTGAAGTTATCCACAACCATAGGAGTCTAACATGGCCTTAAGTCCTTACAACATAAAGATGTCTAAAACTACAACAACACCAAATTAAACAAAGTGCCTTAGCACTCTTAGGCCACCTCGGAATGCAAGCCGGATTACAGTACATGGAACATAACATTCAACAATTCACAAACTAATAGAAGAGGGTGCACTTCATGAGGCTTAGGCCTTTATGGACGGCGAGCTTGCTCTAGCTTGTGATGCTTGCCTAGAAAAAAAGTATTGTAACGTGGGTCAGCAAAAGTAGACCTTAACTGTGTAACTGACAAATCTCCTCCTGTCCATCTGTAGTGGACCCCGGGGCACTCCATCACCCTACAGATCAACACTTCATTTGCCTTTATAATTAAACATGAATAAACATAGAAAGCATGGGTTTGGGGGTCTCCATACATCAAACACATTTTTATGTTGAACATTTAAATAAAAGGGGCATGCAATGCATCATGTATGCAAACTTGGGTTTCACCCAAGGCACCCTATAGTGCATATGATTCTAACACATCATCACGCATCAACACATCACGTCAAATATACGTGTACTTCTAATTTCCACCATCGACATTCAAGCAGCAAAACAAAACTCTTGCATAGGCCCCACCCGCTCATGGGTCTCAATACCTGGGCTTGACTGCAAGATCTAACTCTCATATTAGTTCCATCACACAAACAAATCGATGCTAAGAACCCTTGCTTGACCCTGCCCACTCATGGGCTTTATCTCCCGGGCTTGTCTAAAAGCTTAGCGTTCTCATCAGTTTTCACAGAAGGGGACTTATCTTGCCGGGACACACTCCACACATGACTTGCAACGTCACGGGCTAGCTAGCTGACCATATAGACTAAGACACGCCTTCACATAACATTCAACAACAACATCATTTCCTCCCTAAATCACTATTCATTTTCACATGAAATAGAGGGCATCACAAATGGCTTCTTTGCCGCAATCAGATTTCTAGCAAAATCCTAATAATGCACGTCATACAACATCACCGGATCAGATAACCAGTCGTGAATATGGCTATTGGGTTTTTTTATATGACACAACACTTATGCGCAGCAGAAAAAAGAAACAAGAAAACCCAAAAGAAATATATCTTACGACGAACATTGATCAAGAATTAAAGTTGCAGTAAATAAAATATACCATTGTAGGATTGAGTCACTAATCAACCAAGGTGCTCCGAAGAAGTTCGGCAAACACTAGCAGCTGGAGTTCCGAGCGTAAAATTGTGTCTATGCCTCTATAGATGATCCACACGAATGGGAGAACCCTCAGACTCTTATCACACAAGATATAGGTTTGAAGAAAGCATTATGTGTCTTCACAGACTGCTAGGTCTGCTCAAGAAGAGGCAGCGGCTACGGGCGCCAGAAACGGGCTGAGTGATGGCGACGAGATCAAGACTTTCAGAAACATTTTTTGTCTGTCTTTCTCTCTCGGTCTTAGCACAATGTAGTACTTGTTAAAAACCTTAAGACATCTTCAATTTATACCAAAAATAATAAACAACAAAAAATTGTCACTATCAGCAGACCCGTAACATATGGAATTTAAAACGGTGAATCAACACTTGACTCGATGAATCCTCGAGTGGTCTCAATGCACTCAATTCCTAGACGTGTGGTCTCAACGCACGACTCGACGAATCAACATTTGACTCGATGAAGAATTGAGTGGTCTCAACGCACTCAATGCCTGCTAGTGTGGTCTCAACGCACTTAATGCATGGCAGTGTGGTCTCAATGCACTCAATGACTAGCAGTGTGGTCTCAATGAACTCATCGCCTCATAGTGTGGTCTCAACACCTCAACGCCTGGCATTGTGGTCTCAACACACTCAATGCCTGGCACTGTGGTCTCAACACACTTAACCCCTGATAGTGTGGTCTCAACACACTCAATGCCTGGCAGTGTGGTCTCAACACACTCAACACATATGATTAAGTCCAACACAATCCATTTATTCAACTTCTCCAAATGCTCTAATGTGCGACCCTATAGTCTCATATTGTATTAGCAGTGAGACTACATATTTGATCACTTCTAGCTCACCATGGTTTCACCAAAAGTCTCCCACTTGAACTTGAAAGTATCAAACAAAAGCTTCATAAACAATGAGTGGCATCTAGTAATGCATCATTGGTCCCAAAGCAATAAGAGTTTAAAACTCAAAAGCCATTGTGACCAATGAATCAATGTTATCATGTTCCATTGTCCGTTACATTCAGATAGAAATAGAGATATAGACCGTGTCACCTTCATAATTGTTCAATCCTAGTTTTCTTAATCTTGAATAGACTTCCAAAAATCGTTGAGTCCAATATCATAAATTGACTCAAACAAGCATGTCCATGCATTTTTAATTTCCATTCCATCAAGGGGCCCATGGATACAACTCCTGTTATATAGGAGGACAAATCCAATTTTTGTCCACAAGCAAACACCCAAATGATTCATAATGTACATAATAACCACCTTTATCATCCAATTTCTGAAGACTGGACTTTTAATAGCATCAAAGCATGTTATTTCTCACTCGATGAATGTTGTGACTTCAGGTCAAAGGACTACAAACACCATTACCACTTGAGACCTACTTATGACACGTTCATATAACAATCCACAAAGTATTCTCATGGTGGGTATGTCTAGTACAACTTGTTCACTAACAAGTACCCATGTGATGACTTGATATCACAACTTCATGACCTGTGAGAACATATCATCAGTCAACACACATGCTAGTCATTATGTATCATCATCGTCCTTAGCTTCTAAGATGATAAGGTGACCAAGGGACATTTAAGAATGAAGCTTCTAAGAACATAGTCCCGCACATTCAAGTCATCAACTTGACACCTATGGAAGAAAATATTCTTCGGGCATTTATTATGTTAAATTAATCTATCAAAATAGAAATTAATTTACACAATAAAAGTATCTGCCATAAATATAAAATGAAATGTAAAGCACTATATTCATCAAATAAATCATTATAACCAACAAACATACAATCTACAAGACTCCTACTATAGTTGATCATTCAAGTATCTAATATCCATTGATCTAACATGACCGTCATGCTTTCTCTGTGCGAGAGGTTTCGTTAGTGGATCCGCAATATTTTCTTCAGTTGGCACTCTACAAATGTTCATATCTCCTCGATCGACAGTCTCATGAATAAGATGGAACCACTGAAGTATGTGCTTGGAGCGCTTATAAGATCAAGGTTCTGAAGCAAGTGCAATTGCACCGTTGTTGTCAGTAGAGAACTACAAGATCAATATTTCTTGGAACTACATCTAGCTTGTCGATTAATTTCCCAATCCATTCAGCCTCCTTAGTTGTAGAATCAGCAACTGTCTCCTGCTTGGAACTTTTCCAGCTAACAACTCCTCCAATTAGGCAAAATATAAACCCTGATTGAGACTTTGAGTCATCCCAATCAATTGGAAGCTACCATCCGTGTAACACTTTATAACGAGCGCTTCCTCTCCACCAAACACTAAGAATGTATTTATTGTCATTCTCAAGTACTATAAGAAATTCTTGATGGTTATCTAGTGACTATGTAAGACCCCATTTTTTTCTTTTAAAACATCGGGGTCTTATGCCCAGAACAATCGCTTTGAGGTGAAACCAACTCACCCGAGAAGGTCGTCACTACAAAACATCGATCCTACTGGACATACCGATCACAGAAGAGTAGAAGTATAAATAGTACATGAGTAAAGTAGAACTCAATATTAGTCCAACAGGATCACATATATGTAAATAAATCTCCACGAAGGGAGAGTCCATAGAAAAGAATAAGCAAAGTTCTAAAAAGGGCTCCTGTCGGATACATCAAGTTCCACACTACAAGTCACTCAACGCGGAAGCAAATCTATAATATCTACTAATGATCGGGACTCACAGTCCCAGCTGGCTGGACTCCAGTACTAGACTGTCCCATCTCCACACGCACCGACCTCTGAGCTGCATCTCTTGGTGCGGCTCCATGATCCCATAAAATGATTTGGCCAACGACCGTTAGTCTAAAAAGAGTAAGTCCTATTATCCTCCACCCCTCCACCAATGGCTCCTAGGCATCGAGCGGGGAGGAGGAAAGAGAAGGTAATGAAGGTGGAGAATAATAAAGTAAGAAGGTGACGGCGGAACTAGTCTATCATGAATATATAATCACAGCAAGTATAAGTAAGCAGTAATAGGAAGTAGTATAAATATACACAAGAACAAGTGAGCAAGTATAGTACGAAAAGGTAAACTAAGTAAGTAATCATGACTATAAGAATGTTAATACAAACCTATAGACCAAGCGGTCGTTTTGCAAGTCCTATTTTATAAAGCGTCCCATACCACTTTATACAATAAGTGTCAAGGGTTATATACAATGATGATGTTATGACTTGCAAGTATGTCATGATGTGAATCATGCAAGTGCAACACACCCACTCGACTCTGTGCACATAGCCCTTTAGTCCCCCCTTTCTGGAGCATAACCTCCTAGGATACCTTCGTAGTGGCAAACGGAAGCGGTGGGTTGGGCCTTGCCCACATCTAAACCGGTATCACACAACTAGTCAGAACTATCGTACGCCTCAACGCGGGTGCACTAAGTGGATCTCCTATGTACTCTTGTCGGCTGCGCACCGGACTTTATTTGGCCAAGTGCAAAACCACGCCTGCCGAGCCAACGTATTGCTGTCGGTGTGATGAATCTTCAATACCGATGAACCACCACGTTATATCTTATGCACATGCAACATTAATGTATTTCCCACCGAGCCAAAGCTCCCTAGACAATCCCATCCATCACAAATATCTATCGAGCCAAAGCTCCCCATACTAACCCGTCCATCTCAAAACCATCCGGGCCATCGGCTCGCCGAGCTAACCTGCCCATCACCAAAACAACCGAGCCTACCGCCCGTGAGACCTAACCTAACTCCCACAATACCGAGGAGTGTGAGTGTAAGTGTAACCCTAGAGTATTTCTAATTACTCTTTCATTCCATTTATTCTTACGACTTACATTAACCTTGGACTACCCAAGGCATTCCCCATGAAGGGCTCTCGAGGGCACTAAGAACTACGATGGGCTGAAGCACAAATCTCCCTTTCACAAGGCACTTACTGTTATTGGTTAATACCCAATTCCCGATCCCTTTTAATATTACTCTGGATCTAACCCTAGTGTGTTTCAACTCTCCCTCTCTCCCTCCACAGGAAGGACGATCTTTCGTCGATCCCGAGCACCTCTTAACTCAAGCCAACCCAACACTCTCCTCATCATGATTCCTAATGAAGCTCTCTTTCATCTTACCAAATCAGCATGCATTTCTCCCCCACTTCCTATGACCATATCTCTTGTTATCACAATTTCCACAGTTTTACTAAATGCAGACCAACCTAAGTTATATGATGTACATGAAAGGAGGTACTCCATATTATTTTCCAAATGCCCTAAGATAATTATTGTGGGTCTATCATGACAAATTTAGCCTAAATGCCGAATCCTGGAATTTTCCTAAATAATATGGCATTTAATTAATTTTTGCAAAAATCGGTCCATGGGTGATTTGAACATGAAGTACTACATTTACTTAAGATCTGTCCATACAAAACTTTTAAACATTATAGGACTACAAGATATCAGTGAATACCAAATTTCATAGATTTTCATAAAGGAATTATTCTCTAAATAATTAAGCCAAAGTAATTCAACTAATTAGAGGTAATAAAGGAAGTACCATAAATACTAGTCCAAAAATTATACAAAAAACAACAGAGCTTTATTATCATAATAAAACCTTACTGACTAAGTTTCATGCAGTTGCAAGGTCAGTAAACTAAAAAGAAAAATGCCTCAATAAAATCCATCATGGTGCACTTTGTGAAGAAACATCCTTGTAACCTCAGCTAAACAACATGAAATAATTTTCCAAGCTTCTATATGCCCTTAAAAAGATCTCTGGCTAAGTAACACAGGTTTCCAACAAGCTATAGTATTTATCATCTATTTATCAAAGTAAGGTGCACTTGTTTACCTTACATATGATGTACTAAGATTAAATGTTCAACTATTCCAAGTAATTTACTAGTGCACCTAAATGACATTTGATTAGCTTTTCGAGAGTTTCAAATCATTCTAAAACATTTAAACCATATTTACATCAATATCATCAAAAAGGGCAAGATGAAGGTTATAGCTACAAGGATGAGCTACTATTATCTAAACACCCTATCATAAGTTACAGAGGTTAATAGCACTATAACATTACCCCTAACAAAATATCATAAAGATCCAAGGTCATAAGACCCATTAAATATTCCCTAAGTTGTATAGACCTAAAATTTACTAAGTTGTTTAAGTTGGGTGCAATTGTACCAATACCACCAAATCCCTTCCCAGGGCATTTCACCACTCTATGATCATATGGGTTATACACCAAGTCCATCCAAGGGCATATCACCCCATGCCCTTCACAAATTCCCAAAGTTCAACTTTATGGTTTGAACTTTGTTCCTAAGGCAAATCTACCCTAATCTAATCCATAATCCATGGGAGGGTGTTTACTGACATAACACATCAAGGGAACAAGTATCAACCTCTGTTGAGGTGACTTGGCCACCCAATACCACAAAGGGCATCTTGACCTAACTACCCCATCTTGGTCCAACTTAGATTTTGCTTATTTGCAAACCAAATCATACCCAAATGGGCTGAAAATTTTTACAGAACCTTATGATGATCTCGAGGACCACACATCAAAATTTGGGAGGGTTTGGAGGTAATTAGACCTCTTAAATAATGCATACTTGGATTATTACATTTCTACAACCAATTTAGGAAATTTTTCCAAAAATTCCCATTTTCGGATATGATCTAGTTATAGCTACGAGTGATACCCATCCAAAATTTCTAGTCATTTGGACGGCTGGATTGATGGGTGTACTCAAAATAGTCTCTGGTCTAGCCTAGGTATAGTCCTCACCAAAATGAGTGCTCTGGTCAAACCACTTACCCAAATCAGTTGAAACAAATTTTAAATTAAATTAGACTTCAGGTGCTACAATTTTCATGTTTTCCATTGTTTCTGTAGTGGGACCTAGATATTTTTAATATTTGATTTAAGACAGCCTAGTAAATCGGATAGGAAAATACAAATATCAAAAATACGATCAGCACAGATCTTAAAGCAGATCAGAGGGCTCCTGGTCATCTTCTTCCTCCAGCCAAGGGCCGTGATTGACCAAACTTGGAGTAATGTTTCATGCCATTTTTCGGCCTTCCAGCCACCTCGCTGGTCGGCCACCACCACCACCACCTCTGTTGAGGTGGGGGCTATCGCCGGGCGGCGGCACGGCTGCCGGAGGGGCGGTTTCTGGTGAACCCGCAAGGTATAAAAACCATGAAAATTCTGAAAAGTTTCTCACCCAATCGGGCTTAATTGAGCCCGATTTCTCTCCTAAACGATCTAAGGATCTAGCCCACGAAGAGAGGAGTAGAGGAGGACCTTCAACCGTGCTTGCCGACGAGTTTGGTGGTGGTGCGCCATGGCCGGATTTTGGAGCTTCGGGTATGTTATAATAGTACAGTGGGAGGGCTCGATTCTTTTAAAAACAGTGTGCAAACTCCTCCCCTCTGCCTGGTGAAGCTTTTAAAACACTCAAATCTAGGAGGGGAGGGGCCTAAGCTTCAAAGCCATTTATGGCCATGAAAGGTTGAATTCGGCCATGGCATATTCCTTAAATTTAACCACCTAAAGGCTGGAGAGAACCCTTAGCCTCCTCAAACTAATGAGGGGAGATTAATCCTCATCAATTGAGAGATATATGAGGGGTCAAGGGCATTCAAACACCATGAATGGCCATTTTCTCTCTCTTCTAGTCACCATCAAGGCTGAATTTGATCTCTCCTCCAGCCTATTGGCACCCCACTAACTCATATTAATAATAAAAATGTGGTTAGTGTAACACCTCCCATATAATGATCGTATAATATGGGTCCGACCGGGGCCCCACAACATACAGACGCCACAGTTAGCCCAAGTGGGGGAAATGGGTTTGAGTTTGGGTTAGCCTATTTGGGCTAATTTGACCTAACATTAGAGTAGAATTGACCTTGGTCAATTTGACCTTTTGGGTTGACCCCAATGGGTCCTTGGTGACGCATTGGCCTCCCCTAAGGTTTAGGAAGACTTGGGTAGGGTTGTTTGGGCATCATGGGGGTCACTTGACCCTTAGTTAGGGCACTTTGACCTTTTTGGGGCTAGGGTTGACTTGGGTCAACTTAACCTCTTTGGTTGACCCCAATGGGACCTTGCTGACCCATTGGCCTCCCTTAGGGCTTGGGAAGGTCTAGGTGGGTCCCTTTGTCCAAAGGGAGGTTAGTTGGCCCTGTATGAGCTTAGTTTGACATGATTAGGGCTTCGGTTGACTTTGGTCAACTTGACCATTTTATTTGACCCTAGTTGGTCGCTATGGCGCTAATGAACCCTCTAACAGATTAGTGATGTTGTGGTGGGGTCATGGTGTCATGGTGAAGCCCTATGGTCATCACTAAGCTAGCAATTGGAATTCTACTATTTGTATACCAAGGTGGTTCGCACACTAACTCCTGAGTTCACCCCATTCATTTGATACTTCTTAGGGTTTTGTCATGGCCCAGTCATGACAAAATCATCCTAGGGGTCTAGAAGTCTGAGGGATGTTACAGATCACAATAAATAAATAAAAAATTTTGTCCTCGAAATTCAAGTTAGGCCTACGAGGTTTCAAGTATGAGAAGTAAAATTTAACATCACGAGAGGTTATAGGGAATACCTGATGTGAAATGCTCTCGGTACCTCTACTGTATCAAGTTCTGTGGCTCCCACGTGTGCTCCTCTTGTCAACGATTCCTCCACAAGACCTCGACCAGCGAAACCTTCTTGCATCGCAAGACCCGCATCCCAGTATCGTCTATCTGGATCGACTCCTGGTGCACCGATCAATTAGAATCTATAGGCCCATCTATCGTTGTAATCTGCTGCTCCGGCCTAAGTACAGCTCTCCTGAGGGAGAAGACATGGAAGACATCGTGCAAAGCTGCTAGCTCTAGCGGCAGCTCCAGCATGTACGCCAAGGGATCGATCCGCTCCAGGATCCTGTAAGGCCCCATGTATCTCTGACTGAGCTTCTTCCGACCACGCAACCGCGAGACTACATGCATCGGTCATATCTTCAGAAACACCCGGTCTCCTACCCGGAACTCTACCTGACGAAGCCGAGCATCGTAATACATAGCCTGCCTGCTCTGGGCTTCCAACATCCTGTCTCGTATCAACCGCACCTGAGCATCCTTATCCTCGATAAACTCCGTGCCAAGTGCCTTTGGATCCTCATCCTGGATCCAAGACAAAGGAGTCATGCATCTCCTACCATATAAAGCCTCATAATGGGCCATGTCAATGCTGGACTGGTGGTTGTTGTTGTATAAGAATTCGATCAATGGTAGTCGCCTCTCCCATGGCTCTCTGCGATCCAGTATGCAAAGACGCAACAAATCCTACAATGTCTGATTGGTGCGCTTTGTTTGTACATCAATCTAAGGGTGGAAGGCGGTACTAAATGTCAACCAGGTCCCCAAGTAAGCCTGGACCGACCTCCATTCCTTAGACCTTAATCGACCATCACGATCGGTCACTATCGTCCTCGACACTCCATGGTATCAGAGGAACTGCTCTGCAAACCTCCGCACCAATTCACCCACTAAAGCATCCTTCCTGATCGGTAAAATATTTGGTCAGCTTCATTAGTCGGTCGACGATCACCCATATTGAGTCGTTCCCCGTCTGTGACCGAGGAAGAGCATGTATGAAATCCATGGCGATATCGTCGAACTTCCACTCTGGCACCGGAAGTGGCTGCAACAACCCGGCCGGACTCTTACACTCGTCCTTTACTAACTGATAGGCCTAGCAATGGGTCACGAATTATGTGATATCCCTCTTCATACCCGGCCAGTACATCGTCCTCTTCAGGTCGGCCGTCATCTTAGTGATGCCCGGGTTCACCGAATACCTACTGCAGTGAGCGTCAGTCATAATGTCCTCCCGAATCCTGCCCCCAGCTGGTATGTACACCCGTCCTCTAAAACATATCAACCCATCTCTCTCTGTATACTCCCCGGTCATGCCTGCCTCCAAGGCCATGAATACTGGCTCCAACTTGTCATCCCTTCTCTGCTCAGCCCTGATGCGATCTCGAATGTCATCGGTAGGTAGTGGCCAGATACTCCTCATAATGCTCTTGTCATCCGAGGCCAAGGTAATCTGCATATCCTCCATCATACCACTCCTCATAACTCTGCTCTGTAGTAGTGTGTCAGTGCGTCCGCCACCACATTCGCCTTCCCCGGGATAATATACGTATACCATAATCAGATAGAAATTCCACCCATCGCCTCTGACAGCACTCCTTCTGTGTATCCATATTTCAGATTCTTGTAATCTGAAAATATGTCATAGTGTACCCATAGAGGTAATGCGACGAAATCATCAGACCGAACACCACTGCCCCCATATCCAAGTCATGGACAGGGTAGTTCTACTCGTGCTTCTTCAACTGATGGGAGGTGTATGCAATCACATGTCCATGCTGCATCAGTACAACACCCATCCCTTAAAATGACGCATTAGTATACACCTGTAATCCCTTCTTCCCAGATGGAAGAGCGAGAATAGGGGATGACGTAAGTCGACCTTTCAACTCCTGGAAGGCCGCCTCACACTGCGACATCCATACAAACGGAGTGTCCTTCTTCATTAAAGAATTAAGTGGAATGGCTATCTGAGAGAATCCCTGCACAAACTTCCGGTAGTACCCAGCCAATCCCAAAAATCTTCAGACATTCGTGGTCGTCTTCAATTGAGGCCAGTTTCGCACTGCATGAATCTTCACGGGATCCACTGCCAATCCTGCTCCACTGATAATGTGACCTAAAAAGGCCACCTCTGTCAGCCAAAACTGACATTTGCTGAACTTGGCATATAACTGGTGCTCCCTGAACTTCTCTAAAGTCAAGGCCAGATGTTGTGCATGCTCTTCCATCATCCTCGAATAAATAAGGATATCATCAATGAACACAATGACAAACCTGTTGAAGTATGGCTCGAACACCCGATTAATCAAGCTTATGAAAGCTGATGGTGTGTTCGTGAGCCCAAAGGGCATCACGATAAACTCGTATAAGCCATATCTGCTGCTAAACACTATCTTCGAGATGTCTTCTTCCTGGATCCGCAACTGATAGTACCCCGACCTCAAATCTAGCTTCGAGAAATAATGCGCTCCCACTAGCTGATCAAATAATTCGTCGATCCTTGGCACTGGATAGGTGTTCCGGACTGTCAACCGGTTAAGTGCACGATAATCGATGCACAACCTGAGGGTCTCATCCTTCTTCTTCACAAACAAGACCGGAGGTAACCAGGGCGAGGAACTCGGCCTAACGAACCCAGCCTCCACCACCTCCCTCAACTAACTCCTGAACTCCACCAGCTCCTTTGGAACCATCGGCTAGGGAGCCCTAGGCACCAGCTTAGCTCCAGGCACAATCTGAATCTGAAAGTCCTTCTCCCGGTGTGGCTTCAATCCTGGTACCTTCTCTGAAAACAAACCCACAAAGTATCTCACCACTGATATATCGACAAACATCGTCTTCACCTAGACCATCTCAAAGAATACCTGATATACCTCATCTTCCCTCCTGTGGGCTTTGATGGCCTGAATAGAAGATAACATACTATGAGATACGGGAGTAATTCCATCGAAGGTCGCGAAGGTGCTATCATAACTCAGTATAACCCTCTTCACCGGGCAATCTATGTGGGCATGGTTCCAAGTGAGCCATGTCATACCCAGAACCAGGTCGAAGTCTGGCATCCTCCAGACCATAGTAAGGGCCTCGATTGTCAATCCATCAATTGTCACCTTCATGAGGCACTTAGCAGTAGCTAAGACCTCCATCCCATTGCGGAGACGCACCCTCCTGGTGACTCCCAAATAATGTCTGACTCCCTCCAGTCCTTTTACGAACTCCTTAGAGATGAAATTGTGCTACGCCCCCGTATCCACCAAGGTGTGGGCAGGTTTGCCGCACACCATAACTATTCCTATTTAATTAGATATGGTAAGGTAACTAAACCTAGGGTTTTATTTCCTAGTATGCTACTATCATTTGTTGTTTCAAAAGTTCCAAAATTAAGTAACAACAGAAAATTACGAGCATACCTGCAATCACCCTGCTCGGGTCTCGAGGTGGAGCCAAGTCCTGAGCATACACCTGCTCTTCCTCCTGCCTCCGATCTTTGCCCTGGAAATCACATCCTCTTCCACGGCCTCGGCCTGCAAACTGCTGAGCGGGTGGGGCAGCCTGTGGTACCGATAAAGGTGCTCCTCTCATAGGACAATTCCTCCGAATGTGCCCTACCTGACGAAAGTTGCAGTACACGGGAGGGGGAACTGCCACACCTCCAGGCCTCTCTATCTCCCGCATCTGAAAAGGTTGCGGAGCCAATACTACCGGCTCCCTCGGCTCCTGTCTCACCACCCGACAGGGTTGGTCCTCCGCCCTTCTCTCATTAGCAAAGCAGCCCCTCCACTGATCATTCCTACTTCCCCGACCCTGGTCCTTAGTTGGGCTCTTCCGGCCTCGAGTCGTGTGCCAATCAGCCTCCATCCTCTTTGTCATCTCCAGAATCCGAGGTATAGGCCCGTCGGATACGAACAAAAGAGCCTGTCTCAGATCCTCTCGAAGGCCCTTATAGAACCTCTTGGTATACCCCGCTTCATCCAGCTGATAGGAGTCTACAAATCGTGCTAAGTGATTGAACTCCTGGTGGTACTCTACCACCGCCATGTTGCCCTACCTCTGTTGCAGGAACCTGTCTTCCAGCTCATCTCTTGCTGAGTCTGTGACGAAGTGCTCCAACAGTGCGGACATGACCTCCTCCCAAGTGACGTCAGCAACCTCCCGATCTGCAAATGTCGTATCCAGAAGATTCTTCCACCGCCTCTTGGTATGAGACTCCAAGTAGGACACCACCAGAGGTACCCTCTCCTCCCACGGGCACCGTATCCCCGTCATCATCTCAAACATGATATCAAGCCACTCTTCTATCCATACTGCCGACTCCGTCCGCATGTAGGATTGGGGAGAGAGTCCTCGGAAGATGCTCAACCAATTGGCCCCCGGGTTCGACTGCGGAGCCAGATCCTGTTGGGCCGTGAAAGCCTCCAGAATGGCCGTCAAAGTCTGCCGCAACTCCGACTATAGAAATGGAGTGGGAGTCAGGGGAGGTGGGGCAATATTCGGAGCTTGTTAAGCTCCGCCCTGCGGTGTAGTATGTGTCGGGGGCAGTATAACAAAGGCCAATTGAAAAAAATTGACCTAACCTAGTCAAAAGTGGACAATTACATGTGATCCCACAGATGGGCACACAACAGTTTCCGCTGCTTAGTTTATCCCCAAACTAAACTCGAGTGGGGTTGAACCAGGGTTAATGGACTTCTATTTTTCCGATCGAGGTTCCCTTTGATACCTGTTTGTAAGACCCCCTTTTTTTCTTTTAAACTATCGGGGTCTTATGCCCAGAACCGCCGTTTTGCGGTGACACCAACACACCCGGGAAGGTCGTCACTACAAAATGTTGATCCTGTTGGCCATACCAATCGTAGAAGAGTAGTAGTATAAAAAGTACATGAGTAAAGTAGAACTTAATAGTAGTCCACCAGGATCACAAATATGTAAATTAACTCTCCATGAAGGGAGAGTCCACAAGAAAAAAATAAGGAAGTACTAAAAAGGGCTCCTGCCAGATACATCAAGATCCTCACTACAAGACACTCAATGTTGAAGAAAATCTATAATATATACTAATGATCGGGACTCACAGTCCCTGCTGGCTGGACTCCAGAGCTAGACCGCCCCGTCTCCACGCGCACGGACCTCTGGGGCTGTGTCTCCTGATGTGGATCCTCGGTCCCCTAAAATGATTTGGTCTATGACCGTTAGTCTAAAAAACTAAGTCCTATCTTCCGCCACCCATCCCCCAATGGCTCTTAAGCACCAAGCGGGGAGGAGGAAAGGGATGGTAATGAAGGTGGAGAATAACAAAGTAAGCAGGTGATGGGGGAACTAGTCTATCATGAATATATAATCATAACAAGTATAAGTAAGCAGTAATAGGAAGCAATATAAATATACACAAGAACAAGTGAGCAAGTATATTATGAAAAGGTAAACTAAGTAAGAAAACATGACCTATAGGAATGCCCATACAAACCTATAGACCAAGGGGTCGTTTTGCAAGGCCTATTGTATAAAGCGTCACATACCACTTTATACAATTGGTGTCAGGGGTTATATGTAATGATGATACTATGACATCCAAGTATGCCATGATGTGAATCATGCAAGTGCAGCACACCCACTTGACTCTGTGAACACAAACCTTTAGTTCCCCCTTTCTAGAGCCTAAGCTCCCAAGATACCTCCGTAGTGACAAACGGAAGCGGTGGGTTGGGCCTCGCCCACCTCTGAATCGGTATAACACTACCAGTCAGACCTATCATACACCTCAATGCTGGTACACTAAGCGAAGCTCCTGCGTACTCTTGCCGGCTGCGCACCGGACTTTATTTGGCCAAGTGCAAAACCACACCTATCGAGACAACGTATTAGTGTCGGTGTGATGAATCTCCAATACCGATGACCCACCACCTTATATCTAATGCACATACAACACTAATGTATTTCCCACCGAGCCAAAGCTCCCCGGACAATCCTGTTCGTCATAAATATCTACTAAGCCAAAGCTCTACGGACTAACCCGTCCGTCTCAAAACCATCTGAACCATCAAATCGTCGGGCTAACCTGCCCATCACCAAGACCACCGAGCCTACTGCTCGTGAGACCTAACCTAACTCCCACAACACCGGAGAGTGTGAGTGTATGTGTAACCCTAGAGTATTTCTAATTACACTTCTATTCCATTTATTCTTACAGCTTACATTAACCTTGGACTGCCCCAGGCATTCCCCGTGAAGGGCTCTCGAGGGCACTAGGAACTACGATGGGCTGAAGCCCAAAGCTCCCATTCACAAGGTACTTACTGTTATTGGTTAATAACTGATTCCCGATCCCTTTTAATATTACTCTAGATCTAACCCTATTGTGTTTTAACTCTCTCTCGCTCTCTCCCTCCACATGAAGGACGATCTTTTGTCGATCTCGAGCACCTCTAAACTCTAGCCAACCCAACACTCTCCTCACCATGATTCCTAATGAAGCTCTCTTTCATCTTACCAAATTAGCATGCGTTTCTCCCCACTTCCTATGACCATATCTCATGTTATCACAATTTTCGCAGTTTTACTAAATGCAGACCAACCTAAGCTATATGATGTACATGATAGGAGGTACTCCAAATTCTCTTCAAAATGACCTAAGATAATTATTGTGGGTCTATCATGACACATTTAGCCTAAATCCATAAACTTGGAATTTTCCTAAATAATTTGGCATTTAATTAATTTTTACAAAAATCGTTCCATTGGTGATCTGGACATGAAGTACTAAATTTACTTAAGATCTATGCATAAAAAAATTTTGAACACTATAGGACTGCAAGATATCAGTGAATACCAAATTTCATAGATTTTCATAAAGGAATTCTTCTCTAAATAATTAAGCCAAGGTAATTCAACTAATTAGGGGTAATAAAGGAAGTACCATAATTCAACAGAGCTTTATTATCATAATAAAACCTTACTGGCAATGCTTCATGTAGTTCCAATGTCAGTAAACTATATAGAAAAATGCCTCAATAAAATCCATCATGGTGCACTTTGTGAATAAACATACTTGTAACCTCAGCTAAACAACATGGAATAATTTCCAAGCTTCTATATGCCCTAAAAATATCTCTGGCTAAGTAACACAATTTTCCACCAAGCTATAGTATTTATCTTCTATTTATCAAAGTAAGGTGAACTAGTTTACCTTACACATGATGTACTAAGATTAAATGTTGAACTATTCCAAATAATTTACTAGTGCACCTAAATGACATTTGATTAGCTTTTTCAGAGTTTCAAATCATTCTAAGACATTTAAACCATAGTTACATCAATATCATCAAAAAGGGCAAGATGAAGGTTATAACTACAAGGATGAGCTACTTTTATCTAAACACCCTATCATAAATTACAGAGGTAAATAGCACTATAACATTACCCCCACCAAAATATCATAAAGATCCAAGGTCATAAGACCCATTAAATATTCCCTAAGGTGTATAGACCTAAAAACTTACTAAGTGGTTTAAGTGGGGTGCAAATGTACCAATACCACCAAATCCCTTCTTAGGGCATTTCACCACCCTATGATCACATGGGCTACACACCAAGTCCATCCATGGGCATATCACCCCATGCCCTTCACAAATTCCCAAATTTCAACATTAGGGTTTAAACTTGGTTCCTAGGGAAAATCTACCCTAATCTAACCCGTAATCCATGGGAGGGTGTTTACTGACATAACACATCAGGGGACAAAGTATCAACCTCTATTGAGGTGATTTGGTCACCTAATACCACAAAGGGCATCTTGACCTAACTACCCCTTCATGGTCCAACTTAGAGTTTGCTTATTTCCAAATCAAATCATCTCCTAATAGGATGAAAATTTATACAGAGCCTTATGATAACCCAAGGACCACTCACCAAAATTTGGCAGGGTTTCGAAGTCATTAGACCTCTTAAATAATTCATATTTAGATTATTAAATTTCTACAAAAACTTTAGGACACTCTTATCCAAAAATTCCCACTTTTGGATATGTTTCAAGTATAGCTAAGAGTGACCCACATCCATAATTTCAAGTCATTTGGATTGTTGAATTGATGGGGGCACTCAAAATAGTCTCTGGTCTAGCCTAGGTATAGTCCTCACTAAAATGAGTTCTTTGGTCAAACCACTTATCCAAATGGGTTGAAACAAATTTTAAATTATATTAGACTTCAAGGGCTACAATTTTCCTATCGGCCATTGTTTCTGAAGGGGGACCTAGCCATTTTTAATATTTAATTTAAGACAACCTAGTAAACAGGACCGGAAAATACAAAAATCAAAAATATAATCAATATATATCTTAAAGCAGATCAGAGGGCTCCTAGTCATCTTCTTCCTCCAGCCAAGGTCCGTGATTGAGCAAACCTGGAGCAACGTTTCAAGACATTCGCCAGCCTTCCAGCCACCTCACTGGCCGACCATCACCACCACCACCTCCGTTGAGGTGGCGGGAATCGCCGGGAGGCGGCACGGCCACCGGTGGGACAGTTTCCGGCGAACCCGCAAGGGATAAAAACTATGAAATTTCTGAAATTTTTCTCACCCAACCGGGCTCAATTGAGCCCGATTTCTCTCCTAAATGATCTAAGGATCTAGCCCACGAAGAGAGTAGTAGAGGATGACCTTCAACCGTGCTTGCCGACGGGTTTGGTGGTGGTGCGCCATGGCCGGATTTCGGAGCTTCGGTATGTTACACCTGTACAGTTGGAGGGCTAGATTCCTTTAGAAAAAGTGTGGAAACTCCTCCCCTCTGCCTAGTGAAGCTTTTAAAATACTCAAATGGGGGAGGGGAAGGGCCTAAGCTTCAAAGCCATTTATGGACATGAAAATTTGAATTCGGCCATGGCATATTCCTTGAATTTAGAAACCTAAAGTCTAGGGAAAACCCTTGGTCTCC
Organism: Platanthera guangdongensis; assembly: GCA_039583875.1. NCBI lineage: Eukaryota > Viridiplantae > Streptophyta > Magnoliopsida > Asparagales > Orchidaceae > Platanthera > Platanthera guangdongensis. The sequence goes on along the minus strand of CM077148.1, from coordinate 9,920,243 downwards.
TCTAACTGACGAGGGAAGATTAATCCTCATCAATTGAGAGAGAGATGAGGTGGCAAGGGCATTCAAACACCATGAATGGCCATTTTCTCTTTCTTCTAGTCACCATCAAGGTTGAATTTGATCTCTCCTCCAGCCTATTGGCACCCCAATAACTCATATTAATAATAAAAATGAGGTTAGCCCAAGTGGGGGAAATGGGTTTGAGCTTGGGTTTGCCCATTTGGGCTAATTTCACCTAACTCTAGAGTAGAGTTGACCTTGGTCAATTTAACATTTTGGGTAGACCACAATGGGTCCTTGGTCACCCATTAGCCTCCCTTAAGGTCTAGGAAGACTTGGGTGGGGTTGGTTGGGCATCTTGGGGGTCACTTGTCCCTTAGTTAGGGCAATTTGACCTTTTTGGGGCTAGGGTTGACTTGAGTCAACTATGTAATGCCCCGAAAATTGTATTTGAGTCTGTCGCGTAAAAAGAGATTTTTGGTGCCTGTATAGGGGTACACGCCCTAGGACACGTGCGTGTCCAAGGCCGTGTCTGGCTGGTGTTTTGGTCGTTTTCATCCCGAGAAGGACACGGCCAGTAACACGGCTGCATGACACGGGTGTGTCATTTGACACGGGCGTGTGCCTACCCGTGTCAGTACCCGTGTTCAGTTGGGTCGTGTCGGTTGGCGTGGCAGTTATGCGTGACACGCCCCCAGTCACGGGCGTGTCGAGATACCCGACACGGGCGTGTCAGGTGGGACACGGGCGTGTCTGAGCCCGTGTGAGTCTCTGTGTTCGATGAATCATGCCTGGATCGAGGCACACGGCCTGGGATACGGCCGTGTGCCAAGCCATGTTCGGCCCAAGTTTGGAGCTTTTTGAGCAGATCTGAGCCGTTTGTTTTCTTTAAATAAGATCCAACGGCCCAGATGGTTTCCTGCTCTGTTAAGGCTGGGAATAGGGGAGTTAATCCTTCATTTCTGTCCAACCATTCTCTCTCTCAAGGAGTTGGAAAGAGGAGGAAGAAGGAAGGCTTTTCCGGCCGCCGGCGGAGCATCGGAGCACCGTTTTGAGATCTGGGAGCGGATCCGTGGAGGAAAGTTCGTTACGAAGAGTGTCATCCGTGTAGTTTTTCCATGGCGCCAAAGCAGACTACAAGGGTAACGATTCTCTACTTGAGAATGTGAAGCTCTTTCTTTCTGCATAGGGAATCCCGCTCCCGCGAGTGTGCGGTGAGTGCGTGGTATTCCTTGGGGTTGATGTGAATAGTCCCCATTGTATTGCATATAGAGTCCGGAATCGAAGTACGGCCATAGGCATTGTGTGTGAAGCCTACCCGGACATGTTGGTCTAGATCGGTGATGTTGCATTTGATATGTTTTGCCGGAGAAGACTCCGTTCTTTGGGTTTTTCAGGTTTCTACGCGGTAGATTGCAGCAGGGATCCTTGGAGGTTAGCTCCAAGGCGCTCTCGGAAAACTGAGCGGAATTGTTGTTCTGCTAACTTGGCGGTCAGGGAACCGGCCTTGAACATAACTGGGTTATGTGATTGTTTGGAAATTTTGGGATCCGAGAGAAGCTTGGCCCGCGCGTAGGACTTAAATTAACTAGGCGGCGTGAGCAACAGGCAAGTGGAATCGGACCTAGGCTATGTAGTTCGGTGTGAGAGACCCGAAAAGGGGACTGGCCGTTAGCATAGTTGGGAGCCTTAGACGCTGGTCAGAAAGGCTAAATGCTCACATGGTTGCCATCTTTGGGATGGTGGTGAAGCCACGGAATTGACCGGATTCATCGTTAATGTGCCCTGCGTGCACGGGGTGTTTGGCCGTGCGAGCCTACACCTGTGGCGAAATATATAATTGAACTTTATTGTTTAGTTGGCCTATTATAATGCAGGGAAAGAGCACCACCATCCCGAGTAAGGTGCGGGGTCGTTATAATTTGGTCAGCTATTGGCTGACCGTTGCTTTGTTTGCCACTGTGCGGTGGAATGTGCTTGCACTAGTGGCTACTGTGCGAGCCTACACCTGTGGCGAAATATATAATTGCACTTTATTGTTTAGTTGGCCTATTATAATGCAGGGAAAGAGCACCACCGTCCCGAGTAAGGGGCGGGGTCGTTATAATTTGGTCAGCTATTGGCTGACCGTTGCTTTGATTGGGGTATCAGCCTACAGGCTGGCTTTGCCCGCAAATTTCCCTGGCGTGCATGATTTCTTTCACATCCTACCATAGGCACAAAGCCCTACCATAGGCACATCCCTGTTCGTGGAGGGATTCTCTCGAATCGCCATCCCGCTCACATCCTTGACAACGAAGGAGGTACCGTTCGTGTGGACCCCGCAGTGCCAGGCAGCTTTCTATGAGCTGAAGGACCGACTCACCTCGGCTCGCATACTTGCTCTTCCCTCGGGGAGAGAAGGATTTTAGGTCTACACTAATGCTTCCTACCAGGGTATGGGAGCTGTACTGATGCAGAAGGGCCATGTGATTGCATATGCATCTTGCCAGTTGAAGAAGCACGAACAGAACTATCCGGTGCACGACCTTGAGATGGGGACGGTCATTTTTGCTTTGAAGTGTTGGGTACATTGGTCTAAATGTACCTGATTTGAAGAAGCCTCACCCTACTCAATGATATACATCAAAATGTATTTGATGTATTTTGAGTTACCTTGTGCAGGTTAAGTATTTACAGGAAAGAAGAAAAAGTTTCTAAGTTCATGTGTAGACACCCAGAGGGAAAGTGTCGACACTTAAAAAGACTTGTGTCGACACCCAGGCAAGCAGTGTCGACACTTGGAGTCATTGTGTCGACACCAGGGATGCAGAGTCGACACCAGACAGAAAGTGTCGACGCAAGGAGCTGTGTCGACACTCAATGAAGTAAAGTGCAGTGAAGTAGTGTCGACACTTAACAGTTGTGTCGACACCCTGAGAAACTGTGTCTACATCAGAAAGTGTCGACACTTGGAGGCTGTGTCGACACTCAGCAAAAGTCAGCAGAGACTAAGTATAAGTGTCGACACCCAGAGCAAAGTGTCGACACACAGCAGAAGAGTCAACACTTGAAGAAAGTGTCGACACAAGAAAGAATGTGTCGACACTCAGCTGAAGACTCAACACTTGAAGAAAGTTTCGACACAAGGAGCTGTGTCGACACTTAGCAAAGTTCAAGAATATTATAAGTACAAGTGTCGACACAAAGGAGATGTGTCGACACTCAGCAAATGTCTCAACAGTAGAAGAATGTGTCGACACAAGGAGCTGTGTCGACACTCAGCAAGTATCAACACAGAAGACATGTGTCGACACCAAGAAGCAGTGTCGACACTGACAAGTTCAACACATGAAGATGTGTCGACACAAAGGAGTTGTGTCGACACTTAGAAGAATACAACAAAGTGCTGAAGAACAAAGTGTTATGTCGACACTCAATATCAGTGTCGACACATGAATAAGAAGCAGTGTCGAGATATAAAATCTACAACAAAAGGAGTTGTGTCGACACCAAGTAGGCTAGTGTCGACACTTAGTCAACTTGTGTCGACACTTAGTCTATAAGTGTCGACACTTAAAGACAGACAGTCTCGACACTTTCAGACAGTTACAGAATTTTCAAGAACTAATTGGATGACTTGACAGCTGCCTTTCCAGCCAGTCTACTGCACCTGTCAGAGTTGTCAGAAATCAGTTATGAACCAGACCAGCCGGTTACCATGAAGAAGGCCTATAAATAGGCTTATACTGTCTACAGAAAGAGATTGATTTTAGAGGATTGAACACAAGTTCAAGTGATCATTAACAAGAAGTAGATCTAGCTATTCCTTGAAGAATCTAGTGAAGATCTAAGAAGTTGGAGAGAGAGAGCTCCATCCAAGAAGTCAGCCATTGGAATTAGGCTGAGAAGAAGGATTTAGAGTTTGTTCTGAATCTTAAGCAGCAGAGATCAAGGATCAACTGCAGAGGAGATCATTCTTATTGTGTTCTACATTCAAGAAGCTTTGAAGAAAGCCAAGTCACTTTGATCTCAACTGAGTTCTTCCAAGAACTCATCAAGAAACTCACAACTCTTCTCTCTTGTCTCTGAGTTGTTTGAGATTACATTTTTGTATTCATATTTTCTTGTAGGATCCTTAGGGATCTGAGTTTGTAAGTCTGTAATTATAAAGGCTGAGTGTAGGGCTTGAGTGCCTGAGTGTAGGAGAGTTGTATCTCTGAGTGTAGGCCTGTTGTGGCTGAGTGTAGGCCTTGGTGGCTGAGTATAGGCTTTGTGAAGAAGCTGAGTTGTAGGGCCTTGGTCCTGAGCTGTAGGAACCTATTTTGGGGTTCTGAGATAGTGGAGGAGTTTGGCTGAATCTAGTACACTGCTAGATAGGCGAAGGGGGAAAGTGGATGTACCCAAACCTTGGGGAACCACTATAAATCTGAGTGTCTACTGTGTGCTTGTGGAATTCTGTGATTGCTGATTGTGTGCTGTGATAAAGTAGATATAATTCTGTGTTATAATCTGAATTCTGCCTAAAAAGTTAAAAAGATTTAAGTCACCTATTCACCCCCCCCCCCTCTAGGTGATTAGGTACAATATCTTTCAAGTGGTATCAGAGGGAGGTTACTCAAAAAAGGACTTAACTGTCTGAGTAGATCCTGTTGGCAGATTTAGTCTAAGTAAAATTACAGAATCAAGAAGATCAAGAACCATGGGTTCCACTGAGAATCATAAGGAATTGGGATCCATGAAGTTACCCATTTGCAGAAAGGAAATCTTTGGCATTTGGAAGGAAAGGGTGAGACTATTTATGGAAGCCTCAGACCCTAGGATTTATATCACAGTGAAAGAAGGGTCATATGTGCCCATGAAGGTTTCAGTCTTAGATGCAAATCAGAGAACACTTAAAGATTTCTCTGAAATGACAAAGGATGAAATTGTTCTAGCCACAATGGACAAAAGGGCTCAAAATATCATTGTGAGTGTTATAGATGATGCTACCTTTCAGAATTTGATACACTGCAAGACATCTAAGGAGATGTGGGATACCTTGATAGTGTATATGGAGGGTTTTGAAGAAGTGAGGCAAGACAGAAAATCTTTGCTAAACCAAGAATATGAAAGCTTTAGGAAAGGTAGGGCTGATAGCATAACTGAATGCTATAAGAAATTCTATAGGATTGTGAATGAGCTAATGTCCTATGGAAGAGAGTTAAGTAACTATGAGCTTAATGATAAGTTCTTAAGGTCCCTTACAAAAGATTGGGACACCAAGATCTGTGCCATTAGGGAAATGACAAAGTTAGCAGAAATTCCTCCACCAACACTGTTTGGCAAACTTCTGTCCTATGAAATGTAGTTAACGGTGAGGAAAGAAGAGGAGAAATCTATAAGAAGTGACCACAAGGAAAGAACAGTGGCATTTAAAACAGAAGCCCCCAGAAAATATAGAAGTAAGTCACCTTCACCACCTCCAAAGGTAGCTTAAACTGAGTCAGATGAGACAGCAAGCAGAAAGTCTGAAAGCAGTGAAAGTGATGAGGACTTTGCTGCCTTCTCAAGGCATTTTCAGAAGTTCTTGAAGAAGAAACAGTGGAGGACAAGGCCATATACTTCACAGGATAAAGAAGACTATTATCAGAATAAAAAGTCTTCAAAGAAAGATAGGAAAAAGACCAAGTCTAGCAAAGCAACTCTTTCAAAAATTGTATGCTATTGCTGTAATAGACAAGGACATGTTATTGCAGACTGTCCTGAGAAAAGGAAGGAGTCTAATGATAAGAAAAAGACTCAATTCAAGGGCAAGAAGGAAAAGTCTTTTGTTGCCAAAAAGGATAAGAGCCTGTCAGACATTTCTTCATCAGAAACTGAGTCAGATGCTGAGGCATGTATAGGGCTGTTTGCTGAGGAAGAAGAAGAAGAGTTCATTCAGATCATGAAATCTATATATGAACAAGAGGACAGTCAGTGCCAAGGGCTAATGGCATTGACAGAAAGTGACAAAATCCTGGAGCAGCCAGGACCTAGTAAGGTACTAAATTGTTCTTTAAGTTCAATTTCTTTGGCTAGTTCAGAATCAGATTCATCATCATCAAGTGATGAGAGTGCATCTGAGTCTGAAGAGGATATTCATCAGTTGATAGATGAATATCAAGTTCTATTGTAAGCATTTAAGAAATGCAAATCCTTGGCCAAGAGTCAAGCTAAGGAGATTGCAAGTCTCAAAATGGCTGCAACTGGTTATGAGAAGATGTTTGATCAAAAGCTAAATGAGATAGACAGACTGAAGCACATAACTGTGATTCAGATGGGGACTATAACATATAAGAATGATCAAATCAAGAGTCTGGAGAATAATCTTCAGAAGGAGAGAGATCTAGTTGCTAGGTTTTCTAAACCTAAGTCAGTTCTACCTTTAATTGATGAATTTGTTCATCACAAAGGTAAAGCTGGACTGGGATTTACTAAACCTGCAAGGACTGTCAAGTCCAAGTCCAAGGGCAAAGCCCCAACACTTAACAAGCCAGCTGTAGATAAAACAACTAAGACTGTACCTAAGCAAAGGTACAATAGGTTTGAGTGTTGGTGCTGTGGCAAGATAGGCCACTTTGCCATGGACTGTTGGCACAATGCTAGTGCCAAAGTGAGTAGCAAACTGCCTGTTGGAAAACCTGCAGGTAGCTTTGTTAGAAAGCAAACTAACCAGTACCAAGGACCCAAGAATTCTTTGGGTTCTAAGGTTCACTAATCTGTTTTGCAGGTAAGTACAAGTGGCCATGCCCCAATATGGTACTTGGACAGTGGATGTTCCAGACATATGACTGGAACAAGGGGATTGCTAAAGGACTTCAGTCCAATCAAAGATGGTCCTAAAGTCACCTTTGGTGGTTCTGAAAAAGGAATCATCAAGGGATTTGGTAACATTTCTAGCTCCCATATAAATATTACTCAAGTGGCCTATGTTAAAGGTTTGAAACATAACCTTATTAGTATAAGTCAATTGAGTGATGTAGGATATGACATCTCATTTGTGAAAGATGGTTGTCATATCAGGAAGTCAAATGATTAAGAGATAATTTTGACAGGTTATAGAAAAAGGAATGTCTATTGCCTAGACATTATGTGTGAGACCAATGGTTCTCAAGTGTGTCTTGTAGCTGATGAGAAAGTCTCTCATTATATCAAATGGCACAAGAGGCTAGCCCATCTAAATTACAAGACAATTGGCCAACTCTTTAGTAAAGAGTTAGTGAGGAATGGTCCTCAAGTTAAGTGTATTAAAGATGGTATTTGCTCAGCTTGTCAAAATGGCAAGCAGACTAGATCCACCTTTAATAGCATTGAAAACAAAGATGTTGTGAGGTGTTTATACCTCTTGCATTTGGATCTCTTTGGTCATATGCCAGTTCACAGCCTAGGTAGGAAGGTCTATACCTTTGTAGTTGTAGATGACTACTCAAGGTTTTCCTGGGTGTTCTTCCTCAGACAGAAATCTGAAACACATAGTGTCTTCTATAGCTTTGTCAAACACATTCAGAATGAACTAGACAGTACAGTGGTCAAAATAAGAAGTGACCATGGTACTGAATTTCAGTCTGATAGTATGGCAAAACTATGTGAAGAATTTGGGATATTTCAAGAGTTTTCTTCACCACGAACACCTCAGCAAAATGGCATTGCTGAGAGGAAAAATAGAACATTGATTGAGGCTGGTAGGACCCTATTAAGTGATACATCACTACCAGAATATTTCTGGGTTGAAGCAGTTAATACTGCATGCCATGTAATTAATAGGGCTACCATTACTAAAAGCCTCAACAAGACCCCCTATGAGGTTGTGAAAGGCAGGAAACCAAACCTATCCTACTTCAGGTTCTTTGGTTGTAAGTGCTTTATACTTAACAATGGAAAGTCTTACTTGACTAAGTTTGCTGCCAAGTCCCAAGAGGGGATCTTTGTTGGGTACAGCAACAATAGTAAGGCTTATAGAGTCTACAACTTGTCTACACAAGTTGTAGAAGAGTCTGTACATGTAGTATTTGATGAAACTAGACTTATTAACAATGAGTTGTCTAGTAGTGTATGCAGCTCCACAGGTATAACAAAGAAGATGGACAAGCTCACTATAGAAGAAGAACCTACTGCAAGGCAACAAGTAGAAGATAGTGGCTGCTGTCCAGGGGGAGTACTACATGTACCTAATACAGATGAAGTTCAAGGAGTGCAGCAAGATGGAGAAACTGAAGAAGTTCAACCTGAAGTCAGGATGCCTCCAGCCAATAGGCATCTTAGAGATCATCCAGCAGATCAAATCATTGGTGATCTAAGACAAGGGGTACAAACAAGGAGCAGAAATCTGAATGCAGTGCTCTTCTCCAGATTTCTATCCCAAGTTGAACCAAAGAAGTTTGAAGAAGCCATCCTAGACCATCATTGGATTGAGGAAATGCAAGAAGAGTTGAATCAGTTCAAGAGGTGCAAGGTCTGGGAACTTGTTCCTAAACCTAAAGACCACAATATAATAGGAACCAAGTGGATCTTTAGGAACAAGATGGATGAACATGGAGTCATCATTAAGAACAAAGCAAGATTGGTTGCTAAAGGATATAGGCAGGAAGAAGGTATTGACTTTGATCAAACCTTTGCTCCAGTAGCTAGACTGGAAGCCATAAGGATGTTCCTGGCCTATGCAACCTTTCAAGGATTTAAAGTTTACCAAATGGATGTAAAGTCAGCCTTTCTAAATGGTAATCTTAAAGAGGAAGTCTATGTGGAACAGCCATCAGGTTTTGTTGATTCAACTCAACCTAATCATGTCTATAGACTTAGGAAAGTTTTATATGGGTTAAAATAAGCCCCTAGGGCTTGGTATGAAACCCTGTCTAGTTTCCTCATTGAGAATAAGTTCACAAGGGGGAAAATAGATAAGACTCTATTCCTTAGGGAATCTAGAGGCAAAGTAATACTAGTACAAATATATGTAGATGACATAATATTTGGGTCTACTGAAAGTAGTCTTTGCAAAAAGTTTGCAAAACTAATGCAAGGACAATTTGAGATGAGTAGTATGGGGAACTTATGTTCTTCTTGGGTCTCCAAGTTAGACAGACTGAGAATGGTTTATCCATATGCCAGTCTAAGTTCACCCTAGAACTCATAAGGAAGTATGGTATGGATTCATCCAGTACCATGAACACTCCTATGGGGTCAAGTATGTCTCTTAGCAAAGATGATGCAGGGAAACCTGTAGATGAGACTTTGTATAGAGGGATAGCTGGATCCCTATTATATTTGACTGCAAGTAGACCAGATATCATGTATGCTACATGTGTCTGTGCAAGGTATCAAGCATGCCCTAAAGAGTCTCATTTGACAGCAGTCAAAAGGATACTGAGATATCTAAAGGGCACTCCTTTTCTAGGCCTCTGGTACCCTAGGAATGGGGATTTTGAACTAACAGGTTATTCAGATGCAGACTTTGCAGGATGCAAAGAAGATAGAAAAAGCACAACTGGAACCTGTCAATTCCTAGGTGGAAGACTGATTTCATGGAGTAGCAAGAAGCAAACAAGTGTGGCTATGTCCACTGCAGAATCAGAATATGTGGCTGCAGGAAGATGTTGTGCTCAACTTCTATGGATACAACATCAGCTTGAGGACTATGGAATTCAGGTAAGTAGAACTCCACTCTTTTGTGATTCTACAAGTGCTATATCAATTGCAAATAATCCTGTTTCCCATAGTAGAACTAAACATATTGAAATAAAATATCATTTTCTTAGGGAACATGTATAGAAAGAAGATATTTTACTGGAATATGTTAGAACAGATAATCAACTAGCTGATATGTATACTAAGCCCTTAGAAGAAACTAAGTTCAATAGGTTTAAAATTGAACTAGGTATGATAAACTTAGAATAAGTTTATAGAAATGGCTAAGTAAAAAGGTGTCGACACACAGAGATATCTGTGTCGACACAGAAAAGTGGTGTCGACACTTCAGGGAAAAGGTGTCGACACATCTAGAAAAATGATGTCGACACTTCAGAATATTAGTGTCGACACATACAGGGTCAGTGTCGACACATCCAAGGTGGTGTCGACACTTATAGTTTACTTAGAATTATCTAAGTAAAGTCTCGACTATGTATCGAGTTAAGTGGTGTCGACACATAAACAAGTGTCGACACATATTATCTGTCGACTAAACTTGTGTCGACACAGTGTGTCGAGACATTATAAGTCTGTGTCGACATTTATCAACAGTGTCGACATAATTTAAGTTAGCTGACCCGCCTTTTCATCTTAAAACCTAGAACGGTATAAATAGAATTTCTCCATTGTCTGTCGACACGCTCACTAAAGTTTCGAGACCAAACTTGTGTGTCGACACCTCTCTTCTCTCTAGTCAAATTCTTCAAACCCTATTGGCGCCAAAGCTTGAGGAGAACATCAATGAAGGCTATGAACTGGTGCGAGACGCGTTTGGTGATGCAGACCCGGAGATCAAGACTGTGATAACCCTAGTTGCAGACTCAGGGTTAGAATTTCTTGTTTCTGAGCCGACTAAGATCTGGAAGAAAGAAGTACTGGAATTCCTGAATGGAGCGAAAGTAGACGAATCTGGATTCAAGATCAAGTCCAGGGTCCATGGAGAAAAAGTGAAGGTCTCTCCCAAAAGTTTGAGGAAAGTACTACAGTTCCCAAGAACTAAGGAAGAAGATGAAGTAACTGCTTCTAAGACCAGAGAAGTATTGACATGGTGTGGTCTAGATTCTAAACTGAAAATTGGATCTGTATTCAATAGGAAGGGGATGAACAGCCAGGGTAAATTTCTATCAGAAATTGTTGGCAAAGTGATCTTAAGTAAGCCTGGAGGGCATGACAGGGTATCTGCCCATATGTTCAATCTCATGACCAGGATAATCTTCAGCCCAAAAACTGATTGGTCAGTAGTAGTCTTTGAAAAGATCAAGGAGAGTCTGAAGAAACCCAATTTGGGTAGAATCATAAGTTTATACCTAGCTGGTAGTATACCAGAGGTTATGGGTCAAGCTGCTGGCAGTAAAATCAATCATATGAGAAAAATGGATATGAGGATATTCTCCAGATGGGACAGGGTTTTGTCAAAGGAGATGCCAACCCCTGAGAAAATAACTCCTGAGAAAGTAACACCTCTAAAGAAGAAGAAGAAAACTGCCCCAGTGGCTCAGGTATCATCTAGCAGCTCTGGTAGTGAAGAGCAAGTTGTCTTCACACCTGATGAGAATGAAGAAGGGACTATTGAGAAGTCTCCAGCTCAACAAGATGCTGCAGAGAAGCAGGGGGAGCTACCACAAGCTAGCCCCTTACACCAGGATTCAGTCCAGGGGGAGCCACTAGTAGTGGAAGAGTCAACTCCACTGGAAAGTGAGCAAGCTACAAACACAATCCTTGAGGTAATCACTGAGCTTAATGCTTTAGATTTCCTTATAGAGGATACTGTTTTATCTGATCCCTTAAGTAATGTTAATCAGCAAACTCAGCTGGATAGCCAAGTCCCAGATGTTGTCATGGAGGACACATCTGTTACAGTTCAAGTAGTTTCTGATCCAGTGGTAGATGAGCCAAGAGTTTCTCCAGCTCATTCTCCACAAGAATTTACTATGGAAGATCTCTTCCTCAATCTAGATCAAGCAGATCTTGACAAGGAATGTGCTGCTGCAGAGGAGGAGAATGCTCCAGTTGAGGGGGAGCAAGTAGTAATTCTTGAAGAACCTGCAAGGCAAGAGCCTGAGAAGCCCAAAGAAGTTGAGGAGCTACCTAAGGAGAGGGTAGAGATAGCCAGCACATCTGCTTCTGAAGATGAGGAGACTACAAGGGCTAAGAAAATAAAATTTCAAGTATTTAAAAGGAGGAGTCAGAATTACAAAAAGGCTCCAAACTATTGCTCCACAGACTATATCACAGCCAGCACCAACTGTTGATTACAGTGCTCTTATGGTTGCTATGCAGATAAAGCTGGATGAGCACAGGCAAGCAATTGAGAAGTATGTGGATGAAGGGCAAAAATCATTACAGTTTGATCTAGCCCAAGATATAAAGTCTATAAGATTTAAAATGAATCTTAATAAGAAGGAGATGACAGACTGCTTCCACATGGGAGGGAATGTAGTGGTATACTTAGCAACTCATCAGGAAAAGATAAAAGCTCAAGTAGATGACATTGCACTGAAGCAAGGATATGTTCTTGAGAACCAGATCAGAATGAATGATAACTTAACTGCTTCCCATAATACAATTGTCACAGAAATGAAAAACATAGCTGCTGGACTGACAACTTATACTGCTACTGCTAAGGCAGATTTTGATAAAGCACTGCAAGAGAGCTTAACTGCCGTTACAACTGCTATTCAAGACTCTCAGAAGCTGATTACTGACAAACTCCAAAGGTTGAAACCTTTCTTTAAAGATGGAGTCAATTATTTGGATAACCAGGTCAGATTTCAGAAAGATGATGTAAGAGATCACATAGCAAGAGAAGTCATAAAGGGGGAGAGGGTATTAGTCAAATCTAGCTCTGATCATGCCAAGTGGATATCTAATTCTATCAGAGCAACTCTGGGTTATCCTCCTCTTTGTGATGATGATAATGTTGCAGAATCTGGGATACATCCTGCATATCTAGGAGGGGAGCAACCAGAAGTGGCTCAAGTAATCTACCCTCCTCCAGATTTTGATATGGTTCAAGCTGATATACAACCAATGTATAGCCCACCTGTGGGTCAGCCAAATGTCATCATAGAGAAGGTTGTTCAGCCAGTATCTGAAGCTATGCAAGAAGCTATGCAGAAAGAAGAAGAAGTCAGACTGTCTAAGAAGAGGTTCAGGGAGCAAGCTGAACAAAGACCAGACTTTGAGCAGTGGAGACCCACTTCAACAAACATTATCTTAACTGCATGGAAAGCTGCAAAAGATAACATTCAAGACAGAAATAAATGGTTTTCTGAATTTGAATGGAGAAAACATGAGACAAGGCAAGAAGCCATAGTCTAATATAGAAGAAAGGCCAAGATGGGAAAGCTACCTCCTACTGCTCAGGAGCCTAGCAAGTACTTTCCCAAGCCTTATCATTATTTTGAGAGGCAAAAGATCAAAGCTGAAGAGCTAAAGAAGAAGGAGCTGAAAGGGAAAAAGCCTGCTGAAACTGAAGATGTTGAAGCTTCTGTGCAAGCCATGATACAGTCTGGAAAAGGGATAGTGATCAAAGATGCTGATCAAAAATAGCATAGAAATTTTCTTAAGTTTAATATGTAATCTTTTGATGTTAAACATTCTGTAAACTTTTGAAATATGAATATGACAAAGCTGTTAGAACAATATGCTGTGTGATAAATTTATTGTGTGATAAATTTATTTCATAATTGTTCTGAGAAAATGTCTATGTATACATGTTTGATTAATACATGTTATGTGTTTTCCTATTATAGAATCCTGCTCTACATCATGCTATGATTTTATTCTGTATGGTGTATATCATTGACTAAGGGTTATGACTTCTCCAAATAGGGGGAGATTGTTGGTTACATTGGTCTAAATGTACCTGATTTGAAGAAGCCTCACCCTACTCAATGATATACATCAAAATGTATTTGATGTATTTTGAGTTACCTTGTGCAGGTTAAGTATTTACAGGAAAGAAGAAAAAGTTTCTAAGTCCATGTGTCGACACCCAGAGGGAAAGTGTCGACACTTAAGAAGACTTGTGTCGACACCCAGGCAAGCAGTGTCGACACTTGGAGTCATTGTGTCGACACCAGGGATGCAGAGTCGACACCAGACAGAAAGTGTCGACACAAGGAGCTGTGTCGACACTCAATGAAGTAAAGTGCAGTGAAGCAGTGTCGACACTTAACAGTTGTGTCGACACCCTGAGGAACTGTGTCTACATCAGAAAGTGTCGACACTTGGAGGCTGTGTCGACACTCAGCAAAAGTCAGCAGAGACTAAGTATAAGTGTCGACACCCAGAGCAAAGTGTCGACACACAGCAGAAGAGTCAACACTTGAAGAAAGTGTCGACACAAGAAAGAATGTGTCGATACTCAGCTGAAGACTCAACACTTGAAGAAAGTGTCGACACAAGGAGCTGTGTCGACACTTAGCAAAGTTCAAGAATATTCTAAGTACAAGTGTCGACACAAAGGAGATGTGTCGACACTCAGCAAAAGTCTCAACAGTAGAAGAATGTGTCGACACAAGGAGCTGTGTCGACACTCAGCAAGTATCAACACAGAAGACATGTGTCGACACCAAGAAGCAGTGTCGACACTGACAAGTTCAACACATGAAGATGTGTCGACACAAAGGAGTTGTGTCGACACTTAGAAGAATACAACAAAGTGCTGAAGAACAAAGTGTTGTGTCGACACTCAATATCAGTGTCGACACATGAAGAAGAAGCAGTGTCGCGATATAAAATCTACAACACAAGGAGTTGTGTCGACACCAAGTAGGCTAGTGTCGACACTTAGTCAACTTGTGTCGACACTTAGTCTATAAGTGTCGACACTTAAAGACAGACAGTCTCGACACTTTCAGACAGTTACAGAATTTTCAAGAACTAACTGGATGACTTGACAGCTGCCTTTCCAGCCGGTCTACTGCACCTGTCAGAGTTGTCAGAAATCAGTTATGAACCGGACCAGCCGGTTACCATGAAGAAGGCCTATAAATAGGCTTATACTGTCTACAGAAAGAGATTGATTTTAGAGGATTGAACACAAGTTCAAGTGATCATTAATAAGAAGTAGATCTAGCTATTCCTTGAAGAATCTAGTGAAGATCTAAGAAGTTTGAGAGAGAGAGCTCCATCCAAGAAGTCAGCCATTGGAACCAGGCTGAGAAGAAGGATTCAGACTTTGTTCTGAATCTTAAGCAGCAGAGATCAAGGATCAACTGCAGAGGAGATCATTCTTATTGTGTTCTACATTCAAGAAGCTTTGAAGAAAGCCAAGTCAGTTTGATCTCAACTGAGTTCTTCCAAGAACTCATCAAGAAACTCACAACTCTTCTCTCTTATCTCTGAGTTGTTTGAGATTACATTTTTGTATTCATATTTTCTTGTAGGATCCTTAGGGATCTGAGTTTGTAAGCCTGTAATTATAAAGGCTGAGTGTAGGGCTTGAGTGCCTGAGTGTAGGAGAGTTGTATCTCTGAGTGTAGTCCTGTTGTGGCTGAGTGTAGGCCTTGGTGGCTGAGTGTAGGCTTTGTGAAGAAGCTGAGTTGTAGGGCCTTGGGCCTGAGCTGTAGGAACCTGTTTTGGGGTTCTGAGATAGTGGAGGAGTTTGGCCGAATCTAGTACACTGCTAGGTAGGCGAAGGGGGAAAGTGGATGTACCCAAACCTTGGGGAACCACTATAAATCTGAGTGTCTACTGTGTGCTTGTGGAATTCTGTGATTGTTGATTGTGTGCTGTGATAAAGTAGATATAATTCTGTGTTATAATCTGAATTCCGCCTAAAAAGTTAAAAAGATTTAAGTCACCTATTCACCCCCCCCCCCCTCTAGGTGATTAGGTACAATATCTTTCATGAAGGTCTGGCGCCATTATCTTTATGGAGTCCACTGCGATACCTATTTCGACCACAAGAACCTGAAATACGTGGACACGCAGAAGGAACTGAACATCAGACAGAGGCGCTGGGTGGAGTTCTTAGCAGATTATCAGTATGACATGCACTACCATCCAGGGAAGGCAAACGTGGTGGCGGACGCATTGAGTCGGAGAGCTGCCACTTTCGAGGTCGGGCCCCAGGTTATGTCTATGGAGCTGGTGAGGAGATTGGAGGATATGTACATCACACTGGTGTCATCCGAGGACCCCGAGCTTTACATGGAGTATTTAGCTGCGGTGAGTGTTACAGACAATATCCGGGACCGAGTCAGAGAGGGACAGAGGCGAGATGTCAAATTGGAGCCGATATTCTGGGCCTTGGAGAACGGTGCAGCAAGAGATTACACGATGAGGGATGGTGTGGTATGCTTTAGAGGTCGGACTTATATACCGGAAGGAGGCCAGGTCCGGGAAGATATTATGGCGGAGGCCCACCACAGCAGATACTCGGTGCACCCGGGCATCACGAAGATGACTGCGGATTTGAAGAAGACTATGTACTGACCTGGCATGAAGAAGGATATCACTCGGTTTGTGACCCACTGTGAAGCTTGCCAGCTAGTGAAGGCAAAGTGCAAAAACCTTGCGGGTTTGTTGCAACCACTTCCGGTACAAGAGTGGAAGTTCGAAGACATCGCGATGGACTTCATTCACGGACTTCCCCGATCACGAACAGGAAATGACTCGATTTGGGTCATCGTCGATCGGTTGACAAAAGTAGCCAGGTTCATTCCGATCAGGAAGGACGACGCTGTGGGAGTATTAGTACGGAGATTTGTGGAGCAGTTCGTTCGATATCACGGGGTGCCCAAGACGATCGTGTCGGATCGGGATGGCCAGTTCACTTCCAGGGAGTGGAGATCCGTGCAAGCTTACTTAGGCACGCGATTGACCTTCAGCACTGCATTCCATCTCCAGACGGACGGGCAGACATAACGCAACAACCGGACGCTGGAAGATCTTTTGAGGCTATGCATTTTGGACCGCGGGGAACCGTGGGAGAAACTCTTACCCCTGGTCGAGTTCTCCTATAACAACAGCTACCAGTCTAGCATCAGGATGGCGCCTTATGAAGCCTTGTATGGAAGGAAATGCCGGACCCCGCTTTCTTGGGTTCAGGATGAAGATCCGAAGGTGTTGGGATCAGAGTTTGTTGAAGACACCGAGGCTCAGGTGAGGCTGATCAGAGACAGGATGCTAGAGGCGCAGAGTAGACAGGCTAAGTATTATGACGCCCGACATCGGCAAGTGGAGTTCCAGGTGGGACACCGTGTGTTTTTGAAGATCTGGCCCATGCATGGAGTCTCGCGGGTGTGTGGTCGGAGGAAGAAGCTCAGCCCTAGGTACATGGGCCCTTACAGGATCCTGGAGCAGATCGGGCTCCTAGCCTACACGCTGGAGTTACCACCAGAGCTGGAAGCTCTGCATGACGTCTTCCATATTTCTTCGCTGAGGAGGGCTCTGCTATGCCCGGAGCAGCAGATTTTGACCACCGAAGGGCCGGTAGCTTCAGACCGGTCAGTTCGTTTGGAGCCAGTTAGGATCGACGACCGAGGAGTACGGGTCTTGTGTCACAAGAAGATCCCACTAGTCAAGGTCCTGTGGAGGAACCACGGCCAGGAGGAGCATACCTGGGAGCCGCAGGACCTGATGCGACAAAGATACCCAGAGCTGTTCAGTTAGGTATACCTCACGAACCCCTCAAGATGTTTTAATTATTTTCCTACTTAAAACTAGCAAGGGCTGCTTTAGGCAGGTAGAGGCTTATCTTTTGTTTATTGGGGGCTTATCTTTTGTTTATTGGGATCTTGGCTTCATCAATTGGGTGAATTGGGCATAGATTATGGTTCCCTTAAAACCTAATTTAGCAAACATGGCGTCGTGATGGGATGTTACAAGTTTCTTTTCTACGGTAGGAATTCCCGTAGACTTAACCTTGATTTCGGGGACAAAATCTTTGTTTTGTTTATTGGAATTTGTAACATCCCATTTCCAACTAGACCCCTAGGAGTGGTTTTGTCCCTGACTAGGTCATGACAAACCCTAGGAAGCCAGAAATGGGCCAAAGGATAGGAGACAAAGTGTGGAATTCATCATGGTCTGCAAATAGTAGAACTCTGAACAATGGTTTAGGATGACCATGGGGCTACACCTTGACCCCAAGACCCTACCACAACACCCCCTAATACCTTGGGAGACCCATTAGAGCCATAAGGACCCAATGGGGTCGACCGAAATGGTCACATTGACCAAAGTCAACTCAACCCTAAAATAGGTCAAACTAGCCTAAATGACCTAACCAAGCCCAAGCCACTTGGGCTAAGCCCAACTTGAGTGGCCCATTAACTTTAGGAGGCTGATATTTATGAGGGATGCCACCTAAATTTCGGAGGGGTGACTAGGAGAGAGAAAATGAGAGTTTTCTCCTTAATGGAGGAGAGAGAAAGAGGAAAAGAGAGAGAGGAGTTATGGAGGGAGGCCATGGGCCACTCCATTCATCTCTCCATTATCCCCATTCCTCTCTCTTGCCTCTTGGGATGATGATGCTATAAATTCCAGCCGTTTCCCGGCCACCAAGGGGTAGATTCAGCCCCCCTCCACTCTACCCGAGCCACACCATAAATGGTGTTGATGGGCATTGAAGAACCAGCCACCCCCCCCCTCCCTAATTGCCATTTAAACACCATCAGTGGGCAGAGGGGAACATTTTCGAGCCTTTACCTGGAGGAGACGGGCCGTCCCACTGTGCTATTGCAGAAGCCGAGCGCCGCCGCCGTCAACAATGGCATCCCGCCGCTCCTCCCGCATTCAGGCCGCCAGGAAGGTCCTCCCCCTCTTATTAACTCACGGGTAGATCATAGGTCTCTGTAGGTTCAAGTTTCGGGCTCAATTGAGCCCGATCAAAACCAAGCTTTTCATGGTTTTCGGCAAGAAATTTTCCTGTTATAACCGCCGGAAAACGCCTCTCCGGCGACAGAGCCGCCGCCTGGCGATAGCCACCACCTCAACGGAGGTGGTGGTGGCGGTGGTCGGCCGGGGAAGGGGCTGTATCGCTGGCGGCGGGGCTTGGAAATGGCTCCAGGCGGGATGGATCCTGGTCGTTGGCTCATTGAAGAAGATGACGGGATTCCGTCGAATCTGCGTCAAGATTCGTGCCTCTCCTGATTTTAAACTATAGGATATCATTTTATATTAATGTGAATTATGCCACAGAATTTGATATAATTGGTTTTAAATTTTAAAACTATTTAGGCCCCCCTGCAGAAAAAGTCACCAACATAAAAGTTGTAGTCCTTGGTGTCTACTTTATTTTAAAATTGGTTTGAACCAATTTGGGTGCATGGTCTGACCAGGGCACCCATTTTGGTGAGACATGTACCTAGGGCTAGTCAGTCATTAAACTGAGTGCCCACACTTCATCCCTAGCCCAAATCAATTGAAATTTTGGCAGGGAGCCTAACCTAGCTATACCTAGGGCCTGCTCAAAACGCAGAATTTTTGGAGACACTTTGCCTAAAGTTTTTGCTTTTATTTAATAATGCTAGGGTAAATTAATTAAGTGGTCCAATAACCTCCAAACCCTCCCAAATTTTGGAGAGTGGTCCATGGCATCAAGACCTAGTCTGTACAAAATTTGAGCATATTTGGATATGTTTTGGTTAGGGAATCACCAAACCCTAGTTTGGCCTTAAGAGGGTACTTTTGATTACAAGTGCACTATGGACTTAGGGTGGTCCCCTCCCCTCAACAGAGGCAGAGGTTTTGGACACTGACTTGGCATGGACAATGTCACCCTCTTGAGGAAAATGGGATGATTTAGGCTTGATTTGCCCTAGGGTTCAACCTCAAACCCTAAGGAAGGACTTTTGAGGGTTGTGAAGGACATGGGGGCAAATGCCCTTGCATGGCCTTGGAAACCTAGTAGAATTAAGGGTAATGTAACCTAAGATCTCTGGTAGAAACTTTAGAAGAATTGGAGCAAGGTAGGCACCTCAAAACCCTAACCCTAGTTTTAGGGTAGGAGCACAAATTTAACGATTCAGCCACTAAACCTTTCCCAAATGTTTTGAAACTTGGGTAGAATAGGTTTTAGGCCACCTAGAACCTCTGGTAATATTTGTAGAATTTTATGGATTTTATTCTTGGTACTTCATTTGTTAATTACCAAAAGGCCCAAAATGATGTTTGATTTTATTATGGATGTTATGTGCTTTAATATATGATGATACTTGGTCAGAGGTTATTATAGGGCTATTTGAACATCTCTGAATTTTATCACAATTCTTAATTAATTTTATTTGGTACTTCCTTCATTAATTTCTGAAAGGGGCTTTGGTAAAGAAAATTCATTATTGATGATATATTTGTTGAAAAATCATGATGCTTAGGTTTTGATGTTCTCAGGCCAAAGAGTACTTGTAGAAATTTATTTATAATTTTTAGAGGTCTGTTTTCAGAACTTTCTTTATAATGTCATATTTTTGAGAATAGGATAATTAATTAATTTAGGGAACAATTCTTTCAAACAAATTGTGAAAGTTTACTTAGAGGTTTTATGTGCCCTTACAATCACCCTTGAATTTTCTCTGAAGTTATGGAAACATTTTTGATGTGCATCCCCTTTTAATGATTTATTTTGGAATAAATTGGAAATAACATTTAAGGGCTAAACTCTTGCTGGAAAATTTGGAGATTCTGGATTTTTAGATGATTACCCATCTTGCATTTATCATAAGTTTAGTGGAGCTTTATCTTGCATAAATCTTGTACTTCCTGTTCAACCTTGGAACTTTTGGCTTTTAAAATAAATAAATAAATTAGCATTTAAATTATGAAAAATTAGGAAATTGTGGATTCAGTCTACCTATGCCAATATAGACCTCTAATAATTATTATATGAGCATTGGATGATCATATGGCATACTTCCCTTTTTACGGGTCATATAGCTTAAGTGGTTTGCATTTAGCAAAACTGTAGGAAATCATTTGGGATATGAATTAGAGCACGTGTGATGGGTCTTGTTGGTTTGCTGGAAGGATAAATAGAAATAGGTGCATCTTGGAAGATAAAGTGAGTAGGGAGTTATTTTGTCTAGGGTTTAGAGGCGCTCGGGTCCGATGGAAGATCGTCCTCCCCGAGGTGAGTGGAGTCAAATCACCTTAGGATTACCCTATCGTAACAGGAGGAAGTAATGGGTAAGGGGATCAACCAATAACAAAAATAAGTACCTTGCGAAAGGGAACGCTGGGCGTAATCCCAACATTGTTCCTAGTGCCCCTTGAGAGCCCTTCACAGGGAATACCGGGGGCAGTCCTGGGTTAACGTAAACTGTTCTAACAAGCTGAAAAGAGTAACTTAGTAATTAGGGTTGCACCTTTCACAAACACTGTTAGCGCCGGAAGTTAGCTGGGATCTTCGGCTCGGATGGTTAAAAGACGAACTTTGGGTCCGGGGAGCTTCGGCTCGATTGTTGGTGACGGACGTGTTGGTCCGGGGAGCTTCGGCTCGGTTTTTGATTACGCTAAATTTGCATGTGCATAAAAGGAAAGAGAAATTAAGGTGGTGGGTCTTCGGTATTGGAAGATCGATGCACCGACGCCAATACGTTGACTCGGCAAGTGTGGTTAGCACTTCGCCAACAGAAGTCCGGTGCGCCAGCCGGCAAGAGTACGCAGGAGTCCGCTTCGTGCAACAAACGTTGAGGCGTACGATAGGTCTGACCGGTAGTGCTTTACTGGTTTAGAGGTGGGCGAGGCCCAACCCACCGCTTCCGTATGCCACTACGGAGGTATCCTGGGAGGTTACGGCTCCAGAAAGGGGGAACTAAAGGTCTGTGTGCACAGAGTCGGGTGTGTGTGTTGCACTTGCATGTCCATCATACCCACTTGCATGTCATAGCATAAGCGATTCTTTTAACCCTGACACCTAAAGTATAAGTGGAATGGGATGCTTATAATTTAGGCCCTGCAAACCGACCTCTTAGTCTATAAGCTTGTGTGGGCAGGTTTATAAATTAAGGTCAATTTTTGATATATAAATACATATACTGCTGTTTGTTAACCGACACCCCAACGTATAAATTGGTATGAGACTTTTTATACGATGGGAGCCTTGCATAAGACCCCTTGGCTTATGTGCTCTCACATAAGTGAAGGTTACTTTTCATATTACAGCTTATTGTCTATACATGTTATAGAATTGCTAGTATAGGTCCGCTGTCATCTGTTTTTGATATTCTCCACCTTCAAGTCCTCCCTTTTCTTCCTCTCCGCTCGGTGCCTAGGAGCCGTGGGCGAAGGGGCGGGGGATGATAGGACTTAGTCTTTTAGACTAACGGTTTTCAAACCGTATCATTTAGGGGATCGTGGAGACCAGCATGGAGGAGCAGCCCCAGAGACCGGTGCGCTTGGAGGTGGGGCAGTCTAGCTCCGGAGTTCATACAGCCGGGACCGTGAGTCTCGACCTTGAGTAGTTTTTCTGCTTTTGCTTCCGCATGAGTAGTGGGAAGATCACCTGTACATGGTGGAGTTTGCGTATAACAACAGCTTTCAGGCAAGTATTGGAATGGCGCCTTTCGAGGCCTTGTACGGGAGGAAGTGTCGTACGTCGTTGTCTTGGTTGGAGGCAGGCGAATCGAAGTTGTATAAACGTCAAGCGGTGGAATACGGCACTTCAATGGTGCGTACAATTCAGGAAAGGTTGAAGGTCGCTCAGGATAGACAGTCAAAGTACTATAACACCAAGCATAGGAATGTGGAGTTCAGTGTTGGCGACATGGTGTATCTAAAAATTAAGCCGTTCAAGTGTGTATCGCGGGTCCGACGCTTGAAGAAGCTGAGTCTGAGATACCTTGGACCATTTGAAATCCTGGAGCGTGTTGGAGAGGCGGCGTATAGACTGAAGCTGTCGGCGGAATTGAGTGGGCTACATGACGTGTTCCACGTGTCGGTGTTACTTAAGGAGGTGCAAGAGCCTTCGCAGATCGTTGCAGACAATCAAGTACCGGTTGATTATGAGTTGATAACAAGTGTCAAGACAGTACTTATTGAAGACGTTGCAGTCAAACGACTCCGCAACAAGGAGGTCTGAATGTTTAAAGTCCGATGGGATAATTACGGACGTAAGGAGCTTTCTTGGGAGCGAGAGCAAGCTATGTTGGAGGAGTACCCTGAGTTATTCCACTCAGGTATTATTTAGATTCGTGTACCTTCACTAAATTTTGGGGCGAAATTCCTTAAGTGGGGGAGATTTGTAACACCCCAAAAATTGTATTTGAGTCGGTCGCGTAAAAAGGGATTTTTGGTGCCTGTAGAGGGGTACACGGCCTAGGACACGGGCGTGTCCGAGGCCGTGTCTAGCTGGTGTTTTGGCCGTTTTCATCCCGAGAAGGACACGTCCAGGAACACGGCTGCATGACATGGGAATGTGCCTACCCGTGTCAGTACCCGTGTTCAGTTGGGTCATGACGGTTGGTGTGGCGGTTATGCGTGACACACCCCCGGTCACGGGCACGTCGAGAGACCCGACACGGGCGTGTCGAGAGACCCGACACGGGCGTGTCAGGTGGGACACGAGCATGTCTGAGCCTGTGTGACTTTCTGTGTTCGACAAATCGTGCCTGGACTGAGGCACACAGCCTGGGACACGGCCGTGTGCCAAGCCGTATTCGGCCCAGGTTTGGAGATTTTTGAGCGGATCTGAGCCGTTTGTTTTCTTTAAATAAGATCCAATGGCCCAGATGGTTTCCTGCTCTATTAAGGCATAGAATAGGGGAGTTAATCCTTCATTTCTCTCCAATCATTCTCTCTCTCAATGAGTTGGAAAGAGGAGGAAGAAGGAAGGGTTTTCTGGCCACCGGCGGAGCATCGGAGCACCGTTTTGAGATCTGGGAGCGGATCCGTGGAGGAAAGTTCGTTATGAAGACTGCCATCCGTATAGTTTTTCCATGGCACCAAAGCAGATTACAAGGGTAATGATTCTCTACTTGAGCATGTGAAGCTCTTTCTTTCTGCATAGGGAATCCCTCTCCCACGAGTGTGTAGTGAGTGCGTGGTATTCCTTGGGGTTGATGTGAATAGTCCCCCTTGTGTTGCATATAGAGTCCGGAATCGAAGTACGGGCATAGGCATTGTGTGTGCAGCCTACCCGGACATGTTGGTCTGGATCGGTGATGTTGCATTTGATATGTTTTGCCGGAGAAGACTCCGTGCTTTGGGTTTTTCAGGTTTCTACGCGGTAGATTGCAGCAGGGATCCTTGTAGGTTAGCTCCAAGGCGCACCCGAAAAACTGAGCGGAATCGTTGTTCTGCTAACTTGGCGGTCAGGGAGCTAGCCTTGAACATAACTGGGTTATGTGATTGTTTGGAAATTTTGGGATCCGAGAGAAGCTTGGCCCGTGCGTAGGACTTAAATTGACTAGGCGGCGTGAGCAACGGGCAAGTGGAATCAGACCTAGGCTATGTGGTTCGGTGCGAGAGACCCGAAAAGGGGACTGGCTGTTGGCATAGTTGGGAGCCTTAGACGGTGGTCAGAAAGGCTAAATGCTCAGATGGTTGCCATCTTTGGGATGGTGGTGAAGCCACGGAATTAATCGGATTCACCGTTAATATGTTGTGAGTGCACGGGGTGTTTGGTCGTGCGAGCCTACACCTGTGGCGAAATATATAATTGCACTTTATTGTTTAGCTGGGCAAATGTAATGCAGGGAAAGAGCACCGCTGTCCCGAGTAAGGGGCGGGGTCGTTATAATTTGGTCGGCTTTTGGCTGACCATTGTTTTGTTTGCCACCGTGTGGTGGAATGTGCTTGCAGGTGCTGCGGAGCCGAGGACTAAATAGCGGGCTGGAGCCCATGTTGCTGTGCTGGCCCTAGAAGGAAAAAGCGAATAGTTGTATTTTACTTTTGTCATGTGTGGCCGGCATGCGAGCCAATGTATGGAAAACAGTATTTATTAAGTGAACTATTATAAGGCCATAAGGCCAAGTACCCTTTCAGTGTGTTTGGGTTTCATTACAGTGGTTTTGGTTGTGGACATTCATGTTTATTGGATTTAAGTTTTGGGTACTTTCAACTTTAAAAGCTTCCGCTAGAATGCTCTGTGTAGGACGAGTAGTCTTAATTGGATAGTTTGAATATTCTTATGTAACCCTTCCGACTGTCCGTGGTATATGGCGTCGGGTTCCAGCTGGACCTTCTGTTATATGTCATGTGACAGATGGGGGTGTTACAAACTAAGCCTCTTTGGTTGACCACAATGGGTCCTTGGTGACCTATTGTCCTCCCTTTGGGCATGGAAAGGTCTAGGTGGGTCCCTTTGGCCCAGGGGAGGTCAGTTGACCCTATATGAGCTTAGTTTGAGCTAATTAGGGTTTGGGTTGACTTTAGTCAACTTGACCATTTTAGTTGACCCTAGTGAGTCCCTATGGCTCTAATGAACCCCCTAACAGGTTATGATGTTGTGATGGGGTCATGGTGTCATTGTGAAGCACTATGGTCGACCCTAAGCTAACAATTGGAATTCTACTAATTGCAGACCAAGGTGGTTCACACAATAACTCCCTAGTTCACCCCATCCTTTTGATACTTCTCAAGGTCTTGTCATGATCCAGTCATGACCAAACCATCCTAGGGGTCTATAAGTCTGAGGGATGTTACAGACTATCACCGAGATCAGACTGATACCTGCTAGTCATGCTCAAGGCATAAGAGACATCAGGTAGAGTACATATCATTGCATACATGATTGATCCAAATGTCGAAGCATATGGAATCAACTTCATGTGGTCCTTATCTTCACAAGATTTAGGCCACGGGTCCTTAGAGAGATGCGCACCATGAGACGTGGGTAAGAATCCTTTCTTGGACTAAAGCATGTTGAACCGTTTCAACACCTTCTCAATATATATACTTTGGCTCAAACCAAGTAACTTCTTCGATCTATCTCTATAGATCTTAATACCATGTATATAAGTCACTTTGCCCAATTATTTCATAGAAAAGTTGTTCCCTAGGTTGTTCTTAACATCTTGTAGGGTCAATTTGTCATTCCAGATCAATAGTATGTCATCTACACACAATATCAGGAAGACAACAATGCTCCGACTAATCCTCTTATATACACACGGTTCATTCGCGCTCTTGATAAAACGAACTCTTTGATCTTCTCATCAAAATGAAGATTCCAACTTCAAGAAGCCTGTTTTAATCCATAAATGGATCTCTACAACTTGCATATCTTAGTGGCTTCACCTGGAGATATAAAACCCTCGGGTAGTGTCATATACACTTCCTTAAGTAGGTTTCCATTTAGGAAAGCCGTTTTGATATCCATATGCTAGATCTCGTAGTCATAATACATAGCAATAGCAAGCAGAATTCTGATGTACTTAACTATAATAATAGGGGAAAAGGTCTCATCATAGTCAACACCATGAATTTGCTTGAAACCTTTACCCACTAATTGCCCTTTGAATGTCTATATATTCCCATCCATGCCAGTCTTCTTCTTGAAGACCCACTTGCTCCCTATGGGTCGTACCCCTTTAGGTGGTTCCACCAAGGTCCAAACTTGGCTTGCATAAATGGAGTCCATTTTATATTTCATGGCCTTGAGCCACTTCTCGGAGTGTGGACTACATGTAGCTTCTTGGTAGGTTGCAAGCTCATCACCATGATCCATAAGCACAACATAACCTATTTGAGACACGGGAAATCCATCTCTCAGGCTCAAACCTTGCTCTACCAGATCTATGCTGGACTTGTGTTTCTTGAGCAGGTTCTCTAGCAATAACATCTTGTAGTCCTTACTCAGGTTCTAATTATGGTTCATTCACTATTTCTGGTTCTTGAACTTCTTCAAGTTCTACCCTGGTAGTCTTTCTATTTAAGAACTCTTTCTCAAGAAAGACACATGTCCTAGTGACAAATACTTTGCCCTTTGACTGTAGGTAGAAATAGTACCCTTTAGTTTCTTTAGGATACCCCACAAGATAACATTTACCTGACTTGGGTTCCAACTTTTCAGGCATTTGACGTCACAAGTATGCCTCACAGCCCCAAATCTTAATGAAAGACATACTAGGATGCTTCCCAGTCCATATCTCATATGGTGTCTTCAGAACCGTTTTTGTTGGAGCATAATTTTGTGTAAAAGCATCAGTTTCTAGAGAAAAACTCCAAAAGGAAATAGGCAAATCAGCCTGACTCATCATCGATCGCACCATGTCTAATAGAGTGGGGTTCCTCCATTCAGACACACCATTATGCTACGTTGTTCTGGGTGGAGTGAGCTGTGATACAATACCACACTCTTTCAGATGATCATGAAACTCATGACTTAGGTATTCACTACCTCGATCTGATCAGAGTTCTTTAACCCTCCTACCCAGTTGGTTCTCTACTTCATTCTTAAATTCTTTGAACATTTCAAAGGTCTCGGATTTGCACTTCATAAGATACACATATTCGTATCTACTGAAATCATCAGTAAATGAAACAAGTAGAAGTTCCCACCTCTAGCCATAGAACTCATGAGCCTGCGTACATCACTATGTATTATACCCAAGAGATCACCAACCCTCTCATTAAAACCAAGGAAAGGGACTTTAATCATAATCAAATGATTCATAATCAAATGAGTCCAGTAGTCCATCATTATGGAGCTTGGATATGCATTTCTCATTTATATGGCCTAAACACAATGCCAAAGGTACGTAGGATTTGAGTCATTTATTTTTGGTCTTCTAGTATTTTTTATATTATAGATCTGATGGTGTAAGTTCAAAACATATAGATCATTAAACATTTGGGCTACACCATAACAAACATAATTCATAGAAATTGAATAATAATGGTTCTTAATTATAAACAAAAATCCTTTTATGTTAAGACATGATATGGATATAATGTTTCAAGTTATGGAAGAAACATAATAGGAATTATCTAGTTCTATTACAAGCCCACAGGGCAAAGAAAGACTGTAAAATCCTATGGCAACAACAGTAACTCTTTCTCCATTGCCAACACGTAGGTCCACCTCTCCTTTACTCAGCATTCTTATCATTCCGAGTTCCTGCACATTTATACAAATGTGAGAACCAGAACCGATATCCAATACCCAAGAAGAAATAACAGAAAAGTTTATCTCTATAACAAAAATACTTGAAGAGGAAGTTATACCTCCCTTCATTTTCTACAGACCCTGAATAAAAAGGACAGTTCCTCTAATGACCAGTCTTATCACAATGGTGTCATTTCCCATCCTTAGTCAATCCTTTCTTCTTCAGTGCTGAAGACTTGGGCTCAAGAGATGACTTAGGACCAATCTTAGACTTTTTGAAACCCTTGGCATTACCCTTGCCTTTATGCACCATCATTATGGGGATAAAAGGATAGACCTTGTTCATATTGAACTTGGCAGTTCTCAACATGCCTAGGAGCTCGGATAGTGTCTTGAAAATTTCATTCATATTGTAATTTAAGACAAACTACTCGTAACTATCCGGCAATCATTGCAAGATTAGATCTGTAGCCAACTCTTGGCCCAGAGGAAATCCTGGAATTTCATGGTTCTCTATATACCCAATCATCTTGAGTACATGAGTCCCTACTAGGTCTCGAGCTCCCATATTACACTGAAACAATGACCTAGTGACATCAAACCTATCTTTCCAAGCTTGCCCTTGAAACATTTTATTAAGGTGCTCATCAATCTCCTTACAACTCATGTTCTCATGTTGCTTCTAAAGCTCAGAGTTCATGGTGGCGAGTATGAGGCATTCGACATTCAAGGAGTCATCTTGATACTTCTTATAAGCATCTTTATCTGCTCGGGACACATTCCCGATAAGCTCTTCAGGGGAATCCTCTTCCAAGACATAGAGCTTGCACTCTTGCCTAAGAATAATTCTTAGGTTTTTGTACCAGTCCAAATAATTTGTCACACTCAGTTTCTTCTTCTCAAGTATAGCTATGAGGGATAGGGTGGAGTGAGATATACTTGTTATGAAATTCTATAAGAATTTATGCAAAGAATAACTTAGTACTACATTTCAAAATAAATTTTTATTTCAATTAGAACTTTAATTAAAATTACTCCCACTATTTTAATCAAACTGATAACCCTCAATAACAATTCGGAGAGTTTATACGAGCTACTCTCTTAGTGCAAATGATCCGTATTTCACCAACACCACGAGTCAGCTTTAAATTTTCTCTCCCAATGTAGTTATTTAGGTTGGCAACGCTTGCTTATTACATCATTATGCAACTCTTGTATGGTTGGTGAATAACTCTTTATTCACATCCCTCATATGGTGCACGCCAACCCAATGCCTTTGGGCAATCAACTTTTGATGTCACCCAGTTAAGTTTGACCAATGTCGACAGTGAGATATCACAATTATCCGCTCGCACCCTTACCAAGATAGATTAATGCACCTTGCATTGGCAAGCCAACACTTCATCGATCGAGGCAGGAAGAGTGTCATCTATCGGAAGGCATCCGAATAATTAATATTGGATAAGGGACTTTAAGATAATTGATTAACACTTAATCGTGGTCAACAATTAACCAATGTGCACATTCACAAAATACTTGCAACACTCATAATCAAAATACTTTCCAGATGTGCACAAGAAAAATCATTAACACTTGACGAGCTGGGCTAAATCTGAACATCTAGAACCCTTCTAAATATTCAGATTTACATGCATTGGAAATGAGCAACACCAACTCCACTTACACAATAGACAAGCTCGTCTCTCAATATGAGATTCAAAATATAACACACTTGGTTTCACATACCAACAAGAGGGATGATTACTATTAAGGAGAAATAAAAATATCACAACGAAATCACATACGTTCCTGGCGGGGTTCCAAGAATTGATTTGGGCATCTAGAACACTTCTAAATTTTCAGATATACACGCAATAGATTTAGTAATTTCTGAAAAATGATCATCGTGAAACCTGCCTCTGATACCATTATTGGGTTTTATTATACGACACAA
The DNA here is from genome assembly GCA_039583875.1 of Platanthera guangdongensis. NCBI lineage: Eukaryota > Viridiplantae > Streptophyta > Magnoliopsida > Asparagales > Orchidaceae > Platanthera > Platanthera guangdongensis. The sequence goes on along the minus strand of CM077148.1, from coordinate 9,890,607 downwards.
CACTTGTGCGCAGCGGAATAAGGAGCAAGAAAGCCCAAAAGAAATAGATCATGCGATGAACATTGATAAATGTGAAAAAGAGCTAAATAATGGCAAATTTTATTGCTAAAAAAAATAATCTTTACATAAGTATGCCCCCTTATTTATAAAAAACGGGGGAGATGAGAGAATACATCAAATGATATGGGACTAAATACAATCCGCGTGGTCTATGTAGTTTGATAATGTTAAACCGCTCACTATACAAAGAACAACTGAAGATTTTCCAACAGTAACTGAGGTAAGCTGCCAGACCGCCAGGGAAGACCACTGGTGCAGGCCACCAGACCGCAACTGTGGATTGCCACCAGACCGAAGATGCGGCTAACCATCATACCACAGCTGCTGCAAGACACCAGTTCGTAGTTGCAGCTAACCATCAGACTGCTACTGCGGCAAGCCACCAGACCGCAACTGTGGGTTGCCACCATACCGCAGTTGTGGCTAACCATCACAGTGCTGCGACTAAAGGCCAGACCAATCATTTGGTTAACAACCAGACTGATGTTGCGGCTAAATGCCTGACCGTTGCAGCGGCTAACACACAGACAGCTGCTGTGAATATCCCTCAGACCACTACTGCAGCTATGCTCTTGACCGCCAGCTAAGGTTCACCACAAGACCGCTGAGCCAAACCTCCAAAGTACTGAGAGTAGCACACCGCTGTGGTTAGATATAAAACGCTCGGTCTCCTCAAGTTCCAACACTCCCTGTAACGTCCCTAATTTTCCGGCAATTATTTAATCCTCTTGTTGACGTCATAATGACGTAAGGGACGTTACATTAACGTTGAGTTAACGATGCAGCGCCGTTAAGGCATTTTCGCGTCGGTTCGGTCGGGTCGGCCATATTCTTGAATTCTTGTTGTAATTAGAAAATTTTGCATTTGGAAATTTAGTTAAAAAATTTTGGACTTGTTCGTCAAGTTTCGTCGCGATCCGAGTGATATTCGGGCCTCGGCGATTTTCCGAAGTTTTGTAGAATTTATGTTCGTCATAGACTTTGAAAATTAAAATCTCAAGAACGGCTCATCGGATTTTGGTTCCGTCTTCGCCGTTGTGTTCGTAGCTTCAGTGTTCACCTACGGTGTGAGTTTCGTTCAATTTGGCGAGCGTTTGGGCCTCTGTTTTGATCTCGTGTTTCCTTATTCAAAAGTATATAAATAATATTAATTTAATATTAAAGCACTATTCAAAAATGTCTTTTACTATTCATGTACATAATTTAATTTTTTAGATATATTTGTAAATTTCACTGTTCATGCAATTGTTCTCGAGTACAGCAGCAATTGTTCTCGAGTAACTTTTTCCTGTTCTCGAGTACAACAACAATTGTTCTCAAGTAACTTTTTTCTGTTCTCGAGTACAACAGCAATTGTTCTCGAGTAACTTTTTCTTGTTCTCGAGTACTAAATTTTAGTACTCGAGTAGCCTGTTTTCTACTTCTCGAGTACCTGTATTCTTGTTCTCGAGTATTGTAAATTCATCTCGAGAATTTTGTTCCAGTTTATGTTTAAGCGTCATTTTGAGGGAAAACACTGTGTCGTATTGAAAAATGGTTAATATGAAATTTGTTCGTCTCGACGAGATCTACAACTTTTATGTTGAACACTTTTCAATTTGAAGCTATTCTAGACCTCTATTATCATTTTTCGCGCACCCGCTCATAAATAACCCGTTTTTTTTCCTATTTAGACAAAACTTTTCATATATATATATATATATATATATATATATATATATATATATATATATATATATATATATATATATATATATATATATATATATATATTGATACTTAAGATAATTAGAAAGAAAACTTCATCATCTTCCTCAAGTTTTGACCGAACCATAGAGCGAGAGTGACGACGAGGGTTCTAAATTCGTGAAGCTTTGGATCGCCGCCATCGGAGATACGGTGCTCGGAATCATAAACCGAGCATGGATCCAGAAAGCTCTCACCGAGATCTTCACGTTTGTGGTAAGTATTTCTCGTTTTATGGAATTTTTCATTAGGGTTTTCAGACCTAACCTCTCTCTCGGCCTTGATCTTGTAGATTCCGCTTTCCCGCGTCTTCTTTTGGCTAGATCTGTGACCTGGACTAATTTGGGAGACCGATTGGAGTAGAAAACGAGGCAAGTGGTGTTCTTGCGCTCTCTTGCTCCCTTCCTCTATATTATGTCAGATTTCGTTGAGTTGTCATGTTTATATTTCATTGAAACTTATCTCTAAATTTCATTGAAACTTGTCGTTCTATTTCATTGAAACTTGTCTGACAAATTCTAAGTATTTTTCTTTGAATTATGACTTGTCTTTAAATTTCTAAGTTAATTCATTGAACCTTTACCCCCAATTCTTGTTCTGTAGATTTAGTAATCAAATTTGGTTGCCCTGCCACTTTATTTATCGAGTCATGTAGATCGTTGAAACGCCTTTTGCGTCTCATGGTTTTGTTTATACTACACTTTGTTTCACCCTTTAAATGTTCTTATGCAGTCCACTTTATTGGTTAACTTTGAATCCGTGATGAATAAAAGGAAGTCTGCTTGTATAATTATGTAACTAAAGAAACACAGATGGACTGTGCGCGTTGGGGTTTCTCCCTCGGCATAGTGCCTTATGGTTGAGTCTGTGCGCATTATGGACTTTCATCCCCGGCACATTAACTTAGCTTGATCTGTGCGCGTTGGGGTTTATCCCTCGGCATGGTGCATGTTGGCTGGGTTTGTGCGCGTTGTGTGACTTTTTTCCCCGCACAGTACTCTTTATTGTTGAGATAATCAGTCTCATTTTTTTATTATTATTGATGAATAACATGAATATTAATGAAAGATGAATTTTTGAACTTCTGATGTTGGTACTTTGTTCTGTCTAGTTGATGTGATTGGCCATTCTTGCTCGACTATATTTACTATTTGCTTACTTTTACTTTATCGCTGACCTTTTATTGCAGTCGTTTTATAGATTTCCTTCACTTTGATGTTTGTTTGGTCTGTCTTTACTCTTTGCACCATTCGTAACTTGCTTCTGAGGTGTTCTTCTTTTGAATGCCTCCGGATCAAAGCAGTAGTAGGTTTAGCTGACCGTTTTATGCTTCTGGTGCTGCGGGTTGCTGCGGTCGTTTGATTCCACCTTAGTGCTTTGAGGTAGTTGTCTTTGTTTAGACTTGTCAGATTTTACTATGGGTTCGTGTCAGTTGTTGATGCTCATAGTCTTGAACTTTTTCTGTGATTTACTACTTGCTGCTTTTTCTGTTGTTACTTTTTATTTTTATATACTTGCTCTCAGGGAAGGATTTATGTTATGATGCATTTAGTTATTTTAAAGTCTACAAAACTGCATTCTGGAATATTGGCATGACGTAATTTGTACCTGCAAAATCTACTACTTTTAAGCGCTATAAAAGTCTTATATATATATATATATATATATATTAAATGTAGAAGTCACATCATCATTATAATATGCTAGACCTTCATTCTCATATACGATAACAAATGAATCAACTAAGTATTTTCCCTGCGTAAAACTTATATATTTTCTCACCTATGGACTAGTGATCCACCCGGCTGAGGGACACGGTCAGTAACTCAAATAACTTATATGAATTGTTTTTAACTTAATTTCATAAGCCTTTTACATGAAGTAAATGTGAGGACTAGTAGCCTGAGCGTCTGCAGTTGTCCCCTGCACGGCATGACATCACAACGCGTATTTTCTCTACTCTGACTTATTTTTTTTTAATACAAAAAAAATACGGGGTGTGACACTCCCACTCAAGCTGGAGCATATATATCTACCATGCACAACTTTCTACAAACCTCCCCAAAAGAAGTAAATATCTTGGTGAAGAAATCAGCTAGTTCTCTCTCTGAGGAAACAAACGGAGTGCATATCTGATTCTTCAAAATCTCCTCACTAATAAAGTGGCAATCAACATCTATGTGCTTCATGCTTTCATGAAAGATGGGATTCCTCGAAATATATATTCATGCATTATTATCACAGAATATTGGTGGAGGATGATTATAAACCTCTCCAAAATCAAGCATAAGTGTGTGTAACCACTTAAACTCGTAATTAGTTAGAGCCATGCTCCAATACTCGCCTTCTGCACTTGACCTGGAAACTACCACTTGCTTCTTGCTCTTCCAGCTGACCAAATTCCCACCAAAACAAAGTACAGAACCCCGACGTAGACTTCTTTTCTTCCATATCATCTGCATTGCTAACATCAGAGTATGCCTCAACCTTAAAATGTTCCCTTTTCTGAAACAGAAGTCCTTTCTCTGGAGCAGCTTTCACATACTCTAGAATCTTTATTGCTGAGTGAAGATGACATTCCTTAGGAGTTTCAAATAACTGGCTCACTCTTCCCACTGCATAACAAATATCTAGTCATGTGATTGTCAGATAAATGAGTTTCCCCATAAGCCGTCTGTACGTCGTGACTTCTTCAAGAAGAGGTGTGTCCTTACTCCAACACTTGTCATCTCCAACAGATATCAGAGATCGAGCAGGTTTAGCCCCGAGCAGACCTGTCTCTTTTAAGAGATCCAAAGCATACTTCCGCTGTGTAAGAAAGATAGACCATGGTTTCCTGGATATTTCAATCCACATGAAATATTTCGGAGATCCCATATCTTAAGTAACAAAATGCTGAAGAACGTGCTTTTTTGTCATATGCATACCTTTTATATCATCCCCTGTAAAAAGAATGTCATCCACATAAACCATAAGGATTACAAGACCAGTCGATATTTTGTGAATGAACAAAAAGTGATCTGCAGCACTTCGAGTAAATCCAACCACAGAAATAACTTTGTTGAACTTATCAAACCAGGCCCTGGTGTAACGCCCCTAATTTTTCGATGTTCATTTTAATTTCTTTAGTGACGTAATAATGACGTTAGGGCGTTACGTTGATGCGTAGTTAACGAGCGTCGTTGTTGGAGAGTGATTTTTTTGCTCATTGAAAACTGAGGGTTTGACTCGGTGGATTTTAGTAGGTTGATATTGGGCATAACTTTGGGGAACTTTAACCTGAGTTTGGTTTGTCAAATTTTAATTTCGACTACACCATTGGTTTTGTGGTGTTCGTATTTATCCTTGGTGCAAATTTTGTTGAAATCTGAGATGATTCGAGTTTTTGGTTGTTTAGATGTTTAAATATTAATAATAATATTATATTATATATATAAATATATAAGTCCATACGTTTAGATGGAACCGTATTCATCATCTCTCCCAAGTCATCAAATCGAATAGCAGATGAAGTATAGAGACTGAAATCGCGAGGTCTTCGACACCCTCCTGTAGGAGCTCCAGTGCTCGGAATCGTCGTCGGAGGGTAGATTCGGAAAGCTCTCGTCGAGATCTATGCGTGTGCAGTATGTTTTCCCTATTTTGTGGTTTTTTGGCATTAGGGTTTTTGATCTTGACTCTCATTTATCCCGAAAAGTTTCAGGAATCGTTGCCTAGGAGTTATTGCGGTCGATCCTTGGAGCGGCGCGCTCTTGAGGCCGTATTTTGGTAGATCTTGAGGCAAGTGGTGATTTCTTTCTCCTTATTTTGTCTTTTGTTCGTATTTATTTTCCTTCCTCTTGATTTTTCCCTCCTTAGAAGATAGGAGCAGTGTTGGGTTCGGCTAGGTCGAAGTCCGCCAGGTAGAGAAGGAAATTGACTGTGAAATTAGTCTACTATGGGTAAGTCAACCTGTGAGAATTCGTCTAATATTGGTATTGTTGATGAGCGGAAACGGAAAGAGGAGAAGGTTGTCGCGGGCACCAGCAACTAATGGGTGTGTTCGGTCTAATAAGCAACGATGATTGAAGAAGAAGGTTGTAGGAATAACAGAGAGGTTGTTGATGGAGCAAGGAGAAGCCTCTGAGTGCTCGAGAGTGGAGCAAGCGCTTGATCAAGGGTTGTGGGGATAAAGGAGAGGTAAGGAGGTTGTTGATCCGAGTGCAGAGATGGCCGGGAATGTTGATCAGGAACTGTCGAGCAGACGGTTACTTTGATGGTTCTGCTTGCCGGTTGACGCCGAGAGAAGTGAGTTGAGAGGAAGAGGCGCTATTAGTGACAACAGCAGACTTCGCCCGCCGCAGTTAAAATGTCACATGTGTGACGGGCTTTCCTTTGATTAATATTCAGTTATTATAACTTGAGTTACACCTTTACATGGAAAGCAAATAAAGTGTACATAGGGGGAAGCTGGCGGCTAAGGAAAGAAGTTGCCAGAAGAGGGAGCGCAGATTGAGAAGAGAGGTCTGTAGAGAGGATAGGTGAGGTTGCGCGGACTGGAGAGTGGAGTCCGCAAGGTTTGATGTTTTAACCTTGCCGGAGGTTGTCCTTGTGTTTGTGTCCTCTAGAATGAGTGGTATGGGAGGCTATTTATAGGCCCGAGGAGGTAACGTCTTTTGGTAACGTCACCCCCGATGAGCCGGTCAGTTGTGCCAGTAGAATAGGGAGTCCGCCGAGTCCGCACCAAGTCGCATGGTTAGGGGACTTGTCTTCTGGAGTTGATCCTGATGTTGACGGAATGGGACGAGTCCACCTCTTCTGTGTAGAGGGAGCACACGCCAATGTATGCGGGCTGAGGAGTTATCCGCCCACAACTGGGAAGAAGTGGTTGGAAAAGCTTATTGGTGGACTGCATAGTGAGTCTGCCTCTACTGCAGGGAAGTGTGCTGGTGGAAAGCTGGAGGGCTCAGTGGCAAACTGGATAAGTCCGCCGCGGTGGATGAGATGAGTCCGCCTCTACTGGAGGATTGTCGTTAGGTCAGAGGTTGGCGACCTGAATAGAGCAGGTCGCCTTCCTACTTAAGAAGTCCGTCTAGCGGACTGAAGGGTTGAGTAGCGTAACGAGTCCACCTAGACTGCGGTGGAAGGGATGGATCCGCTGAATGTTGTGCGGTTTGGCGGAGAGCTGGAGCAAATCCACACTCCTTTGGCGGACTGAGCTAGAGTCCGTGAAGTATAGACGGGCAAGCTGGTCGACTGGACGACTTGGCGGACTGAAGAAGTAGGTCGCCCCCTTTGCTGAAGTCCGCCTCTCTTTTGGAATGGACAGGCTTCCGCCCCTGCTGGGCAGTATAGAGGTTGTCGACCTCAGGTAGGCTACCCTGAGAGTTATCACGTTGTTGGGTGACCTGGAGGCAGGTCTAATGGCATTGAGCGACCTGGAGGCAGGTCGCCTAGTGAGGAAGCGGGGTACCTTGCTCACTGTGCAACATGCAGGAGTTGGTTGTTGAATACTGTGACTCCTGCCGAGCATGCAGCTAAATGACGGTCTCTCCGGATAGGAATCTGAGTCCGCCATAGTTGGGAATTCCACCTGTCGGAATGGAGAATCATGGTGCGGTTAGCTGATCAAACCACGCGGCCTACTGGTGCGGACTGAGGAATCAATCCACAGCCCCTACAGAACAAGCGGCTGCTGCGTGACCTGGGCGGTCATACCAGGGAGACTGCCATAGCCGTTCGTCCTAAGTGGACAAAGAAATCTGTCCGCCGACATAGACTGGTCGCGACCTCCAGGGAGAATCTGGAGCAGGCCATGACTAGCAAGCTTGCTAACTTGCGAGGGATCATCGATTTCTAGGTTAACAGAATCCCCGCAGTTTTTTAGGTCCCAAAGGGAACTTCGAAAAAGTTGGAGACCCATAAAAATCGTGATCCACCCCTGAGAAAAGTAAGAGGTAAGTAGAGATAGAACCTGATGTCTCTCCTTTAAAAGGAGTTTGTCAAAGCCTATCTTTCTCCGACAAAGGCAAAGTTAATGCAAGCAAAGAAAGGAGGGTACACCTTGTGTGTATCTGAATTGCCTTTGCAAAATTAAGAAAACATGAATCCCTTCCACTGAGCTCTACAAAACAAAGATGAGAAGAAATACACAAAAGAGTAATAACTTGCAAGTACCTGATGGAGGCTTGCAAGCACTTGTTATCCACTGCAAAATAAAGAGTAAGTAGTAGGCGTGAAAGAAAAATAAGTTGTAGGTACCTGAATGGGACTTGCAAGCATCTGCTAGTTTCTGCAAAAGAGAAGTTATACGCAGATATGATGGTATATATATTAAAGTAAGCTGCAAGTACCTGAAAAGAACTTGCAAATACCTGCTAATCTCTGCAAAAAGAAAGAGTGAGCAGCAGATATAAAAGAAAAGTAGGTTTCAAGTACCTAGATGGAACATGCAAATATCTGCTAATCTCTGCAAAAAGGAAGAGTGAGCAGCAGATATAAATGAAAAGTAGGATGCAAGAACTTGGATGGAACTTGCAAATATCTGCTAATCTCTACAAAAGAGAAGAGTGAGCCACAGATATAAAAGAAAAGTAGGTTGCAAGTACCTGGATGGAACTTGGAAATATCTGTTAATCTCTGCAAAAGAGAAGTTAGAACCAGATAGGAAAGTAAAGCTAAGCTGCAAGTACCTGAAGGGAGCTTGCAAATATCTGCTCAACTCTACAAGAAAAAAGCTAGAAGAAGATATGATGTATGAAAGTAAGTTGGAAGTACCTGAAAAGAACTTGCAAGTATCTGCTGAACTCTGCAGGAAAGGAGTTAGAAGCAGATATGATATATGAAAGTAAGCTGCAAGTACCCAAAAGGAACTTGCAAGTATCTGCTGAACTCTACAAGAAAAGAGTTAGAAGCAGATATGATATATGAAATTAAGTTGCAAATACCTGAAAGGAACTTGCAAGTATATGCTGAACTCTACAAAAAAAGAGTTAGAAGCAGATATGAAAGTAAAGCTAAGTCGCAAGTACCTGGATGGAACTTGTGAATCATCATCTGATAGAGCTTCATGTAAGCAATGCATATAAAATGAGCATAAGTAAACAGATGTTGCAAATCCTTTTGATAGGTTGGATTTAACCAGTTAACCTGTGAAAGAGCCAGTTGATAAAAAGAGTTCTATACTCGGGGATGACCAAGAAAGACTGGATGCTGCCACAGGAGATCACCCATGGGCCTTATGCATCGCTTGCCAGAGAAAGGTCATTACGATTATAGTCCTACTCAAAGCGGGTTGGCCGGGCATCCTTTAGAAGGGCATAAGAGAAAATCTTGCAGAGGAAATCCTGGGAAGGATCGTTAGATACACTAATCTCATGCCTCGGGTTACAACATCACTGATCAATCAGGACAGGTGCGCCAAGTGGTCTAAAACATTGCTCGCATGTGGAAAAGATCAGCGAGCGAAGTTGTAGGCCTCGCGAAACCACGAATTGAGAGTACCATAGAGTATTTGACTATTACAATCATGAGATGATCGATGAGACAAGGGTACACTTGATCATCATTACTTGTCAAGCAAAGATCATCGTAACTGTAATGTATCCTTTGCGAAGCACAGCAGAGATAACACATGGGACCTCCCTTGATAACCACTTTGTGTCAGATACCGGCCAAGATCCGAATTTTTGAAGTTCACCTAATAGATTGAGCGGCACCCACTGCACATAAGCAAACACTCCCCACTATATGTGGTCATCGTGGCCTTAAGTCCGAGAACAATCTGTGGAAGGAAACAATAAGACTCGGCGACATCTCGGTGGTTCAGTGAGCTCTTTGGCAAAGAGGAAATCGGGGTAGAAACACTCTAAAAAGGGAAATGTGTCAGTATGGGATCTCCGATGTAAAATTTATTGAAATGAAAGAAACAACACTCAGAGGTTCTTTAGAGAGAAAATGTTTGAAAATATGTAAAGTAAAGTAAGAGTAACCGGTAATGGTTGTGAGGAGCCTTGAGGATTTGGCGTTGTTCTCCCTCAGCTCAGAATAGTCTTCCAAACTTGACCTCGTCAATAATGTCACAGGTAATGTTGATAATGAGGTTAGGATATTCGTTGATTTGGCTCACTCCTTTTGAGAAACAAGGAGTGTTTGCAACCTCTTTGATTTTTGAAGTTGATTGATCAGAGTGATCATCTTTGGGGAACAAGTCACACATCTTCCCCTGCCTTAGCATCCTTTGTACTAGGTGACGAAGTGCTCGGTTGTTTTCAGTTGAGTGCCCTTGTTCTTTATGGAATTCGCAGTACGGAACCAAGTCTTTAGATCTTTGATCAGCCGGCTGGTAAGGACTTTTGAAATTAGCCCTACCCTTCATGACTTGGCTCACTTCTTGCATGACCTCATCTAGTTCAGACTCTAGCAAGTCATCATCTTGTTGCTGATGAACCGAAGCTGTTTGCGAAGATGAGGCTGATAGTAGTAACAACTGATCTTGGGCACGATCATGACTCGAGAAGAGGGGTCGAAGACGTTGAAATCTTCTTCTCTTTCTTGATATGAGTTGGCTAAGACAATTAACTCTTGATATGTTCTTGGTGCTTGGACATTAGCTTCAAACTTGAGTGGCCCTTCACGCAGACTGTGTATTAGAGCCACCTGATACATTTCTTGATCAACGATCTCAATGTCCAAGATTTGTTTCTGGAATCGATCTACAAACTGAGACCAAGTCTCGTTCTCTCGTTACCTGATCTCAAAGAGGGATTCTGGACCACCCTTTCTTTTTGTTGAAGTAGAAAAACTGAGCAAGAACTCCCTTCGCAAATCAGCAAAGGAAGTGATGGATTGAGGGCGCAGACCATAGAACCAATCTATCACTTCACCATCATAGTTTGTTACAAGGAGCTTGCACTTAGTAGCATATGAGAGAGTATTGAGAGCTACGACTGATTCAAAATCTTGAAGATGCTTCATTGGATCAGTCTCTCCAGTGTAAGTTGGTAACCGCGGATCTCTGAAATTTGCTAGAGTTGGTTCATGTCGAACATTTTCTGAAAAATGTGACGGTTGTTGCTCCTCTCCTACAGTATAAGGAAAGAAGGGAGCATAAGTTGTAGCTGCAAAAGGAGTAGTTGGATAGAAGGGAAAAGCTGCTGCTGTAGGAGCAAAGACAGGAGCAGATGAGTAAGAATGACTTCCCTAAACGTTCAGAAATCTTGCTGGGCTTCCCCGGGCAGCTTCCCGGAAGAAGTTTTGATGAGCTACAAACTTATTTTGAGGTCACAAAGGGGTTGCAGGCCCATGCAGAAAGGTTGGTGTGTAAGGAGGAGGATAGGCTGGAGGATAAGCCGGAGGATAAGCTTGTTGATTCTCAAGTATTGGTATTGGATTGACTAGAGGAACTGGAGCTGCTGTAGATTGCATCTCTAATCGCTGCGTGATTGCAGCTAGAGTACGATTGATTGACTAAAATTGCTAGGCGGCTTCACTGCGTGATTGCGCTAAGGCTTCCCAAAGTGAGTCCTCACCATGACTTAGAGCAAAGTTCTCAGCTGATTGATGATCTGACGTGGCTAACTGTTGTCTTTCACCATCTATTCGAGATTTGAAGGTCACGTATTAACTGTGTATGCGCGAAAATTGAAAGATGAGAACGCTGTCGCGAGCACCAGCAGCTAACTGGTGTGTTCAGTACCACAAGCAAGGATGATTAAAGAAGAAGGTTACGGGGATAACAGAGAGGTTGTTGAGGGAGCAAGGAGAAGCCTTTGAGTGCTTGAGAGTGGAGCAATCGCTTGATCAAGGGTTGTGAGGATAGAGGAGAGGTAAGGAGGTTGTTGATCCGAGTGCGTAGATGGAGGGGAAGGTTGATCAGGATCTGTCGAGAAGATGGTTACTTTGATGGTTGTGTTTGTCGATTGATGCCGAGAAATGTGATTTGAGAAGCAGAGGGGGCCGCTAGCAGCGACAATAGCAGACTTCGCCCGCTGCGGCTTAAATGTCACTTTTGCGACTTGCTTTCCTTTGATTAATATTCAGTTATTACAGCTTGAGTTACACCTTTACATGGAAAGCAAATAAGGGGTACATAGGGGGAAGCTGGCGGCTAAGAAAAGAAGTTGCCACAGGAGGCTACACGAAATGAGATGAGAGGTCAGCAAAGAGGACAGGTGAGGCCGCTAGCAAATCCACGCTCCTTTGGCAGACTGAGCAAGAGTTCACGAACTATAGGCGGGCGAGCTGGTCGATTGGGCCACCTGGCGGACTGAATAAGCAGGTCGCCCCCTTTGCTAAAGTTCGCCTCTCTATTGGAATGGATAGGTTTGCCTCCCCTGCTGGGCGACCTGGAGGTTGTCGCCCTCAGGTAGGCAACCCTAAGAGTTGTCTCGTTGTTAGGCGACCTAGAGGCAGGTTGCCTGGCATTGAGTGACCTGGAGGTAGGTCGCCTATTGAGGAAGTGGGGTGCCTTGCTCGCTGTACAACTTGCAGGAGTGGGCTGTTGAAGATCGTGACTCCTGCCGAGCATGCGGCTAAATGGCGGTCTCGGCGGATAGGAATCCGGGTCCGCCCTAGTTGGGAATTCCACCTGTAGGAATGGAGAATCATGGAGCGGTTAGCTGATCAAACCGCACAGCCTGTAGGGGCGGACTAAGGAACCAGTCCACATCCCGTGCAGAATAAGCCACTGCTGTACGACCTGGGCAGTCAGACCTGGGAGACCGCCCTAGCCGTGCGGCCTGAGCGGACAGAGAAGTCTGTCCGCCCACACAGACTGGTCGCGACCTCTAGGGAGATCCTAGAGCAGGTCGCGACTAGCAAGCTGGCTACCTTGGGAGGGATCACCGATTTCTAGGTTAACATATATTAGGTCGACCTTTCCTTCCAATGTCTCGATTTGCTGAGTCTGGCTATGATTCGTCGAATATCCCTGAGAGGTTAAGTCCTTTTCATGAAGTATCACTGGTTAAGTCAAATACTTCGATTGTTTAGCCTGTATCATCGAGTGATTATGCTTTGGCATCACGTTCGTTGAGAGAAACTGGAATTAAGTCAAATTCGTTGAGTGATTAACCTTTGGCGTCGAGAGCGTCGAGTGTTTAAACTTTGGCGTCAACTGCGTCAAGTGTTTAGCCTTCGGCATTGAGAGCGTCGAGTGTTTAGCCTTTGGCGGCGAGTATGTTGATTTTTTATGAGAAGCTAAGTCTTTTTCGTCGAGTAATGACTTTAGTGTCGAGTGCTTTGAGTATAATAGTCTTAGCGTCGAGTGCTTGAGTAAAGTTGTCTCAGGCGTCGAGTGCGTTGAGTGAACTCTGCTAGTTGTCAAGTGAAGTGAAATTCATTGAGTAAGGCCATGATGTTGAGGGAAGTGTTTTTCGTCGAGTTTCGTCTTGAGGCAAAGGCAATTTATCGAGTATTAACGATGAATTCCTCGTGGACTTAGAATATTTGAGCCGATTCGTCGAGTATCGAGGTAATGGCAAGCTGATTCGTCGGGTATACTCGATGAATGGATGCAGACTTAGGATTTTTCTCGCTGAATGAGGTTAATTCATTGGGTTAAGACATAGATGAGTTTTTCTTGTTTTTCTTTCCTCCTTGTTGTTGAGGGATTTTGATGATAGGCTCGTGTTTATTGGTGTTCTGGATGTTTGGTTATGGCTAGGTTGGCAGTGGATAAATGACCACCAACTTGATGTCGGTTTGTTAATCATTACACTTGGGGTGTTGTTTGTTTTCTTATGGATAGTTGGGTTGTGTTGGACATTGTGTACACTACCACAGTGCCTTTTGGAGGTGTTTGAACTGTTTAGTTGTGTTTGACATTGTGGACACCACCAAAGTACCTCTTTGGGATGCTTGGACTGTTTGGTTGTGTTGGACATTGTTGTCACTACCTCAGTGTCTTTTTGAGATATTTGTTTTGATGGTTCGTGTTGGACAATGTGCCACCGCCTCGATACCGTTTTTGGCAAGTGTTAATGATTTATATGTTTAGAGCTGTTTAGTCTCTTCCTTCTTATTAGATAAACATGTGTTATTTTGCCTACAGTTGCAGATCTTATTGAAGCATGTCTTCATTTCACACTTGGTGCAACTTCGCATACTTATATGCTTGGGAACTCTTTCTTACTTATTCTGTCATGACTTAATTGTTATATTTGGATAGATTTTCCTTATATTTAGGTTGGTACACCTTTGTTTCTTTTTATTATTGCTTCTAATAATCCTTGTTTGCCGCATGTATTTTCATGCTGAGGTATTCTTTTCTTTTGAATGCCCCAGGCTCGGAGCAGTAACCGACCGATTGGTTATGGTTGGTAGTGCTGGTCTTCTGCAGGTGTTGCAGTTGTCTTTTCCACACCGTTATGAGGTAGTTTTGCAATTATGTTTTTCTTTAGTTTAGACACACATGCCTTTTGGTGGGTTCGTGTCAGGTTGTTGGCGCCCCCAGAGATTTGTAGAATGTTAAGTTACTTGCTAGCTGTTAAATCACTGTTTAGATGTTTTGATGTTTTACTTGCTCTTTGGGAAAGTTTTGTGTTAGGAGTACATATAGTTATTTTAAGATTATAAACAGTACACTTATACTAATCTAATTCTCATGGCATATTTTAAATCAAATAATACTATATTTTAACGAATGTAAAATCTCTTTTCATACTTGTACTAATTCTAGAAGTATGCATACCATGAGTTGCCCTTTTGGGATGCTTCTGTTCATGCAGGATAATAATTGAACTAAGAAAAGTATTTTATGCAGCGTATGATATATATATATATATATATATATATATATATATATATATATATATATATATATATATATATATTTCGTGGAGTTGTTGATCCACTGAGTCGAGGGATATGGCCGTCAAACTTTACTAAGAAAATGTGTTTTCTTCTTGATAAACTCGAGAATTCTTTGAAAGGTGTTCATAGTAGGTTCTTTTCTGAGCATCTGTTGTTATACCCTGCACGACGTGGCATCACGGCACATGTTTTCTCTTACTCTGACATAATGTTCTATGTTGAGAAAATATGGGTTGTGATACTTGGGACTTTGCTTACTTCCTTAGATCGCATTTTGCAGTTTACAGACCTAGGACTCCCCATGAGCAACACACCTAGGAGGTTGCTCTATATAGGCAATTTCCTGCAAATCACCATAAAGAAAGACATTCTTCACATCAAACTAAGACAGTTCCCAGTCTCTGTTGACAGCCATCGAAAAGAGAACACAGATTGTAGTAATCCTAGCCATAGGAGAAAAGTATCAAAGAAATCCACACCATAGGTCTTCCTAAAACCTTTGGCAACAAGTCGTGCCTTGTAATGATCAATAGAACCATCAGAGAGAAACGTAATGACAAAGACCCAGCGACAGCAAACCATATCAGCTCCTAAAGGAGTAGGAACAAGAGTCCAAGTACCCCATTAAGTTAGAGTTTGCATCTCTTCATCCATAGCAGCCTTCTAATGATAAATAACAAAAGCATCTTGATGCGAGGCTGGAACAACATTTGCTGAGAGGGCAAGAGCAAAGCTCCATGACAAAGGAGAGAGCGGAGCATAAGAGACCACAACCTGAAGAGGATGTTAAGTGCAGGTGAGAACATCTTTCCAAAGAGCTATCGGAAAATCAAGATCTTTCTAATCTACTGTATCATCCCCATCCAAACAAGAGACTACTGGCCCAAGAGTTGGTGGTGGCAGCTCAGGATATGAATAAGGGACAGTAGAAAATCAGAAAAATGAGGAGAAGAAAGAAGGGCAGGATCTGGAAGAGGTGCCGGTACAGTGGGAAAAGAAGAAGAATTATCAGAAGAACGAAGAAGAGGGGGAGAAGAAAAGAATGGAGCATCCTCAAAGAAAGTAACATCCGTCGAGACATACTGTCTTCGAAGAATAGGATCAAACATTGTGCATCCAAAGACATGAGGTAATGGAAACGATGTCCCATCGGGATATAGAATAGAAAAAGGTATCTTGCCATTAAGAACCGAAGACAGAACTCGATTAATGAGAAAACAGGAAATAAGAACCGCATGACTCCATTTAGACCGGGGAACGTGCATATGATTGAGAAGACAACGAGCCACATCCAGAAGATGGAGATTTTTATGTTCAACAACGTCATTTTGTTGTGAAGTGTAAGATCAAGTAGTCTGATGGAAAAATCCATGATCCAAATAAAATGATGTAAACGTATGACTAAGATATTCCTTAGTATTATCAATGTAAAGAGTTTTAATATGGGTATTAAATTGTGTACGAATTTCATTATAAAATGCGGAAAAAATTGAGAAAATCTTAGAGCGTTCGCGTAACAAGTACAACCACATACACCGAGAAAAATCATCTATGAATGTAACAAAATACAAACTACCCCATCCAACAGTTGGAAGGAGAGCAGGAACCAAAATATCTGAATGAACCAGGTCAAAGGAACGGGAAGAACTACGGCCAAGCTTAGCAGGAATATTAGACCGATGATGCTTGCCAAACTATCAAGCTTCACAATCAAGAGAAGAATCTCCGCGTGGTAAATCTGGCAGAAGCTGTTAAAGAAACCGAGAAGGAGGATGCCCAAGACAAAGATGCCACTAAAGTAGAGAAGAAGAGGCTGAAAATGCAGAGGTAGTATCACGATAGAACAAGCCGCCACACTCATTCCCAGTAGCAATCATCTCCTTGGAGTGAGGTTTCTGAAAAGCACAAGTAGATGCATTAAAAATAGCTTCACAATTCAACTATTTGCAAAGAGCAGTAACGCAAAGAAGGTTGTAAGGAAAATTCGGGAAATTAAGAGTGTCCTGCAGCTAAAGAGAGAGAGTAATATGCATGGTACCATACCAACAAATCGGAGATGGTGAACCATCCGTAATAAGAACCAGAGGTAAGCGGTTGCTCTTATCAAGATAAGAGAAAATGCGAGAATTTACTATCATTTAATTAGTTGCACCAGAATCAATGAGCCACCTACCCATGGTATCCAATTGAGCAGTACCAAATGTAGCAAGAGAAGAAGTGAACTGGTTGAAGGAATCAGCCGATGTTGGACAAATATGACGATATTTGGTCCAACAAAGATCAACCAAGTGACCAAGTCGGCCACAATGAGAACAACGATGCTTAGTGGAACCACGACCACCACCACGGCCACCACCACGGCCATCGCGGCCACCAGATCTATCATTACAAGCAGGATGAGTAACAAGATCAGGAGAAGGAGACAGAGAGGAAAGCAAAGGATGCTGAAGAATAGTAGTAACAACAAAAATTCTTGCAGCAGTAGCATCCAAAGTCGGATTATCCGCCTCTCCAAGTTTTTTTTGCCGGATCATATCATAAGAGTCTGGTAGGCGAAGTAGATAGCAAACAACAAGAAGCTCTTGAAATTGCATGCGTTGCTCAGCCAGATCAGCAAAAAAAGTTCTATACTGAAGAAGTTCCACACCGAGAGTCTGAACCTCCTGATAGACAAAAGCAGGAGTCATGACTGGTCAAGCAAAAAGATTGTCATACAGAGTATAAATGCGTGAAGTTTGGGCACCCTTGGAATATAAAGTTGCAAGATGATTCCAGGAAGCCTTCACCGTCGGATCATGTCGAATGACAGGAAGACACACAACAAACAAACTATTGGTCAACCAAGTACGCACAAATGCATCAAATGCATCACAATCATCAAAAGAAAAAGATCCAAAAGAAGGGGGGTGTTTAGTCAATTGATGATGCTTGTGCTGAGAACGCAATAGAAAAATGAAGGACACACTCTAGTCAGGGTAATTGGGACCGGTAAGCTTTGAAGAAATCCCCAAATTATCGGAAGAAGAAAAAGAAGAAGTAGAAAAAGAATGAGGTGCAGAGATAGTAGAAGAAAAGGATAGAGCAGGAGTGCCCATAGAAAAACAACGAGGAAGTTAATGGTTAGAGAAAACAACCCGTGCGAACTCTACAAGTCGCAAAGACAAGTGACTAGAAGAAAGTCGGCATGAACAAAAAAGAAGTCGCAAAGAAAACTGTATGAACAGAACTACCTGCAAAGAAAACCGCGTGAATAGAATAGAAGCCGCGTGAATAGAACAAGCAAGGGATGGTAGGGAGAGAAACCACGCGAACAGAAAAGAAGTCACGCGAACTGGAGTAAAGGATTGATTCACTCTGACACCATGTAAAAAAGAGGTAAATAAAGGCAAGTTTTATTGCTCTAAAAAGATAATCATTAAATTGGTATGCCCCATTATTTATAGAAAACGGGGGAGATAAGAGGATACAACAAACGATATGGGACTAAATACAATCCACGTGGCCTATGCGGTTTGACAACGCCAAACTGCTCACTATATAAAGAACAATTGAAGATCTTCCAACAGTAACTTAGGTAAGCCGACAGACCGCCAAGGAAGACCACCGGTGCAGTCCACCAGACCACAACTGCGGATTACCACCATACCACAGTTATGGCTAACCACCAGACTGCTGCTGCAGCAAGACACTAGACTGCAGTTGTGGCTAACAATCAAATCGTAGCTGCGACAAGCCACCAGACCGCAACTACGGGTTTTCCACCATACCGTAGTTGCGGCTACCCATCAGACCGTTGTTATAACTAAAGGCCAGACCGCTGATACGGTTAATCACCAGACCGCTACTGCGGCTAATTGCTAGACCACTGTTGCGGCTAACACCCAGGACACTGCTGCTACTATCCCTCAGACCGTCACTGCTGCTATCCTCATGACCGCTAGCTGAGGTTCACCACCAGATCGCTGAGCCAAACTGCCAGACCACTAAGAGTAGCAGATAGCTACGGGTAGATATAAACTGCTCAGTTTCCTCAAGCTCCAACAATCAAGAAGTAAAGTTACAGTAAATAAAACATACTTTTGCGGGATAGAGTCACTACTCAACCAAGGTGCTCCGAAGAAGTCCGAAAAACACTAGCGGCTGGAGTTCCGAGTGTATAATTACGTCCACGCCTCTACAGATGATCCACATGAACAGGAGAACACTCAACCTCTTATCACACAAGATATAGGTTGTAAGAAAACACTCGGCGTCTTCACTTACTGCTATGTCTGCTCTAGAAGATGCGGCGACAGGCACCAGAAACGGGCTAAGTGACGGCAAAGGGACCGTGACTTTTGGAAACGATTTTTCTATCGGGCTTAGTATAGTGCAGTACTTGGTAAAAACCCTAAGACATCTTCTATTTATACATAAAGGAATAAATAGTAGAAAATCGTCGCTATCGGCATACCCGTAACACTAGGAATTTTGTCGACGAATCAAAACTTGACTCGATGAAGTGTCGAGTGGTCTCAATGCACTCAATGCCTGGCAGTGTGGTCTCAACGCACAAAGCGACGAATCAACACTTGACTCGACGAAGCATTGAGTGTTCTCAACGCTCTCGATGCTTGGCTTTTTGGTCTCAACGCACTCAATGCATGGCAGTGTGTTCTTAACGCACTCAATGCCTGACAGTGTGGTCTCAATGCACTCAACGCCTGACAGTGTGGTCTCAACGCACTCAATGCCTGGCAGTTTGTTCTCAACACACTCAATGCCTGGCAGTGTGGTCTCAACACACTCAGCGCCTAGTAGGGTGGTCTCAACACACATAATGACTGGCAGTGTGGTATCAACACACTCAACATATATGAGTAAGACCAACACAATCCATTCCTCCAATTTCTCGAAAAGCTCTTATATGCAACCCTGTAAGCTCATATTGCATTGGTAGTGAGACTACATGTTTGATCACTTCCAGATCAGTATGGTAACACCGACAACAGCTTCACCCACAATGCTTAATCCACTAACGGAGCAGATTTCTAGTGCAACAACATGTCGGGGATGGACTCAATCAACACGGTGGCTCTTCTTGAACCATGGCGACCCGAACCCCACTCATTTGAGAGATCCGTTGCCTAAATGCATGAATAAAAGTAAAATTAAAATGGATGCCATGCATGCATCCTAAAAACCGAGAGGAAAAATGTCATTATCGTATGACTCCTTTTCCTAGCAATGTAGATCTTGATTTGCATTTATAAAAGTATGTGCCTTCAAGCCCTATCCACGAGTACGGCCTCAAATCGACAAACGGAGTTCTAAAGCTTCATCAATGGCGGAAAAAGTCTCTTCTTCCGCCTCCAAAATCTCCCTCTCACAAACCCTAACTCTCACCTCTAGTTGAGAAAAACAATTTTAAGGAAAGAGTCCCTTAGCCCTACTTAAGGCTCATAGACGGAGGATTTTGGTATATAGGATCGAATTCAAAGAAGATCGGACGCCCAAAAATCAACAATTATGATACTTTTTGTCTACTACCGTCAGGGGGTAGTTACCCACCACATCGCGGTAGCTCCCAGTCCTGCCATTCTCTGTAGAACAGCACATTAACGCTAGTTGTAGCGATACCGCCGTGTGGTAGCTTCTCAACACATTCATCTAGTTGCTTTCATTTCAACGCCCTCGACGAAAAGGGGCTACCTCCTGGAGGTAGCTACCTAATGCCGCATGTTAACTACTCGATGTTCTGTCCCGACGCTTCGATCTCAATGAACAATGACTACCATCGGGCGGTAGCAACCTACCGCCATGCTATAGCTCCCAGAACCTCAAATTCAAAAATAATGGTCTGTTACAACTCCACCCCCCTTAAAAGAATATTTTACTCAAAATTTAAAATGCACTCAAAATAGCAAGCATACATGATGCAAACAATTCTGGGATGTCTTCATGCATCGCTTTCTCGCGCTCCCAAGAGAATTTGTCTCACCTGCATTTATCCCAATGCACTTTCTGGAGCTTAACCTTGTTATTCCGCAACTGCTGAATTTCTGAATCCTCTACGGCAATCAGACGGACTCTCGTCCTCAAGTCCTCTTCAACAGGCACCGTCACCGACTCGACCACAACACTTTCGTCCACCAAAGCTTACCTTAATATCGAGACATGGAAAACATCTTGTAATCCACTCAGATTTGTGTACAACGGCAACCTATAGGTTGCTTCTCTGATGCATTCCATAATTTCGAACGACCCCAAAAATCTCGGACTCAACTTCGTAAGTCGGTGAATCCGCGAAACGCCTTTGAATGGCTTAATCTTTAGATAGACACAACCACCTACCATAAACTCCACATTATTATGGTGTGCATTGAAATACTTCGCCTGCCGATCCTGAGCAACTTTCATGTGCTCCTGAGTTGTCTGCACCAACTCACAAGCATTGACCACCATTTATTTTCCCAAAAGTTTGGCGTCCCCCACCTCTATCCAAGACATCGATGTTCAACACCGCCTTCCATACAAAGCCTTGTATGATGCCATCTTGATACTCACAAGTAAACTATT
Source organism: Platanthera guangdongensis (assembly GCA_039583875.1). Taxonomy (NCBI): domain Eukaryota; kingdom Viridiplantae; phylum Streptophyta; class Magnoliopsida; order Asparagales; family Orchidaceae; genus Platanthera; species Platanthera guangdongensis. The sequence goes on along the minus strand of CM077148.1, from coordinate 9,869,451 downwards.
GTTATAGGAAAATTCCACCATGATAAGGTTGTTTTCCCACTTCTTCCCAAAATTAAGGGTACACATTCTCAACATATCCTCCAATATATGATTCGTCATGTCCGTTGGGCCATCGACTTGGGGATGGAATGTCGTACTAAACTTAAGCTTTGTGCCTAGACTCTTCTACACTAGTCTCTAGTCCTTGGACGTAAACTGTCCATCGCGATCACTAACAATGCTCCATGGAATACCGTCCAATCGCACAATGTTAAGAACATACAATTCCACCTGCTTATCCATGATGTCCTCCTTCCAATACGGAATGAAGTGAGCCACCTTGGTCAGGCAATCCACAACCACCCAAATCACATTGTTACCTTTCTGAGACCGAGCTAAACCATGCACAAAGTCCATGGAGATGTCGTTAAATTTCCACTCATGGATAGGAAGGGGCTTCAAGAACCCGCTTAGCCTCAGACACTCAGCCTTCACTAAGGCACAAGTCTAGCACCAGCTCACATACACATCAACATCCAGCTCATCCTAGAACACCAAAAGAATTTCTTCATATCCAAGTACATGTTTGTACTGCCGTGGTGAATGGAGTACTTCATGAAGTGGGCCACAAACATCAACTCCTCATGGATCTTATCAAACTACGGTCTGCACTGCCAACCATGCTTCTTTAAGATCCCATCAACCATCTCCCAGGTACTACCCTCACCTTTCAGAGCTTCCACCACTAATGGCTAGAACTCTGTATCCATAGTGGTCGCCTCCTGGATATGATCAGGTAAGTCGCACTGCTGCTCCATCCAGTTCAACCGAGTCATGCTAGACTTGCCGCTCGCTAAACAATCAATATCAAGGGACTCAAAGTCCCACACCAACCGCTCATTATGTGCTTCAATCCAATTCCCTTATCCAAAATATATTCTACGCATGGCATCGGCCAGCATATTGGTCTTGCATGGCGTGTATTGAATCACCACATCATATTCCCCAAGGAACTCGACCCACCTGCGTTGCTGCATGTTCAAGTCTCTTTTATCCAAAAGATATTTTATGCTTTTGTGATCCGCGAAGATTTCCATCTTCACACCGTAACCATAGTGCCGCCACAGCTTTAAAGTAAAGATTACCATTGCTAACTCCAAGTCATTGATGAGGCAATTCCTCTCATGAGGTTTTAACTATCTCGACCCAAAGTCTATCACATTATCATGTTGTAGTAGCACGCAACCCAAACCGCAACCCGACTCGTCACTAAAAAACTGAAAACCATCAGTACCTTTTGGAAGACTTAGGATTAGATTTGACATCAACCTTTCTTTGAAGGTGTCAAATGCGTGGTTACACTCCTGCATCCACATAAACTTTTTGTCCTTACGAGTCAGAGATGTGAGGGGAAAAGCCATCCACGAAAAGTTTTCCACAAACCTTCTATAGTTCCGATCTAGTCTAAGAAAACCCCTAACTTCCACTACAATTCTCAGAACTGGCCAATCCCCGATGGATTCAACTTTTTCCGGATCCACTGCCACCCAATCACCACTAATCACATAGCCCAAAAATGCCACCTTCTATAATCAGAACTTGAACTTCGAGAAATTTGCATAAAGTTGGTTCTCTCTCAGAACCTGCAAGACTACCCTCATATGAGTATCATACTCCAACTCTGACTTGGAGTATTCTAATATATCATCGATGAATACCACCACAAACGAGTCCAAGTACTCCTGAAACACGCGGTCCATCAAATCCATAAACATTGATGGTGCATTCATCAAACCGAATGGCATCACCAAGAACTCGAAGTGGCCATACATCGTATCGAATGCTGTCTTGGCTATTTCCTCATCCCGAATCTGCATCTAGTAATACCCCAACTTCAAGTCAAACTTCAAGTACACCACTAACCCTACCAACTGGTCGAACAGGTCATCTATCAGTGGAAACATATACTTAATCTTGACGGTTAGTTTTGTTGGGTACATTGGAAAATGTGTACCAGATTTGGAGAAGCCTCACTTAGCTCAATGATATTCATCAAGGTGTATTTGATGTTGTTTTGAATTTATATGTGCAGGTCAAGAATATGCAGGAAAAGTTTCTAAGTCCATGAGTCGAAACCAGAAGAATCTGTGTCGACACTTGTGAAGGCTTGTGTCGACACTTGAGAAAAGCTGTGTCGACACCTGGAGTCAATTGTGTCGACACTTGGAAAATCTGTGTCGACACCAGAAGAAATTGTGTCGACACACAAGACTTGTGTCGACACACAAAAAGTTCAGTCGACATCAACTGTGTCGACACACAGGACTTGTGTCGACACACAGATAGTTCAGTCGACATCAACTTTGTCGACACACAGGACTTGTGTCGACACACATACCAGAATTTCTTCTAAGTCAATTGTTCCAAGACAAGAAGTGACTGTGTCGACACACAGGACTTGTGTCGACACATTCTTACAGAAGCTATGTTGAGAAGTAGTGTCGACACCATTAGAGCTGTGTCGACACCACCAAGAATTATGTCGACACTTAGTCTGAAAGAAATTGTACCTAATCACCTAGAGGGGGGGTGAATAGGTGACCTTATCTTTCTAAACTTTTAGGCAGAATTAATCATAGAATTCACAGAACTTTAACACAGCATACATAGAATCAATCACATACACAGAGTACACACAGTTTTATAGTGGTTCCCCAAGGTCTGGGTACATCCACTTTCCCCCTTCGCCTATCTAGTAGTGTACTAGATTCGGCCAAACTCTCCACTATTCCTCATATCCTCAGATCTTACACTCAGAACCCCAAACGGGTTCCTACAGCTCAGGCTCAAAACCCTACCACTCAGTCTACACCAAGACCTACACTCAGCCTTCAACAAGGCCTACACTCAGAGAAACGTATCTCCTATACTCAGGTACACAGACCCTACCACTCAGCCTTTATAATTTCAGGCTTACAACTCAGATCCCTTAGGATCCTACAAGAAATTAAAATTACAATGTATATACCCACAACTCTTAATGAGAGAGAAGAGTTGACAGGTTTCCTGATGAGTTCTTGGAAGAACTTTGCTGAGATCAACCTTCCTTGGCTTCCTTCAAAGCTTCTTGAATTTAGAACACAATAGGGTTGAGTCTCTATGAAGCTGATCTTCAATCACTGCTAACTTAAGAATCAGATCTCAATCTGAAACTTTCTTCACAGCCTGGTTCAACAGCTGTCTTCTTGGAAGGAGCTCTCTCTCTCTCCAACTTCTTAGATCTTCACTTGAACTGTCACTTTTTGATTGCTTTCAACTACTTTCAATCGTCTTTTTCTGTTGAAGTAATAGGCCTTTATATAGGCCTTCTTCATGGTGACCGGCTGGTCTGGTTCCTAACAACTTTCTGACATCTCTGACAGTTGCAGTAGACCGGCTGGAATGGCAGCTGTCAAGTCATCCAGTCACTTCTTGAATTTTCTGTAACTGTCTGAAAGTGTCGAGACAGTCAGTCTTTAAGTGTCGACACTGATAGACTAAGTGTCGACACAAGTTTACTAAGTGTCGACACTAGCCTTTATGGTGTTGACACAACTCCTTGTGTTGTAGAAATTTCTTCTCGATACTGCTTCTTCAACATGTGTCGATACTAATCCTGTGTGTCGACACAAGTCCTTCTTTGATACTTAGTTGATTTCTTGTAAGTGTCGACACAACTCCTTTGTGTTGACACAACTTCTTGTGTTGATACTCGCTAAGTGTCGACACATCTTCTTAGTGTCGACACATGCCTTCTGTGTTGATACATTTGCTGTGTGTCGACACAGCTCCTTGTGTCGACACATTATTCATGTGTTGAGACTTTGACTGAGTGTCGACACATCTCCTTTGTGTCGACACTTGTACTTAAAATTTATTGAAATTTGCTGAGTGTCGACACAGCCTCCTAGTGTCGACACTTTCTTCATGTGTTGAGACTTTTGCTTAGTGTCGACACATTATTCATTATGTCGACACTTGTACTTAAACTCTGTTGAAGTTTTGCTGAGTGTCGACACAGCCTCCAAGTGTCGACACTTTTGATGTCGGCAAAGTTCCTCTGGGTGTCGACACTGCTTCTAAGTGTCGACACTGCTTCACTGGACATTTCTTCATTGTGTGTCGACACAGCTTGTATGTGTCGACACTTTCCTTCTGGTGTCGACTCTGCATTCCTGGTGTCGACACAATTACTCCAAGTGTCGACACTGCTTCTCTAGGTGTCGACACAAGTCTTCTTAAGTGTCGACACTTTTCTTCTGGGTGTCGACAAATGGACTTAGAAACTTTTCAGCTTTCCCTGCAAATACTTAACCTGCACAACTAAACTCAAAACACATCAAATACATTTTGATGTATATCATTGAGTAGGGTGAGGCTTCTTCAAATCAGGTACATTTATTCCAATGTACCCAACAATCTCCCCCTATTTGGAGAAGTCATAACCCTTAGTCAATGATATACACCATACATAACAAATTTACAGTATGATGTAAAACAGGATTATATAACAGGGTAAGTACATAAACATGTATTAAACAAAACATGTATACAAAAATATCTCAGAACAGTAATGTAATAGATTTAACACATATCACATTATTCTATTAACTTTAACATATTCATTATTCAAAAGTTTACAGAAAGTTGAATGTAACTGATTACACATAATAAACTTAAGAAAAATTCTATCCTATTGCTGCTCAGGCTCCCTGATCACAATGCCCTTTCCAGATTATATCTTTGCTTGGACAGGAGTTTCAGTGTCTTCAGCAGCAGTAGGCTTCTTTCCTTTAAGATCCTTCTTTTTCAATTCTTCAGCTTTGATCTTCTGCATTTCAAAGTAATGATAAGGCTTTGGAAAGTACTTGCTAGGCTCTTGTGCAGTATGAGGCAGTTTTCCCATCTTAGCCTTTATTCTATATTGCACAATGGCCTCTTGGATGGTCTCATGCTTCCTCCACTCCAGTTCAGAATACCATTTGTTTCTATCCTGGATATTGTCCTTGGCAGCTTTCCAAGCAGTCAAAATGATATTCCTGGAGGTGGGGCTCCACTGTTCAAAATCAGGCCTAAGTTCAGCTTGCTCTCTGAATCTCTTCTTAGACAATTGAGTCTCTTGTTCTTTTAGCAAGGCTTCTTGTTCTTTCAGTATTGCCTCTGGCACAGGCTGAACCACTTTCTCAATGATGGCATTATGCTTTCCTTCAGGAGGGCTATACATTGACTGTATATCTTGATGTATCATATCAAAGTCTGGTGGAGGATATATTACTTGAGCCACTTCAGCTTGCTCCCCTCCAAGATATGCAGGATTAATTCCAGACTCTGCAACATTGTCATCATCACATAATGGAGGATATCCAAGGGTGGCTCTGATGGAATTTGAAATCCACTTTGCATGATCAGAGCCTGCTTTGACTAACACCCTCTCCCCCTTTATGACTTCTCTTTCAATGTGATCCCTAAGATCATCTTTCTGAAACCTTATTTGTGCATTTAGATAGTTTACTCCATCCTTGTAGAAAGGTTTCAACCTTTGGAGCTTTTCAGTTATGAGCTTCTGGGAATCTTGAAGAGCAGAAGTAACAGCAGTGATAACTTCTTGTAATGCTTTATCAAATTTTGTCTTAGCTGTAGCACTTGCTGTAGTCTGAGCAGTAGCTATATTCTTCATTTCTGTTACTATTGTATTGTGTGAAGCAGTTAAATTATCATTCATTCTCAGTTGGTTCTCCAGGACATAGCCTTGCTTCACTGCAATATCATCTACTTGTGTTTTGATCTTCTCCTGATGAGTGGCCAGATAGACTACTGCATTCCCTCCTTTATGGAAGCAGTCAGTCATCTCTTTCTTGTTCAGATTCATTTCAAATCTGATTGACTTGATGTCTTGGGCCAGATCAAATTGCAGTGACTTATGCCCTTCATCCATATAAGATTGCAAAGCCTGTCTTTGCTCATCCATCTTTATCTGTAATGCAACCATCAGAGAACTGAAATCTGTAGATGGGGCAGGCTGTAGAGCAATTGTTTACAGTGCCTTTTTATATGTCTGGCTCCTCCTCTTGAAGACTTGAAATTTCCTCTTTTTGGCTCTTGCAGCCTCTTCATCTTCTGAAGTAGATGTGCTGGCTATTTCAACTCTGTCCTTTGGACTGGGAGGTAAATCCTTCCTAGGTAACTCCTCAGCATGCTGTTGCTTTTCAGTCTCTTTGCCTGCAGTTTCTTCTATATTCTCCACTAGCTCCCCCTCAATAATTATTTTCTCCCCCTCAGTAGTAGCTTTTTCTCTCTCAAAGTCAGTTTGTAGAAGGTCTGGGAACAGCTCTTCCAATGTAAACTCTTGTTGAGGATGGGGTGGAGATTCTCTTATCTCATCAACCACTTGATTAGCAACAGATGTGTCCTCCATGACAACATCTTGGGGTTGGCTATGTGTCTATGTTTGCTGATTAACATGAGGTAATGAATCAGACAAAACATCATCCTCAATAGGGAACTCTAATTTATTAATTTCAGTTATTACCTCAAGTATGGTCTGAGTAGCTTGTTCACTCTCTAGTGGAGTTAGCTCATCCACCAATAGAGGCTCCCCCTGGATGGAATCCAGATTAATTGGGCTAGTTTGTGGTAGCTCCCCCTGCCTTGGTGCATCTTCTTGTCCTGCTGGAGATTGGCCAGCATCTCCAGTGTCTTCTTCATCAGGAGTAAAAACAACTTGCTCTTCAGAGTTGCTTGAGGATTCTTGAGCCACAGGGGCTGTTTTCTTCTTCTTTTTCTGGGGAGTTTCCTTCTCTGGAGTTGGCAGTTCTTTGGTTAGTACTCTATCCCACCTAGAGAAGATTCTCATATCCATCTTCCTCATGTGGTTAATCTTTGATCCAGCTGCTTGACTCATCACCTCTGGTATACTACCAGCTAGGTATAGACTCAGTATTCTACCCAAATTGGGCTTCTTCATACTCTCTTTTATCTTCTCAAATACAACTGCAGACCAATCAGTTTCTAGTGTGAAGATAATCCTTGTCATTAGACTGAACATGTGAGCAGAAATTCTATCATTCCCACCAGGCTTGCTTAGGATAACCTTGCCAACAATTTCAGATAAAAATTTGCCTTGCATGTTCATTCCCTTTCTATTGAACATAGATCCTATTTTTAGTTTGGAGTCCAGTCCACACCATGTTAGTGCTTCTCTAGTCTTAGAAGCAGAAACATCTTCTTCTTCCTTAGTCCTTGGTAGTTGAAGTACCTTTCTCAGACTCTTAGGAGTGACCTTCAACTTTTCCCCATGAACTCTGGACTTTATCTTGAGTCCTGATTCATCTAGTGTTGCTCCATTCAGAAATTTCAGAACCTCCTTCTTCCAGATCTTGATCGGTTCTGAAATAAGAAATTCTAATCCAGTCTCTGCGATTAGGGTTATCAAGCCTTTGATCTCGGGCTCCGCGTCATCAAATGCGTGTCGCACGAGTTCATATCCTTCATTCACATTCTCTTCAAGCTTGGGCGTCATTAGGGTTTGAAGAAATTTGAATTGCGAGAAGAGAGGTGTCGACACACAAGTTTGGTCTCGAAACTTTGGTGAGCATGTCGACTAACAATGGCGAAAACCTATTTATACCTTTCTAGAATCGAAGATGAAAGGGCGCGTCAAAATACTTAAATTGTGTCGACACTGTTGAAAAGTGTCGACACTTACATATAATGTCTCAACAACTATATGTCGACACAAGTATAGTCGACAGAATATATGTGTCGACACTTGTTTATGTGTCGACACCACTTAGCTGGACACTTAGTCGAGACTTTACTAGACTAATTCTTTATATAGTCTAAGTGTCGACACCACTTTGGATGTGTCGACACCGACACTGCATGTGTCGACACTAATTCTCTGAAGTGTCGACACCGACTTCCTAGATGTGTCGACACCATTACTCTGAAGTGTCGACACCACTTCTATGTGTCGGCACAGACAACTCTGTGTGTCGACACCTTTTTACTTAGTCAATTTTGTAAACTAATCTAAGTTTATCATCCCTAATTCAATTTTGAACCTATTGAATTTGGTTTCATCTAAGGGCTTAGTATACATGTCAGCTAGCTGATTATCTGTATTAACATACTCTAGTGAAATATCTCCTTTTTCCACATGTTCCCTTAGAAAATGGTATTTTATTTCTATGTGCTTAGTCCTACTATGGGAGACAGGATTGTTTGCAATAGAAATGGCACTAGTAGAATCACAAAATAGAGGTGTTCTACTTACTTGAATACCATAATCTTCAAGCTGATGTTGTATCCATAGAAGTTGAGCACAGCAACTTCCTGCAGCCACATACTCTGATTCTGCTGTGGAGATAGCCACACTTGTTTGTTTCTTGCTACTCCATGATATCAGTCTTCCACCTAGGAATTGACAGGTACCTGTTGTACTTTTCCTATCTTCTTTGCAGTCTGCAAAATCTGCATCTGAATAACCTGTCAGTTCAAAGTCTCCATTCCTAGGGTACCAAAGGCCTAGATAAGGAGTGCCCTTAAGATATCTCAGAATTCTTTTGACTGCTGTCAAATGAGATTCTTTAGGGTAAGCTTGGTACCTAGCACAGACACATGTAGCATACATAATATCTGGTCTACTTGCAGTCAAATACAATAGGGATCCAACTATCCCTCTATACAAAGTCTCATTTACAGGTTTCCCTGCATCATCTTTGCTAAGAGACATACTTGACCCCGTAGGAGTTTTCATGGTAGTGGATGATTCCATACCATACTTCCTTATCAATTCTAGGGTGAACTTAGACTGGCATATGGATAAACCATTCTCAGTCTGTCTAACTTGGAGACCCAAGAAGAACTTAAGTTCCCCCATACTGCTCATTTCAAATTGTCCTTGCATAAGTTTTGCAAACTTTCTGCAAAGACTATTTTCTGTAGACCCAAATATAATGTCATCTACATATATTTGGACTAAGATTATCTTACCTCTGGATTCCCTAAGGAATAGAGTCTTGTCTATTTTCCCCCTTGTGAATTTATTCTTAATGAGGAAACTAGACAGGGTCTCATACCAAGCCCTAGGGGCTTATTTTAACCCATACAATACCTTCCTAAGTCTATAAACATAATTAGGTTTAGTTGAATCAACAAAACCTGATAGTTGTTCCACATAGACCTCTTCCTTCAGATTTCCATTCAGAAAAGCTGACTTAACATCCATTTGGTATACTTTAAACCCTTGATAGGTTGCATAGGCCAAGAACATCCTTATTGCCTCCAGTCTGGCTACTGGAGCAAAGGTCTGATCAAAGTCAATACCTTCTTCCTGCCTATATCCTTTTGCAACCAGTCTTGCTTTGTTCTTTATAATCACTACATGTTCATCCATCTTATTCCTAAAGATCCACTTAGTTCCAATTATGTTGTGGTCTTTTGGTTTAGGAACAAGCTCCCAGACTTTGCATCTTTTGAACTGGTTCAGCTCCTCTTGCATTGCCTCAGTCCAATGAGGGTCTAGGATGGCTTCTTCAAATTTCTTTGGCTCTACTTGGGATAGAAAACTGGAGTAGAGTACTGAACTCAGATTTCTGCTCCTTGTTTGTACCCCTTGTCTGAGATCACCAATAATTTGAATTGCTGGATGATCTTTTAGATGTCTATTAGCTGGAGGCAGCCTGTCTTCAGGTTGTACTCCTTCAGCTTCTTCAACTTACTGCACTCCTTGGTCTTCTTCTACATCAGGTGTACCTAGTACTCCCCCTGGACAACAGCCACTATCATCCACTTGCTGACTTGTAGTAGATCCTTCTTCAATAATAAGCTTGTCCATCTTCTTAGTCACACCTGTGGTGCTGCAAATACTTCTAGACAATTCATTGTTAATGAGTCTAGCTTCATCAAAGACTACATGAACAGACTCTTCTATAACTTGAATAGTCAAGTTGTAGACTCTATAAGCCTTACTGTTGTTGTTGTATCCAACAAAGATCCCCTCTTGGGATTTGGCAGCAAACTTGGTCAAGTAAGACTTTCCATTGTTAAGTATATAGTATTTACAACCAAAGATCCTGAAATAGGATAGATTTGGTTTTCTGCCTTTTACAATCTCATAGGGGGTCTTATTGTGGCTCTTGGTGATAGTAGCCCTATTAATTACATGGCATACAGTGTTTATTGCCTCAGTCCAGAAATATTCTTGGAGAGATGTGTCACTTAATAGGGTTCTACCAGCCTCAATCAAGGTTCTATTATTCCTTTCAGCAATGTCATTTTGCTGAGGTGTTCTTGGTGAAGAAAATTCCTAAAATATCCCAAATTCCTCACACAGTTTTGTCATACTGTCAGACTGAAATTCAGTACCATGGTCACTTCTGATTTTGACCACTGTACTGTCCAATTCATTCTGAATTTATTTAACAAAACTGTATAGGATACTTGGAGTTTCAGATTTCTGTGTAAGGAAGAACACCCAGGAAAACCTTGAGTAGTCATCTACAACCACAAATGTGTAGACCTTCCTGCCTATGCTGTGAACTGGCATAGGACCAAAGAGATCCATATGCAAGAGGTATAAACACCTCACAGCATCTTTGTTCTCAATGTTATTAAAGGTGGATCTAGTCTGCTTGCCCTTTTGACAAGCTGAGCATATCCCATCTTTAATACATTTAACCTGAGGACCATTCCTCACCAACTCTTTACTATAGAGTTGGCCAATTGTCTTGTAGTTAAGATGGGCTAGCATCTTGTGCCATTTGACACAATGAGAGACTTTCCCATCAGCTACAAGACACACAGGAGAAACATTGTTCTCACACATAATGTCTAGACAATAGACATTTCTCTTCCTATAACCAGTCAGAATGATCTCTTGATCATTTGACCTCCTGATATGACAACCATCTTTGACAAATGAGATTTCATATCCTAAATCACTCAGCTGACTTATACTAATGAGGTTGTGTTTCAAACCTTTAACATAAGCCACTTGAGTAATTGTTATAAGGTTGCTTGAAATGTTACCAAAACCTTTGATGATTCCTTTTTCAGAACCACCAAAGGTGACTTTAGGACCATCCTTGATTGGTGTATAGTCCTTTAGCAATCTCCTAGTTCCAATCATGTGCCTGGAACATCCACTGTCCAAGTACCATATTGGGGCATGGCCACTTGGACTCACCTGCAAAACAGATTAGTTAACCTTAGAACCCAAAGAATTCTTGGGTCCTTGGTGCTGGTTAGTTTGCCTCTTTACAAAACTACCTATAGCTTTTCTAGCAGGCAGATTGCTACTCATCTTGGCACTTGAATTGTGCCAACAGTCCATGGTAAAGTGGCCTACCTTGCCACAACATCAGCACTCAAATCTGTTGTACCTTTGATTAGGTACAACCCTGGTTGTTTTATTTACAGCAGGCTCCTTGTTGAGTACTGGGGATTTGCCCTTAGACTTGGACTGAATAGTCCTGGCAGGTTTAGTAAACCCCAATCCAGTTTTACCCTTTTGAGAAATGAACTCATCTATCAAAGGTAGAATAGACTTTGGTTTAGAAAACCTTGCTACTATATCTCTCTCTTTCTAAAGACTAATCTCCAGATTTCTGATTTGATCATTTTTAAATGTTATAGTCCCCATCTGAATAACAGTTATGTGTTTCAGTCTGGCTATTTCATTTAATTTTTGATCAATCAAGTTATCAAAATCTGTTGCAGCAACTTCAAGATTAGCAATCTCCTTAGCCTGACTCTTGGCCAAGGATTTGCTTTTCTTCAAAGCTTACAACACTACCCTATATTCATCAATTAATTGATGAATGTCTCCTTCAGATTCAGATCCATTCTCATCACTTGATGCTGATGAATCTGATTCTGAACGAGTACTAGAAACTGAACTATCAGAACAATTTTGTACCTGACTTGGTCCAGGCTGATCCTGGATTTTGTCTCCTTCTGAAAAGGCCATCAGTCCCTGGCATTGATTGTCCTCATGCTCATATATAGAGTTCATTAACTGGATGAACTCCTCTTCCTCTTATTCAGCAAACAGTCTAATGTAAGCTTCAGCTTCTGAATCTGATTCTGAAGATGACATATCAGACAGACTTTTGTCCTTCTTAGCAACAAAGGACCTTTCCTTCTTGCCTTTGATTTGAGTCTTCTTCTTATCAGTTGACTCTTTCCTCTTCTCTGGACAGTCAGCAACAACATATCCCTGTTTGTTACAACAATAACAGACTATCTTTGAAGATGTAGTTTTACTTATCTTGGGCTTTCTCCTATCATACTTTGATGACTTCTGTGAAGTGGATGGCTTGGACCTCCACTGTTTCTTCTTAAGAAACTTCTGAAAATGTCTAGTGAAAGCTGCAAAATCTTCATCACTCTCACTGTTTTCAGAATTCTTGCTTTCTGACTCATCTGTCTCAGTCTCAGCAACTTTTGGAGGTGGAGATGGAGACTTACTTTTATATTTCCTAGTGGCTTCTGTCTTGAAAGCCACAGCTCTTTCTTTGTGCTCAATTCTTGTAGTCTTCTCCTCCTCCTTCCTTACCATCAACTGCATCTCATAGGATAATAGTTTGCCAAACAATGTTGGAGGAGGAATGTCTGCTAATTTGGCCATTTCCCTTATGACACAAATCTTAGTATCCCAGTCTTTAGTTAGGGATCTCAAAAACTTATCATTCAGCTCATAGTTGCTGAATTCTCTTCCATAGGACATTAGCTCATTAACTATCCTATAGAATTTCTTGTAGCACTCAGTTATGCTATCAGACCTGCCTTGTCTGAAGCTCTCATATTCTTGGTTTAACAAAGACTTTCTGTCCTGTCTAACTTCTTCAGAGCCCTCCATGTACACTATCAGTGTGTGCCACATTTCCTTTGATGTTTTACAGTGAATCAAATTCTGGAATGTGGCATCATCTATTGCACTCACAATAATATTCTGGGCCCTCTTGTCCATAGTGGCCAGAATAATCTCATCCTTGGTCATTTCAGAATAGTCTTTTGGACTTCTCTGATTTGCATCTAACACAGATACCTTCATTGGCACATATGACCCTTCTTTGACTGTGATATAGATTCTGGGGTCAGAGGCTTCCATAAATAGTCTAACCCTTTCTTTTCAGATGCCAAAAATCTCCTTTCTGCAGATTGGCAACTTCATGGATCCTAGTTCTGTGTGATTCTCTATTGAACCCATTTTCTTGATTTTCTTGATTCTGCACTTGATTATACTGAATCTGCCAACAAGATCTTTTACTCAGACAGTTATGTCCTTTTTGAGTAACCTCGTTCTGATACCACTTGAAAGAAATTGTACCTAATCACCTAGAGGGGGGGTGAATATGTGACCTTATCTTTCTAAACTTTTAGGCAGAATTAATCACAGAATTCACAGAACTTTAACACAGCATACACAGAATCAATCACATACACAGAGTACACACAGTTTTGTAGTGGTTCCCCAAGGTCTAGGTACATCCACTTTCCCCCTTCGCCTATCTAGTAGTGTACTAGATTCGGCCAAACTCCTCCACTATTCCTCAGATCCTCAGATCTTACACTCAGAACCCCAAACAGGTTCCTATAGCTCAGGCTCAAAGCCCTACCACTCAGTCTTCACCAAGACCTACACTCAGCCTTCAACAAGGCCTACACTTAGAGAAAAGTATCTCCTACACTCAGGCACACAGACCCTACCACTCAGCCTTTATAATTTCAGGCTTACAACTCAGATCCCTTAGGATCCTACAAGAAATTAAAATTACAATGTATATACCCATAACTCAGAATGAGAGAGAAGAGTTGACAGGTTTCTTGATGAGTTCTTGGAAGAACTTTGTTGAGATCAACCTTCCTTGGCTTCCTTCAAAGCTTCTTGAATTTAGAACACAATAGGGTCGATTCTCTATGCAGCTGATCTTCAATCACTGCTAACTTAAGAATCAGATCTCAATCTGAAACTTTCTTCACAGCCTGGTTCAACAGATGTCTTCTTGGAAGGAGCTCTCTCTCTCCAACTTCTTAGATCTTCACTTGAACTGTCACTTTTTGATTACTTTCAACTCCTTTCAATCGTCTTTTTCTGTTGAAGTAATAGGCCTTTATATAGGCCTTCTTCATGGTGACCGGCTGGTCCGGTTCCTAACAACTTTCTGACATCTCTGACAGTTGCAGTAGATAGGCTGGAATGGCAGCTGTCAAGTCATCCAGTCACTTCTTGAATTTTTTGTAACTGTCTGAAAGTGTCGAGACAGTCAGTCTTTAAGTGTCGACACTGATAGACTAAGTGTCGACACAAGTTGACTAAGTGTCGACGCTAGCCTTTATGGTGTCGACACAACTCCTTGTGTTGTAGAAATTTCTTCTCGACACTGCTTCTTCAACATGTGTCGACACTGATCCTATGTGTCGACACAAGTCCTTCTTCTTTGATACTTAGTTGATTTCTTGTAAGTGTCGACACAACTCCTTTGTGTCGACACAACTTCTTGTGTTGATACTTGCTAAGTGTCGACACATCTTCTTGGTGTCGACACATGCCTTCTGTGTTGATACATTTGATGTGTGTCGACACAGCTCCTTGTGTCGACACATTCTTCATGTGTTGAGACTTTGACTGAGTGTCGACACATCTCTTTTGTGTCGACACTTGTACTTAGAATTTGTTAAAATTTGCTGAGTGTCGACACAGCCTCCTAGTGTCGACACTTTCTTCATGTGTTGAGACTTTTGCTGAGTGTTGACATATTCTTCATTATGTCGACACTTGTACTTAAACTCTGTTGAAGTTTTGCTGAGTGTCGACACAGCCTCCAAGTGTCGACACTTTTGATGTCGACAAAGTTCCTCTGGGTGTCGACACTGCTTCTAAGTGTCGACACTGCTTCACTGTACATTTCTTCATTGTGTGTCGACACAGTCTATATGTGTCGACACTTTCCTTCTGGTGTCGACTCTGCATTCCTAGTGTCAACACAATTACTCCAAGTGTCGACACTACTTCTCTAGGTGTCGACACAAGTCTTCTTAAGTGTCGACACTTTTCTTCTGGGTGTCGACACATGGACTTAGAAACTTTTCAGCTTTCCCTGCAAATACTTAACCTGCACAACTAAACTCAAAACACATCAAATACATTTTGATATATATCATTGAGTAGGGCAAGGCTTCTTCAAATCAGGTACATTTATTCCAATGTACCCAACATAGTCTACTTGTGTCGACACATGTGAAGTTCAGACTCGACACTTTGCTGACAGAGACAAAGTTTCAAGAAGTGACCGGAGACTTGGCAGCTGCCATAACCAACAAGTCTACTACAACTGTCAGACCTGTCAGAAGTTGGTTAGCAACTGGATCAGCCGGTAACCTTGGATGAAGTCTATATAAAGACAGATCCTATCAACTGAAAGAAACAACGATGAAGTAAGAACTGGGAGAAGCAAATACGGCGAAGTAACCAAAACACAATCACAACAGAAGATCCAACATACACAAGAAAATCCATTCAGAGATTTCAAGTGGATCTAAGTGAATAATTTCAAAGAATCTTCAGAAGAATTTGTATAGAGAGCTCCAACAATTCAAGGGAAGAAAGAGACTATCATCAACTAGTCTCTTAAGAGCAGATCCTGAACAAATCTGCAAAGAAGAATTCAGATTAATTTCTGGATTTTAAGAAGGAAGCTGATTGAAGATCGACTTCAAGAAATTCAACCTTACTGTGTTCAGATTCAAGAAGCTTTGAAGAAAGCCAAAGATAGGTTAATTTCTGAGTAATCAGATTCTTCAAGAACTGATCAAGAAAACTTTCAACCCATTCTCTCTCAACTTGGGTGAAAGATAAAACTTATTTTATATTTTTTTCTGTAAGATCATCATTGATCTGAGTTGTAAGCCTAATTTATAAAGGCTGAGGTAGGGCTGTGTGCCTGAGGTAGGAGATTTACATCTCTGAGTTGTAGGCCTTGGGAAGGCTGAGGTAGGGCTGTGTGCCTGAGGTAGGAGATTTACATCTCTGAGTTGTAGGCATGGGTGAAGGCTGAGGTAGGGCTGTGTGCCTGAGGTAGGAGATTTAATTCTCTGAGTTGTAGGCCTTGGTGAAGGCTGAGGTAGGGCTTAATTGCCTGAGTTGTAGGAGTGTGGACTCACTCTGAGTTGTAGGAACCTTGACTGGGTTCTGAGCTGTAAGATCTACGGATCTGAGAAGAAAGGAAGAAGTTAGGCCGAATCTAGCACACTACTAGATATGTGAAGGGGTAAAGTGGTTGTACCCATCATTTGGGGAACCACTATAAATCTGTGTGCTATCTGTGTTTGTGTGTGATATTTTGAATTCTGTGATGTGGTAGCTGTAGAACTGTTTGATTCTAGTTGATTAACTGAATTAATATTCTGCCTTAGAGTAAAAAGGAATTGCACTTATTCACCCCCCCCCCCCTCTAGGTGTTTAGGTGATCTTGAAATCAATTCTTTCAAGTGGTATTAGAGGGAGGTTACTCAAAGATAGACTTAACAGTATGAGTAAGATCTGTGAGGCAGAATAAATTAGAAAAGATGGGTTCAGGAGAAAATCATAAGGAACTTGGTTCGATAAAGTTGCTCATATGCAGGAAAGAAATCTTTAGAATATGGAAAGAAAGGGTCAGATTGTTTATGGAAGCATCTGATCCAAGAATATATATAACTATTAAGGAAGGGTCTTATATTCCAATGAAAGTCTCAGTTCTTGATGCTAATCAGAGGACACCAAAAGACTTTCCATAAATGACTAAGGATGAGATTATCTTGGCTTCTATGGACAAGAGAGCTCAGAATATTATAGTGAGTGTCATAGATGACTCAACATTCCAAAATCTGATTCACTGTAAAACTTCCAAGGAGATGTGGGACACATTGATAGTCTACATGAAGGGATCAGAAGAAGTTAGGCAAGATAAGAAGAAGTCTCAGTATAAGAACAAGAAGGAGAAATCCTTTGTAGCAAAGAAAGAGAAAAGCTGGACAGATCCATCATCTTCAGATTCAAAATCTAATGCTGAAGCTTATATTGGTCTGTTTGCAACAGAATAAGAGACTGAGTTCTTGCAATTGCTGGACTCAATAAATGGAACTGAAGATCATCAGTGCAAAGGGCTGATGGCCCTGACTGATGAAGATCACTGTCAGGATCAGCCTAGTCCCAGTAAGGCAAAAAGCTTATCTGAAGTCTCTGATTATTACACTGGGTCAGAATCAGAAGCATCTGCATCAAGAGATGTGGATGGATCTGAATCTGAAGGAGATATTCATCAACTTATAGATGAATATGGTGATTTGCTGCAGGCATTTAAGAGATGCAAAAACCTGACTAAAATTCAGGCTAAGGAAATTGCAGCTCTTAAGTTGGCTGCATCTGATTTAGAAAAGTTGCTGGGTGAGAAGATGAATGAGATTGACAAGCTGAAAAACATAACTGTTATTCAGTTGGGAATAATCACATTCAAGAGTGAACAAATCAAAAGTCTGGAAGTCAGACTTCAGAAGGAAAATGATCTAGTGGCTAGTTTCTCTAAGCTAAAATCTGTCGTACCCTTAATTGATGACTTTGTGTCTCAAAAGGGTAAGGCAGGATTGGTATTTAAGAGAAATACTAGGGCAGTTAATTCCAATAGGAAAAGGAAAGCCCCAGTTAAGCCACTTGTCTTCCATCCCCCCATTGTTCTCAGAAAAGTACAACAGCCTACTAATAGATATGATCATGATATCATACATGGTCATTGTAAGCCTGATATTCTGAATGATAAGAGGTCTCCAGCACTCAGGCAAAGAAACATTGTACCTATAGTATTAAGAACAGCTGACAGCAAAGCTGTTAAAACTATACCTAAAAAGATGTATAATATATATGAGTGCTGGTGTTGTGGCAAGGTGGGACACTTTTCCATTGACTGTTGGCACAACATAAGTGTTAGGATGAATGTCAGCTTACCTAAAAGAAGGGCTGCTACAAATTATGCTAAATTTCAGTGTAACCTGAACCAAGGACCCAATAATAATTTGGGTTCTAAGGTTAAGTAATTATTTGTTGCAGGTTAGTCCAAGTTGCCATACCCCTTTATGGTACTTGCACAGTGGATGTTCCAGACATATGACTGGAACAAGAGGATTGCTGAAGGACTACGACCCATATTGAATGGACCAAAAGTAATCTTTGGTGGTTCTGAAAAAGGAGTCATCAAAGGGTTTGGTAAAATTTCTAACAACTCAATTACTATCACTCAAGTAGCTTATGGGAAGGGTTCGAAACATAACTTGATAAGCATAAGTCAACTGAGTGATCCTGGATATGACATTTCATTCATTAAGAATGGTTGTCATATTAAAAGGTCAACTGATCAGAAGATCATATTGACTGGTTATAGGAAAGAAAATGTGTATTGCCTAAACTTTGTGAGTGAGAATAAAGATTCTCCTATTTGTCTTGTAGCTGATGAGAAAGCCTCTCATTATGTCAAATGGCACAAGAGGCTAGCTCATTTAAATTACAAGACTATTGGTCAACTATTTGATAAAGAGTTAGTGAGGAATGGTCCTCAAGTGTAGTGCATAGGTAGGTAGAACTCTATTGAGTGACGCTTCTCTCCTAGAATATTTCTGGGCTGAGGCAGTAAACACTGCATGTCATGTGCTTAATAGGGCTTCCATCACTAAGAACCACAAAAAGATACCCTATGAGGTTATGAAAGGCAAAAAACCAAACTTATCCTATTATAGGATCTTTGGTTACAAGTGCTATGTGCTTAACAATGGCAAGTCTTACCTGACAAAGTTTGCTGCCAAATCCTAAGATGGGATATTTGTTGGGTACAACAATAATAATAAGGCATATAGAGTCTATAACTTGACTACACAAGTTGTAGAAGAGTCTGTTCATGTTATATTTGATGAATCAAGACTTATTAACAGTGAGTTGCCTAGTATTTCTTGTAGCTCTATAGGTATAAAAGAGAATATGGACATGCTGACTATCAAAGAAGATCAAACTGCAAGGCAGGAAGAGGAAAATGATGGTTGATGTCCAAGGGGAGTACAAGACTCACAAGATGCTGATGAAGACCATGAAGTACAGCATAATGAAGGAAATGGAGAAAGTCAAACTGTAGACAGACTTCCTCCAGTAGTTAGATATCTAAAGGATCATCCTGTACACCAGATTATTGGTGATCCTAGACAAGGGGTTCAAACTAGAAGCAGGAGCTTGAACACTGTACTATGCTCAAGCTTCTTGTCTCAACAGGAACCTAAAAGATTTGAAAAAGCTATACAAGACCCACACTGGATTGATGCTGTATAGGAGGGAGATTGGTCTCATGGAGCTGTAAGAAGCAGACTAGTGTGACAATCTCCACAGCTGAGTCTGAATATATTGCTGCAGGCAGCTGTTATGCTCAGCTGTTATGGATACATCATCAACTTGAATATTATGGAATCCAGGTAAGTAGAACACCTTTATTTTGTGATTCTACAAGTGCTATTTCTATTGTTTATAATCCTGTTTCTCATAGTAGAACAAAACATATAGAAATAAGATATCATTTTCTTAGGGATCATGTAGAAAAAGAGGATATATGTTTAGAATTTGTCAATACAAGTTTTCAAATTGCTGACATGTTCACTAAGTCATTGGATGAAACTAAATTCAATAATTTTAAAATTGAATTAGGTATGCTGAACATAGAATAGATTGACAAATTTGTCTAAGTAATTTTGTGTCGACACAAAAAGAGGTCTATGTCGACACAGAGAAGTTGTGTCGACACTTAGAATTAGAGTCGACACAGAATTTTTTTTGAACTGATAAGTATGTCTGTGTCAACACATCATCTATTGGTGTCGACACATAGAAGTCAATACTTCTGTCGAGATATTAGAAGTATGTGTCGACACCATCTCAACAATGTCGACACACTAAGTAAATTTTGACGCGCCTTTTGACCTTCTTGTTTAGACACATATATATAGGTCAAGAATAAACCATGTGGACACGCTTTCCAGATTTTTGAGACTAGATTCTTGTGTCGACAAACTCTCTCTTCTCCATTCAAGATTTCTCACCATCCCAATGGCGTCGAAACTTGACGAGAACGTGAACGAGGGATATGAACTGGTACGGAATGCCTTTGACGATGCTGAACCAGCAATTAAAGCTGTGATAGCCCTAATTGCAGAAAATGGTTTGGAATATTTGGCATCAGAACCTACAAAGATATGGAAGAAGGAAATCCTTGAGTTCTATGGAGCTGCAACTCAGGATTCTATTGGACTAAAGATTAGGTCTTCAGTCCAGGGTAATAAAATCAAACTCACCATGAAGAGCATACGAAAAATTCTTCATCTGCCCAAAGATCAAGAAGACGAAGAAGTTACCTCTTCCAAGACCATGGAAGCACTCTAGTGGTGTGGATTATATCCCACCATGAAAATTGGATCATTCATGAATAGAAAAGGAATGAATGTATAAGGAAAATTCCTTTCTGAAGTAGTTGGCAAAGTAATCCTATGCAAACTAGGTGGACATGATAGGGTCTCAGCCTACATGTTCTGCCTCATGACCAGGATTATCTACAAAATCAACACCAATTGGTCTGCAGTCATTTATGAGAAAATTAGAGAAAGCATCATGAAACCAAATCTGGGAAGGATATTGAGTTTATACTTGGCTGGAGTAATTCCAGAAGTGATGCAACAGGCTGCTGGATCCAAGATCAATCACATGAGGAGAATGGATCTAAGGATAATCTCTAGATGGGATAGAGTGCTGATAAAAGACATGGCTCATGAAGAGAAGCTAGAGAATACTGAGAAATCACCTGCTCAAGACATTAGACTTGATGATCAGATGCAGGGGGAGCCTCATCTTGAGGAAGAGCCAACACACTTAGAAAGTTAAATCGCTAATCAAACTATTCTTGAGGTAATCCAGGAAGTTAATCAAACAATTTTCAATAATGAGTATGAAACACTAACTGTGTCCTTGATTGATGTTGACCAGACCACTCAACTCAACAATCAAGCACATGATGTTATCATGGAGGATACATCTACAGCTGTTAAAGCTCCAGAGTAAGTGATGCCTCTAGTCCTTACTCAACAAGAGTTTACTCTTGAAGAGTTGTTCCCTAATATAGAGCAAGCTGAGATTGAGGGGGAGCAAGCCAGGACTGAGGGGGAGTAAGTAGAAACTGAGGGGGAGCAAGCAGAAATTGAGGGGGAGCAAGCCAGGACTGAGGGGGAGCAAGTTGAAATTGAGGGGGAGCAAACTAGGACTGAAAAGGAACTGCCTCCTAGTCCTCAGGAAAGAGTTGATATTGCAAGTACCTCAGCTTCTGAAGATGAAGCAGAATCACAAGCAAAGAAGAGAAAACTAATGGTTTTCAGAAGAAGAAGCAAAGCTATAAAAAGGCATTGCAAACTGCTCCACAACCAGTTCCTGCACATGATTATAGCTCTTTACTGGTTGCTATGCAAGTAAAATTAGATGAACAAAGAATAGCCATGGAGAAATATATAGATGAAACTCATAAAGATCTCCAGTTCACCTTGGCACAAGATATAAAATCTATAAGATTTGAGGTAAACCAGAATAAGAAAGAGATGACAGATTGCTTCCATAAAGGAGGTAATGTTGTAGTATATCTGGCTAAACAATAAGTGGAAGCCAAAGCTCAAATAGATGATATAGCAGTCAAACAGGGCTATGTATTGGAAAACCAGATAAGAATGAATGATAATCTTGCTGAATCATATAATGTGATTGTTACTGAGTTAAAGAATACTGTAACTGCAATATCTGAGGAAAGAGCTAAAGAAAAGTCAGAATTTGATAAGAAATTTCAAGAAAGTTTAGCCACTTTCCAAGCTGCACTTCAAGATTCTCAGAAGATTATATCTGCCCAACTACAAAAGTTCAAAGCATATTATACAAAGGGAACCAATCATTTAGTTAATCAAATTAGGTTCCAAAAGAATGATCTCAGGGATCACATTGAAAGAGAAGTCATAAAGGGGGAGAGGTTGATAGTCAATGCTAGTTCAAAGCATGCAAAATGGATAACAAATGTTGTTAGAGCAACTCTGGGTTATCCTCCCCTATGTGATGATGATAATATAGTTTAATCAGGTATTCAAGCTGCAGGATTTGAAGGTGGTCAGCAGGAGGTAGCTCAAATCATCTATCCCCCTTCAAACTTTGAGGAAGTTCAACAACTAGTTCATCAGATGTATAGCCCTCCAGAGGATACTACAAAAGTTATCATTGAGAAAGTATAAATGTCAGAGGCAGCTCTGCATAAAGAGCAAGAAGCTCTACTCTCAAAGAAAAGGTTTAGAGAGCAGGCAGAGTTGAAGCCTGATTTTGAGCATTGAAGTCCTACTTCCAGGAATATTATATTGACTGCCTGGAAAGCTGTGAAGGACAAGACCCATGAAAGGGGTAAATGGTATTCTGAGAAAGAATGGAACAAGTATGAAGCTAGGCAGTAAGTCATTCTTCAATACAGAAGGAAAGCAAAAGCTGGGAAGCTACCTGCTAATTCTCTGGATCCTAGCAAGTACTTCACCAAGCCTTTTCATTATTTTGAAAGACAAAAGATAAGGGCTGAAGAACAGAAAAGGAAAGATCTGAAAGGAAAGAAACACGCTGATGATGCTAAACCTACTGTGCAGGCTCAGATGAAACCAGGAAAAGGCATAGCCATCAAGGAGCATGATCAGACATAGTATAGATTAACTAGATTTTACAACAATGTAATTTTTAGTTGTTAAAAAATCTTTGTAAACTAATTGTTGACAAACTTTTGATAGTTTAAATAAAACAATGATTCATGCTCACTTTGTTTGCATCATTCTGTAATGACATATTATACATATTTTGTTTATGTGTTACCATGTCATGTAATGTATATATATATATCATAATGTGTGTTTATTATAAATGGTGTATATCATTGACTAAGGGTTATGACTTCTCCAAATAGGGAGAGATTGTTAGGTACATTGGAAAATGTGTACCAGATTTAGAGAAACCTCACTTAGCTCAATGATATTCATCAAGGTGTATTTGATGTTGTTTTGAGTTTATATGTGTAGGTTAAGAATATGCAGGAAAGGTTTCTAGGTCCATGAGTCGACACCAAAAGAAGCTGTGTCGACACTTGTGAAGGCTTTTGTCGATACTTGAGAAAAGCTGTGTCGACACCTGGAGTCAATTGCGTCGACACTTGGAAAAGCTGTGTCGACACCAGAAGGACTTGTGTCGACACACAGGACTTGTGTCAACATACAGAAAGTTAGGTCGGCATCAACTGTGTCTACACACAGGACTTGTGTCGACACACAAAAAGTTCAGTCGACATCAACTATGTCGACACACAGAAAGTTCAGTTGACATCAACTGTGTCGACACACAGGACTTGTGTCGACACACAAGCCAGAATTTCTTCTAAGTCAATTGTGCCAAGACAAGAAGTGACTGTGTCGACACACAGGACTTGTGTCGACACATTCTTACAGAAGCTATGTCGAGAAGTAGTGTCGACAGCATGAGAGCTATGTCGACACCACCAAGAATTGTGTCGACACTTAGTCTACTTGTGTCGACACATGTGAATTTCAGACTCGACACTTTGCTGATAGAGATAAAGTTTCAAGAAGTGACCGGAGACTTGACAGCTGCCATAACCAATAAGTCTACTATAACTGTCAGACCTGTCTGAATTTGGTTAGCAACTGGATCAGCCGGTAACCTTGGATGAAGTCTATATAAAGACAGATCCTATCAAATGAAAGAAACAATGATGAAGTAAGAACTGGGAGAAGTAAATACGAGGAAGTACCCAAAACACAATCACAGTAGAAGATCCAACATACACAAGGAAATCCAGTCAGAGATTTCAAGTGGATCTAAGTGAAGAATTTCAAAGAATATTCAGAAGAATTTGTAGAGAGAGCTCCAACAATTCAAGTGAAGAAAGAGACTATCATCAACTAGTCTCTTAAGAGCAGATCCTGAACAAATCTGCAAAGAAGAATTCAGATTAATTTCTGGATTTTAAGAAGGAAGCTGATTGAAGATCGACTTCAAGAAATTCAACCTTACTGTGTTCAGATTCAGGAAGCTTTGAAGAAAGCCAAAGACAGGTTAATTTCTGAGTAATCAGATTCTTCAAGAACTGATCAAGAAAACTTTCTACACTTTCTCTCTCAACTTGGTTGAAAGATAAAAACTTATTTTATATTTTTTTCTGTAAGATCGTCATTGATCTGAGTTGTAAGCCTAATTTATAAAGGCTGAGGTAGGGTTGTTTGCCTGAGGTAGGAGATTTACATCTCTAAGTTGTAGGCCTTGGGAAGGCTGAGGTTGGGCTGTGTGCCTGAGGTAGGAGATTTACATCTCTGAGTTGTAGGCTTGGGTGAAGGCTGAGGTAGTACTGTGTGCCTGAGGTAGGAGATTTAATTCTCTGAGTTGTAGGCCTGGGTGAAGGCTGAGGTAGGGCTTAATTGCCTGAGTTATAGGAGTGTGGACTCACTCTGAGTTGTAAGAACCTTGACTAGGTTCTGATCTGTAAGATCTGCTGATCTGAGAAGAAAGGAAGAAGTTAGGCCGAATCTAGCACACTGCTAGATATGCGAACGGGGAAAGTGGATGTACCCATCATTTGGGCAACAACTATAAATCTGTGTGCCATCTGTGTTTGTGTGTGATATTGTGAATTATGTGATGTGGTAGCTGTAGAACTGTTTGATTCTAGTTGATTAACTGAATTAATATTCTGCCTTAGAGTAAAAAGGAATTGCACCTATTCACCCCCCCTCTAGGTGTTTAGGTGATCTTAAAATCAATTCTTTCAAGTTTATTTAGCTCATGGTAGTCTATGCACAACCACATACTGCCATCTTTCTTTTTTACGAAAAACATCGACGCACTCCAAGGAGAAAATCTAGGCCTAATTACACCTGCTCCAATAGCTCCTGCAGCTATACCTTGCTCTCAGTTAACTCCTTTGGTGCCATCCTAAAAGGGGGATGTGACACCGTCCTAGCTCTTGGCACCAAAACAATTGAGAAATCGATCTTCTACTGAGGAGGTGCTCCTGGAAGCTCCTTAAGAAACACATCCTTGAATTCTGTCATCACTGACACTTCTCTAATCGTTAACTTAGAAAGGTGAACCTCCAGCTAAGCTACGAATATGATAAGTAACTATTTAGAGTACTTTTTATATAGTTTTTATTCAATAAAAAGTTATGTTTTATCTAGTTTTTATTAATTTATTAAATTAATCTCTTTGTCTTCTCATTTCAGGTTTATTTGGACTGCTAATAACAAATTGGAGAATGCTAGTCTAATCAGAAGATCAAACAGAACAATCCTGGAAAAATGAACTATTCACAGCCATGTCACGGGCGTGACCTACACAGGTCACGGGCGTGACATATGCCCGTGGCCTATAGCAGAGCTCTAGAGAATAGATCACGGCAGTTTAAATCTTCATGCCCAGGGCACGGGCGTGACACCCAGGCGTGACCACCAGGCGTGACACGAATATGCTCAAATCGTCGAACGCAAATCGAAGATCGTCGAACGAAGATCGTCGAACAAAGATCGCCGAACGAAGAACGTCGAACGAAGAACGTCGAACAACCAATTACACGCCCGTGACCCATCGGTCAGGGGCATGGCCATAGAGTGTCGAGTGTGTTTCCAGCCATTAAATCATGTTGTTCCTGCCGTTGCTTCCAGACTGCCGTTTCAGCCTGACACGCCCCAGGTCACGGGCGTGACCAGGGGGCGTGACCCCTCCATCTACAGCTATTTACTCGCGACATTTTTAGCTTCCCACGGTTTTCTAGAAACAGAAGTGACACGCCCTAGGTCACAGGCGTGACCTAGGGGCATGACCCGCCATTTAACAGATTTTGGCGGTTTCTCCTCCAACGTTCCCGAGCTTTCAAGACGGCGGTTCTGAGCCTGACACGCCCTAGGTCACGGTCGTGACCTAGGGCGTGACCTTGCAGAAATTTTTCTTATAAATTGCAGATGAGTTCAGAGGCTTGGGAGATTAGGAGCCAATTTTAGGAATATTATGTAGTTTAGTTTACTGTTTTAGCATTTCTTTCTTATAATAGTTAAGTTTTACCTTGCAATTTCAATTCAATCACTTTTATTTTCCATCATGTCTCCCTTTTATGTATTTCCTTTATGATAATGAATAGTTAATTTTAGTAGCACTTGATTTTGACAAGTTTTGGAATAAAATAATCTTCTTTTGTCAACCTCTTTATTTAGCGCTTACGATTTATCTTTGATTTATATTTCGTCGAATTCATATTTCGCGGATATGTTTTTCGATCCCAGATCCGTATCTTAAATGACCGAGAGGTTGCGGATACAAGTAGATCGCTCAAAGATAAAAGGAGTTGCATGCAATCCTCGAGAGAGGACGACATAAATCTTCCGGATTGGAGTCAAATCCAATAGAGGGGTTCACCGCCTAAAGCAAGCTTAGGGGTTTCGACTGGCCGAGCGGTCTTAATCGATCAACCTATGGTTAGTCAAAAGCATGAGCTCGAGAGAGGCGCTTTTGTACTTAAGGAACCTCCACGGTCGAAGTTGTTAATTTAGATCTTGGTTTTCATAAAGAGTTTGTTTTAATTCAAGATGAGTTCAGATCAAGTGCTAGTTTTCATTTTAGTTTCTTTCATTTTGTTTAATTTAATCTCCTTTTATATTTAGATAAAAAAATATTAATTCGCGTGAGTAGGAGTACTCAACAGGCCCCGAGTCTAATACGACATTTCCTATACTATATTTTGATAGGTACACATGCCTATTTAAGATTATTGTTTGGATATACTTTTTAAAACTATAAAAATTCCTCATCAAGTTTTTGTCGTTGTTGTCGGGGACATTTCCTATAAAATTTCTTCAGCAAGTTTTTGGCGCCGTTGCCGGGGACATTTTTGTTGATATTTTGAAAGCGCAAATTTTATTACTTTTATCATTCTCTTTCTCTACACCCATACTCGTTCTCGTTCTCTACCCCTATTATATTTTTGTTTTTTTTTATTCACTTCCATTAGGTAAAGGGTTTAGTTTATTTTCTTTTTATAAGAAAATGTTATCGCAATTGGCCGCCAAAATTGTCGAGCTTCAAAATCAACTAGATAATTTGAAAGCCGCAAGACAGCGCCAAATCCCTTGTTCTTATTGTGGTGTCCCTCATCAGAGTGAGGAATGTTATTATTTTTATCATCAAAATTATTCTTATAATTTTGATAATAATTATAAAAATCATTATTCCTACTTTAATCAGCACCTTTTATCTAATTTTCATGAAAATAACTTTTCCAATAATTTTTCCAATATTAATGAAATTAATTTTTCAAATTTTCATGAAAATACTTTTTCAAGCTTTAATGCGAACAATTTTTCTGATTTTTGTAATTTTTCCTCTTCCTCGGATGTTAATTTCTGTCATGATCACCTGGAAAGATTCCCGAGTAATGAGGATATTTACTTAGATCCGACTTTTTGTTCTTCTTTTTCCGTGCCTCAAGCTTTCTCTCCTACTTTTGGGGAATCTTCTCAATCTCCACTTGATTCTTCCCCCCAAAATTTGGATGAGAATTGTCTTACGTTTAGTGATTCTTCTTCTCCTTCGGATAATGTCGCTAATGAGGAACATGACTCTTCATGTACCCCAATAGTTGTTTCTACCGAAGAAGAACAACATATTTTATTTCAAGAGCTTGTTAGGTGTATGGATGCACTGAGAGAAGTAGAAAAAGAATATGTTTCTCCTCCTACTCCCAATTTTTCTCCTATTAATGAATCTCCATGCTCAATTTATGACTTTTTAGGAGCAAACATTTATGAACATGATGATTCCGACGATTTTATTTTAAATAAATTTTCGGATGAAAAATTAATTTTAGAAAATAAACAACCCGAGCCTAATCTTATAACTTCGCAAGAGCCTCCTCCTTGCGAAGATTTTTCTGACGCGCTTCTTTTTGATTTTTCTCTCCCTAACAAGTTTCAGGAAGAAGATGAGCCATTGCAATCAAATATTGTCCCCGACCCTTTTGCCACTCATCTAGAAAGATTCAAATCACCTCAGGTATGGATAGGTGATTTGAATCTAAATTTTCAAGTCAAATGCAAGAAGGAAAATCAAGAAGCAAGCAGAGGAGTAGCCGGGCAAGCGACTTTGGCATCTTCGCCAAAGCGCGAATTAAGGGAGTTGCCCCTTCATTTCAATTTTTATTTTCTTTTCTCCTAACCCAAATCGTCTAACTTAAAGACGGGAAAAAGAAAAACGCTCTTGGGAGACACCCCTTGCTTATCTTTTAATTTCTATGCATTTTTCTTTTTCTAAATTTTCACAAATTATTTTCTTTCCCCCCTCCTACTTGACTTATAAACATTGGGGACAATGTTTATTTTTAAGTATGGAGGTGGATTCTTATTTATTGTTTTTATTTTAAAATCCAAAAAAATGCAAAATCTCTAAAATCAAAAAAAAAATAAAAAAATTCAAAAAAATGAAAAATCTTTAAAAAAATTTTAATTTTTTTTATCATCAAAAAGAAAAATACAAAAAAATATAGAAAAAAAAGAAAATATATAAAAAAAACAAATATAATAAACCCCTACTTAATTTTTGTGCTTTTTAGAAATTTGCTTTGAGTTTGTTTATAAGAATTTTTATAATTTTTGATTTTCTAATCTTTTATTTCATCAAAGTTAGTTAAAATTAATTTTTAGGTGATTTTATTTTAAGGAATAAATTTATGAAGTAAATTTGTTTAGAGAAATCTATTTAGCCCTTTTTCTCTTTTATTATAATTAGTTTCAATTTCATTGTGGATTAGTTTAACAATTTTTAGATTCCAATTATCTCCACTTTAAACATTAAGATTCTTAGGAAATTTTAATTTACTATAGTTGCTCTTTAATAATTTTAATTTAATCTAAATATTGTTTAGCCTTCCATTATTTTAATTTTTCCTGTTAGATCATATGTCACGGGGATAAGAGGATAAAATTCATTATCCCCTAGTACACATGCATTTTTTTTTGGTTAGATCATATGTCATGGGAATCAAGTATTCCTTGGTACACATATGCAACCCCCCCCCCCCCCACAAAAAAAGGAGTAAGAATATAAAATTCATACTCCTAAGCAATTTTGTTTGAAAAGAAAAAAAAGAAGGAAAAAAATATCAAAAAAAGAAAAAAATTGTGTAGGGTGAGAGGATAAAATTCATCACCCCCAATCTAAGATCTCTTCAATTTTCTTTTTCCAAACCCAAAACCCAATATAATTGCTTTAGTTTTAAATTAAAATTGTAAAAGAGCATAAGTAGTAATTTGAATTTTCCTCGAAGTCTCTTTTTAGTGAAAAAAGTGTTTAAAATTTTTAATCTAAGTTTGTTTACTAACTACTTAATTTTGAGATCTAATTATTTTATTAAAGAAAATTTGCTAAATATTTATCTTTTCTCATTTTATTTTCATATTTTAGGACTTAAAATTTTGAGTCCCTCAAGTTAATTTTTAACTTTCTTTTGATTTATTAAATTTTTAGTTTAATTTAAAAATTATATTAATTTCTTATAAGTACTCTCATAGTTTTGCACTGCAATAGCAAAAGACTAAGTATGGGGGTATTTGATAAGAAACTATTTATAGTACTTTTTATTCAATAAAAAGTTATGTTTTATCTAGTTTATATTAATTTATTAAATTAATCTCTTTGTTTTCTCATTTCAGGTTTATTTGGGCTGCTAATAACAAATTGGAGCATGCTAGGCTGATCAGAAGATCATATAGAGCAATCATGGAAAAATAAACTATTCACGACCATGTCACGGGCGTGACCTATAGGTCACGTGCGTGACATGTGCCCGTGACCTATAGCGGAGCTCCAGAGAATAGATCACGACAGTTTAAATCTTCACGCCCAGGGCACGGGCATGACCTATTGTTCACGGGTGTGACACCCAGGCGTGACCACCAGGTGTGACACGAATATGCTCAAATCGTCGAACGTAAATCGAAGATCGTCGAACGAAGATCGTCGAACGAAGATCGCCGAACGAAGATCGCCGAACGAAGAACGTCGAACGAAGAACGTCGAACAGCCAATTACATGCCCGTGACCCATCGGTCACGGGCATGGCCAGGGCGTGTCGAGTGCATTTCCAGCCATTAAATCAAGTCGTTCCTGTCGTTGCTTCCAGATTGCCGTTTCAGCCTAACACGCCCTAGGTTACGGGCGTGACTAGCGGGCATGACCCCTCCATCAACAGATATTAACTCCCGCCGTTTTCAGCTTCCCGGGGTTTTTCAGAAACAGAAGTGACACGCCCTAGGTCACGGGCGTGACCTAGGGGCGTGACCCGCCATTTAACAGATTTTGGCGGTTTCTCATCCAACGTTTCCGAGCTTTCAAGACGGCGGTTCCAAGCCTGACACGCCCTAGGTCACGGGTGTGTCCTTGTTGAAATTTTTCTTATAAATTGCAGATGAGTCCAGAGGCTTGGGAGATTAGGAGCCAATTTTAGGAATATTATGTTGTTTAGTTTACTGTTTTAGCTTTTCTTTCTTGTAATAGTTTAGTTTTACCTTGCAATTTCAATTCAATCACTTTTGTTTTCCATCATGTCTCTCTTTTATGTATTTCCTTTATAATAATGAATAGTTAATTTTAGTAGCACTTGATTTTGACAAGTTTTGGAATAAAATAATCTTCTTTTGTCAACCTCTTTATTTAGCGCTTGCGATTTATCTTTTATTTATATTTCATCGAATTTATATTTCGCGGATATATTTTTCGATCTCAGATCCGTATCTTAAATGACCGAGAGGTTGCGGATACGAGTAGATCGCTCAAAGATAAAAGGAGTTGCATGCACTTCTCGAGAGAGGATGACATAAATCTTCCGGATTAGAGTCAAATCCAATAGAGGGGTTCACCGCGTAAAGCAAGCTTAGGTGTTTCGACTAGCCGAGAGGTCTTAATCGATCAACCTAATATTAGTCAAAAGCATGAGCTCGAGAGAGAGAGATGCTTTTGTACTTAAGGAACCTCCACGGTCGAGGTTGTTAATTTAGAGCTTGGTTTTCATAAAGAGTTTGTTTTAATTTAAGGCGAGTTCAGATCAAGTGCTAGTTTTCAATTTAGTTTCTTTCATTTTGTTTAATTTAATCTCCTTTTATATTTAGATAAAATAATATTAATTCGCGTGAGTAGGAGTACTCAACAGGCTCCAAGTCTAATACGACATTTTCTATACTATATTTTGATAGGTACACTTGCCTATTTGAGATTATAGTTTGGATATACTTTTTACAACTATAAAAATTCCTCATCAGAATACTACTCCCCAGTTTACTGCCAGCACAAATTACATGGATGAAATCAGGGAGCAGATAACTCCACTGATGCCCTCAAACTTGACTTCTTCCTTTCCCTCGCTCATCAGGGTCACCACCTTTGATAGTCAGTCAACACTAGCCCGCTGTTCTACATGCCTGTTCATCCCCAAGATCACATCAAACTCGGCTAATGGTAGGATTGCTTCTGGAAACACGAGGTCAATTCTGCATATACTCCAACCAATGTGCTCCTTCATCCCGGTTGTCATGAAAGACCCATTGGGAATACGCACCCTAAGCTCTGCATCCATCTAAAAGGGATCGACCTTAATTCTCCGGATATAGCTTTCCGTAAGAAAGGAGTTCGACACTCCCGGGTTGAATAACACTCTAGCGGGATAGCCAGAAAGTAGCATGAAGCCTAGTAAACATGAACACACATAAAAAGTTGCAAAACGTCTTGAGCTACTAAATGAACTTAAGATTTTCATACCTTTCACCACATCTGGTTGCTGAATCTCTTTCTACTGCCCAAAATTGTAGTCCCTTGGCTGCACTGTTTGGAAACGTGAAGCGCTCGACTCCGTTATTTTTCCTTTCTCTATAATATTGGGACCGGAATTAACTAACTGCACCTGCATTGGCTCTGGTTCAGCACCAACCCCGGTACAAAAATAAGGTATGTGGTCTGGCTTGCCACAATTGTAGCATGTTGGTGTTCCCTTGAAACGAGACTCTCCCAATGTCGTACTGCTCTGCTTTCCTGACTTGAAGGGATGGGGCTTCTTCCTCCACTTACTCCCTTCTGACTTCCACTGTGCCTGAGAAGGCTTTTCTTCTCCCTGCTTCACTACAATTCCCTTGTGGCATTGGGTTCGCTCAATGTCACTTTCCAACTTTCAAGCAGACTCAACTAACTCATTGAAGCCCTCATTTTTGAGATCTATAACGGGTTATCTAAAATTCCCTCTCAATCCATGATAGAAGAGGTTGTCCCTCTCCTCATCATCAGCCATGGTCATTCCCGCATAACGACCCATAAGAGTAAATTCCTACACGTACTCATCCATTGATTTGTCTCACTACACCGAGTGCAGAAACTGCCTCTGAAGAACTAGTTTTTTTAATGATGGAATATACTTCCTTAAGAAGGCATTCACAAACACATCCATGGACAGGATGTGCCCAGGAAACTGGCAGCCTCTATGGCTAAATGACCACAACTTTGTGTCACCTTCTAAAATGAAGGTCGCGAATTAGGATTACTTATCCTCTGGTGTTTCTGAAGCCCTCAGGAGTTCCTAAATCATTTCTAACCAGTCCTTGGAATCAACTAGTGTGCCGACTCCCTTGAATGTTAGATGATGGAAACTTAGAAAATACTTCATCTGTCGGTTTTCTTGCCCAACGACAAATCTCTCATCCAACAACTCTGCCTGCCTGAATCCTCCACTCGGTATGACCAGTGTCGCATCTGAGGTAACGAGAGCCGTTATGTAAAACCCCCTATCTGTCGCATAGCATATAGCAGTAGGTCCGGCCGGGGCCCGACGCCATATACCACAGACGGACCGGGTGATTACTTATGGAAACCATCCAACCAATCTCAACGTCCTACACAGAGAATTCTAGCGGAAGCAGTTTATAAAATTTGTAAACAAAGAACCCAGCATTAGAGCACGAATGTCCACTAGTACAAAACAGGAATGTTATTACAAAATACTCAAAACAAGACTTAAGGCCTTACAACATGTTTCACTTGAATATTACATGATTTACAAACCACGGCACGCAGGCCGGTCATACATGAATAAAGCAGTAAATACTACTACTTGGGCCTTCGAGGGCCAGCTTCGCAAAAAGGGCTTTAGCCCGCTATTGACCGCTTGGTCCAGCTGCACCTACAAGCAACAAACCACCGCACGGTGGCAGAACAAGGCAACGGTCAGTAATGCTGACCAAATTATAACGATCCCGCCCCAAACTCGGGGCGGCGATGCTCCTTCCCTGCATTTCATTAGCATAAGCGAGCCATATAAATAACCATAGCCATTTCAACACAGACGTTGGCTCGCACGGCCACACGCCTCGTGCACTCAGGGCACATTCTCGGTGAACCGGTCGATGTCACGTCAATTAAAGCCATCAACATTCCGGACTCACCACCGCCACTTGGACGGCCAAACTTATGAGCAATTTGTCTTCCTGGCCTGGGTCACGACAATTTAAGTCATCGACCGCCGAAGACCCTACTCTATGCCAACGGTAAGTGCCACGTGCCTTTAGGTCTCTTTAACCGAACGACATAGAACGGGTACGGTTCCATCTAACCCGTGCTCACATCGCAACGGCAATTTAAGCCATATGCGCGGGTCAAACTTCCACCGAGTCTCATTTCCATCACAAGTCACATAACCCCGTTATGTTCAAGTTGGCTCTCAAGCCACCAAGTTGGCAAGATCTCGTATCCGCCCAGTTTTCCGGGTGCACCTTCGGGTTAGTCCCCAAGGCTCCCTACTGCAATCTACCGCGTAGAAAACCCGAAAAACAATCAATAGCACGGAGTCTTCTCCGGCAATATGCAATGCAACATCACCGATCCAGACTAACATGTCCGGGTAGGCTTCACACATCATGCCTATGTCCGTTCTCGCATACGGACGCTAAACAACGGGGACTTCACATATCTACCCGAAGGAACGCCTCCAACTCTTCGCAAACTCGCTAGAGCGGGCTTCCTATGCTAAGAAAGAGAGCTACTCATGCTCAAGATGAGGATCGTTACCCTTGCGTTCCTCTTTGGCGCCATCGGAAAGTAATCGGATGGAAATCACCGCACTAGCGTTGCCTCCGTGGATCCGGAGTCGGCTTGCGATTCGGAGCTCCGAAGCTCCTCCAATGGCGGATCTAGCTCCTTCTTCACTTAGCTCTCCTCTCTCTCTAAGACTTTAGAAAGAGATCACTTAAGAAAAAGTGAGGGTTTTCTAAGTCAAAACCCGGGTATATCCCTTCAGGAACAACCCCCAGCCGTTGGATCTTCAGTCAAAGAAATGAACGGCTTTGATTCGGGACTGAAATGCCCAATCTGGACCGAACACGGCCTGGCACACGCCCGTGTCCAGGGCCGTGTGCCTCATTCGCCGTCAAAATCGGATCACCTGCAACCTCACACGGGCATCGAACACGCCCGTGTTCGATCTGACACGCCCATGTTCCACCTGACACGGCCGTGTAGCCGGCCGTGTACCCCATGATTTTTCCCCATTTTCAACCCGAGCACTGCACGGGTTCTAGGACATGCCCGTGTCCCTACCCGTGTCACCTTGACACGCATGGGCTCCAAGCCGTGTACACGGTCTTGACACTTCGCGGCTAAGTGTTGACATGGGTCGACACGCCCTGCGACACGCCTGTGTCGCAGGCCGTGTGCCATGTCTCGACACATTATCGACACCAAAGTGTCGACTTCGCGGGACGAGTGTCGACACGGGCTGACTCGCCCTGCGACACGCCCGTGTCGCAGGCCGTGTGCTAAGTCTCGACACATTGTCGACACCAAAGTGTCGACTTCGCGGCTAAGTGTCGACACGGGTTGACACGCCCTGCGACATGCCCGTGTCGCAGGCCGTGTGCCCAGTCTCGACACAATGTCGAGACCAAAGTGTCGACTTCCCGCCTTAGTGTTGACACAGGCTTGACACGCCCTGGGACACGCCCGTGTCCCAGGCCGTGTGCCTGCAGCCAGAACTCAAACTGGCCCAAAATGTCCCCCTTTGCTCCTTTGAGTTTCGGGGCGTTACAACTCTACCCCTCTTAAAAGAATTTCGCCCACGAAATTACATAAAGGAAAGACATGTACAAAACCAAAATTTGTACCTGAGCGGAACAACTCCGTATATTCGTCAAGCATAGTCTGCTCTCGCTCCCAAGAGAGCTCCTCTCGACCGCAATTGTCCCACCGGACCTTGACCATCCTGATCTCTTTATTGCGTAGCCGCTTGACCTCCGAGTCTTCAATCCGCACGGGCTTGACCTTTGTCGTTAGCCCACTTTCCACCGGCACTTGATCGACCGCGATAACTTGCGTAGGCTCCTGCACCGCCTTCCGAAGCACCGAAATATGGAATACATCATGTAGACCACTTAGCTCATCTGAAAGCTTCAACCTATAGGCCGCTTCACCAACTCGCTCCAGAACCTCAAACGGTCCAAGGTATCTTGGGCTTAGCTTTTTCAGTCGCCGTACCCGCGAGACACCCTTGAACGGCTTGATTTTTAAGTATACATAATCACCCACAGCGAACTCCACGTTCCTGTGCTTAGCATTATAGTACTTTGCTTGCCGGTCCTGAGCGATAAGCAACCTCTCCCGAATGGTTCTCACCAAAGAAGTAGCATCCTCCACTTCCGATCGCTTATACAACTTTGACTCACCCGTTTCTAACCAAGACAACGGCGTGCGACATCTTCTACCATATAGGGCCTCGAAGGGCGACATCTGAATACTTGCTTGGTAGCTGTTGTTGTATGCGAACTCCACCAAATAAAGGTGGTCTTCCCATTGCTTTCCAAAATCCAAGACACACATGCGAAGCATGTCTTCCATGGTTCGATTGACCCTCTCGGTCTGCCCATCCGTTTGCGGATGGAAGGCTGTGCTGAATTTCAGCTTTGTTCCCAACATTTGCTGCACCAGCCTCCAATCATTGGACGTGAACCGCCCATCTCGGTCACTCACGATGCTGCGGGGCACACCATGAAGTCGTACTATGTTATCCACATAAAGCTTTGCCAGCTTCTCCACCGGATCATCCTTCCTATGCGGAATAAAATGCGACACCTTCGTTAATCGATCAACAACCACCCAAATGGCGTCGTTCCCCTTTTGCGACCTTGGCAAACCGTGCACAAAGTCCATAGAGATGTCGTCAAATTTCCACTCCGGAATAGGCAAGGACTTAAGAAATCCTCCCGGCTTTTGGCACTCCGCCTTTACCAAGGCACAGGTTTGGCACTTCGCTACGTATAGCGCAACATCCTTCTTCAAACCCGGCCACCAAAACAGTTTCTTCACATCACGGTACATCTTCGTGCTCCCCGGGTGAATCGAGTACTTGGTATGGTGCGCCTCGTACAACAACTCCACCCGTAACTTGCCCACACTTGGGACGCACAAACGACCGTCTTTCCAAAGCAACCCGTCCTCCACGACGAATTGGGAATTTGACCCATCCAGAGCCTCTACCATGAACTGCTTCATATGAGCATCCATATCCAAAGCCTGCCGAATACGATCAGCCAGGTTATATTGGACTTCAGTCCAATTCAGAACTGCTTCAACACTAGATTGTCTATCCACGCAAACAATCTCCAACGCCTCCAACTCTCGCACCAACCGCTCATCATGCACCGATAGCCAATTGGCTTGAGCTGGGGCTCGGCGACTCAACGCGTCCGCAACCGCATTCCCTTTGCCAGGCACGTAGTGGATCTTGAATGTATAGTCCCCCAGGAACTCCATCCACCTACGCTGCCGCATATTCAGATCCTTCTGATCAATTAGATACTTTAGGCTCTTGTGATCGGTGTAGATATCAATCTTCACACCGTACAAATAGTGTCTCCACAGCTTCAAGGCAAAAATCACGGCCGCTAACCCCAAGTCATGGACCGGATAATTCCTCTCGTGCACTTTTAGCTGTCTCGAGCCATAAGCTATCACGCTTCCGTGCTGCAGTAGCACGCAACCCAAACCGCTTCCCGAAGCATCGCTATATATCTCATAGCCTTCGGTTCCACATGGCGAACTCAGCACAGGCGCCGTGGTCAACCGACACTTCAACTCCTCGAAAGCTCGCGCGCACTCCGGCGTCCAAACGAACTTATGCTCCTTCCTCGTCAAAGTAGTGAGAGGTAACGCTATCCGCGAGAAGTTCTCTACGAAGCGCCTATAATAACCGGCAAGCCCCAAAAAGCTCCGGACTTCTGCTACCGTAGCAAGCTCAGGCCACTCCCGTATCGCAACAATCTTCGCCGGATCCACAGCAATACCCTCTCCACTTACTATATGCCCGAGGAACGCCACTGAGGATAGCCAAAACTCGCACTTCGAGAACTTGGCATACAACTGATTTCTCCTTAGCGTCTCCAACACCAAATGAAGATGCTTGAAGTGATCTTCCTCACTTTGCGAGTACACCAAAATATCGTCGATGAAGACGATCATGAAATGGTCCAAGTACTCCCTGAACGTCATGTTCATCAAATCCATGAATACTGACGGCGCATTAGTCAGCCCAAACGGCATGACCGTAAACTCATAATGTCCGTATCTCGTATTAAACGCTGTCTTCGGGATATCACTCTCCCTTATTCGCAGCTGATAGTACCCAGCCTTGAGATCTAACTTCGAGTACACCGTCGACCCGACTAACTGATCGAAGAGATCATCAATCCGAGGGATCGGGTACTTGTTCTTCTCAGTTAGCTTGTTTAGCTCCTGATAATCAATTCATAGCCTCAAGCTTTCGTCCTTCTTCTTAACAAAGAGGACCGGTGCGCTCCAAGGCGAAGAACTCGGGCGCACATACCCTTGCTCCAACAACTCTTGCAGTTGAACTTTCAGCTCCGCCATTTCCTTAGGCGCTAGCCGATACGGAGATCGTGACACAGGCTTTGCACCTGGCACTAGCTCGATCGTAAAATCTATCTCCCGCTGAGGCGGGGCTCCAGGAAGATCGGCGGGGAACACATCAGGGTATTCCGATACCACTGAAATACAATCCAACGCGGGCTTCGGCTTTGCAACCTCCACTAGTGTAAAGAACAGTTCTGCTCCAGCACGAACCGCCTTCACCACCTGAAGAGCAGACATCAACGTCTTGCTCGACCCCTTTAAGCCCGTAAAAGTCGTCTCACGACTCGCTCCCAGCTTGACTTCCTTGCTACCACAATCTATATGGGCCTGCTGCTCCGAGAGCCAGTCCATACCAAAAATGACGTCGAACTCCGCCAACGGAAGTAAAGACGCCTGCAGGTCGAACTCCTGCTCCCCAATACGAACTTTAACATCGCAGATCCTATCCGCTCGCATCGAACACCCATTGGGCAACAACACATCCAACTTATCCTTCGCCATCGAAGAAGGGACTCCGATGTGTGATATAAATCCTTCGGACAAGAAGGAGTGTGAGGCTCCCGTATCGAAGAGTGCTCGTGCCGGATTTTCACAAATCAATACAAATCCTAAACAAGTAGTGGTAAGGTAACATGTGCATAACAAGTATTTAAATAAATTGACTTGTTATAAATAAACTGTACCTGTCACCACATCAGCTTGTTTGATGGCCTCCTGTTGGCCAAGATTATAGACCCTTGGTTGGGCCGGAGCATAGTGGGATGCGGTCGACTCCACCGCCTTTCCCTTCTCTTCATATGTAGCTCTCGGCTTCCTCTCGGACTTAGGACGTCCGCTCCAACAATCACGGGCAAAGTTTCCCGTCTTTCCACAAGTAAAACACGCACCCGGGGTCCGACCCGTAGTCACCCCAGAAGCGCCAGAAGGAGCTGGACCCGAAGTCCTATGCTTCTTGAAAGACCTCCGATAGCCGGTCTTTGAATTAGTCGGCACTTTAAATTCGGATTTCTTCTCACCCAAGCTTTTCTTTGCTTGTACGTTCTTCATGTCCTTCTCCAAGGACCGGGCAGTATTGACCAAGGTTAAGAAACCCTGCGTCATCGGCCCCGAGAGTAGTAACCTT
Organism: Platanthera guangdongensis; assembly: GCA_039583875.1. Taxonomy (NCBI): domain Eukaryota; kingdom Viridiplantae; phylum Streptophyta; class Magnoliopsida; order Asparagales; family Orchidaceae; genus Platanthera; species Platanthera guangdongensis. Next base: position 9,830,233 of record CM077148.1, on the reverse strand, counting down.
AACTCATCTCTCAAGCCTTCATAGAAGCGATTAGTCTTGCGCTCCTCATCCGCGATGGTGGAGCTAGCATAACGACTCAGACGAGTAAACTCGTGGAGATATTCATCCACGCTCCTCTCACCCTGTACCAACTTCAGGAACTCATTCTCCAACGCTATCTTCTACGTCGACGGGAGGTATCTAGCCAAAAATAATCTCGAGAACTCCTCCATCGAGACATCACCAAGTTGCCTACCTCTCAGTAAGTGCAGCTCCAATCCTTCCCACCACATCCTCGCTTCACCGTCCAAAAGTAACGTAGCGATGGTGGTCATTTGCCACTCCTCCGTCTCTGTCGCTGTCATGACTCTCTTCACCCTGGAGAGCCAGTCTTCATCCTGAGATGGGGTTCCCAACCCCAAGAATAACGGAGGGTTAAAGCTCATTACATGCTTTAGCTTCCTCTCAGTTTCCCTCCTTGGCACTACCGGTTCTACAACCACTTGCTCCACCCTCCTCGGCTCAGCCTCTTGCAGAGGTTCTTGCTCCATCACAGGAGCGGGCTGCTGCGCTTGCCTTCCAGGCTGCGCATTAATCACGGCCAACACCGCTTCAGCCACCAATCGAATATTTTCAGCCGATAGAGGTGTTGCAGGAGCAACATCCGGTGCACTACTAGCCTCAGAAACTCGGCGTTCTGACGGCCCAACACCGCTTCTGGTCACCTACAGTGGTACAAAACACCGTTAAGCGACCAAATAAATTGCAAACAGCAATTATAGGAACACGCAGGTTCCTCAAACACGAGTATTTTCATTCCTAAGTGGACATTCATGGGTTCTTTTTACTGTTATTACGATGACGCACACAATGTGCTCACCACCCCTTAAAAAGAATTCGCCCACGAATTCACTTTAAGCCCGACCAAAACCAGTAGTCTGATACCAAATTGTAACACCCCCTATCCGTCGCATAGCATATAGCAGTAGGTCCGGCTGGGGCCCGACGCCATATACCACAGACAGACCGGGTGGTTACTTATGGAAACTATCCAACCAATCTCAACGTCCTACACAGAGCATTCTAGCGGAAGCAGTTTATAAAAGTTGTAAACAAAGAACCCAGCATTAGAGCACGAATGTCCACTAGTACAAAACAGGAATGTTATTACAAAATACTCAAAACAAGCCTTAAGGCCTTACAACATGTTTCACTTGAATATTACATGATTTACAAATCACGGCACGCAGGCCGGTCATACATGAATAAAGCAGTAAACACTACTACTTGGGCCTTCGAGGGCCAGCTTCGCAAAAAGGGCTTTAGCCCGCTATTGACCGCTTGGTCCAGCTGCACCTGCAAGCAACAAACCACCGCACGGTGGCAAAACAAGGCAACGGTCAGCAATGCTGACAAAATTATAACGATCCCGCCCCCAACTCGGGGCGGCGATGCTCCTTCCCTGCATTTCATTAGCATAAGCGAGCCATATAAATAACCATAGCCATTTCAACACAGACGTTGGCTCGCACGGCCACACGCCCCATGCACTCAGGGCACATTCTCGGTGAACCGGTCGATGTCACGTCAATTAAAGCCATCAACATTCCGGACTCACCACCGCCACTTGGACGGCCAAACTTATGAGCAATTTGTCTTCCTGGCCTGGGTCACGACAATTTAAGTCATCGACTGTCGAAGACCCTACTCTATGCCAACGGTAAGTGCCACGTGCCTTTAGGTCTCTTTAACCGAACGATATAGAACGGGTACGGTTCCATCTAACCCGTGCTCACATCGCAACGGCAATTTAAGCCATATGCGCGGGTCAAACTTCCACCGAGTCCCATTTCCATCACAAGTCACATAACCCCGTTATGTTCAAGTTGGCTCTCAAGCCACCAAGTTGGCAAGATCTCGTATCCGCCCAGTTTTCTGGGTGCACCTTCGGGTTAGTCCCCAAGGCTCCCTGCTGCAATCTACCACGTAGAAAACTCGAAAAACAATCAATAGCACGGAGTCTTCTCCGGCAATATGCAATGCAACATCACCGATCCAGACTAACATGTCCGGGTAGGCTTCACACATCATGCCTATGTCCGCTCTCACATACGGACGTTAAACAACGGGGACTTCACATATCTACCCGAAGGAATGCCTCCAACTCTTCGCAAACTCGCTAGAGCGGGCTTCCTATGCTAAGAAAGAGAGCTACTCATGCTCAAGATTGAAAGATATGGTACCTAAACACCTAGAGGGGGGGTGAATAGGTGACCTAATCCTTTTTTCACTTTAATGGCAGCAAACAGTTCTATCACAAAATCTACTTTACTTTTGCACAGCAACAACACAGCATACACAGTCACAGCACAATCACAGCACAGCATACACAAGGTTTTATAGTGGTTCCCCAATCTTTGGGTACATCCACTTTCCCCCTTCGCCTATCTAGTAGTGTACTAGATTCGGCCAAACTTCTCCACTAGCTCAGAACCCAAATTGGTTCCTACACCTCAGGCCCAAAGCCTTACAACTCAACTTTATCCCAAAGCCTACACTCAGCCAATCAAGGCCTACACTCAGCCAACCAAGGCCTACACTCAGCCAATCAAGGCCTACATTCAGCCAACAAGGCCTACACTCAGAGATCTCAATCTCCTACACTCAGGCTCTCAAGCCCTACCCTCAGCCTTTATAATTATAGGCTTACAATTCACTCAGATCCAAAGGATCCTACAAGATAAAAATGTATTACAAATATTGACTCAACAACTCAGAAATAAAAGAGGGGAGTTGAGAGTTTCTTGATGAGTTCTTGGAAGAACTCAGCTGGATTCAATCTGACTTAGCTTTCTTCAAAGCTTCTTGAGTAGAACTGAATAAGACTGAATCCTCCTGCAGTAGTTCCTTGACCTCTGCCACTTAAGATCCAGAATAAATCTGAATCCTTCTTCTCATCCTAGTTCCAGAGGCTGATTTCTTGGATGGAGCCCTCTCTCTCCAACTTCTTAGATCTGCACTTGGACTGCAAGATCTTCTTGTGTTGAAACTCTGTGTACCACTTTGATAACTTGTTCTTCAACAATGTGATCCACTTGAACAACAATCTGAACCACTTTCTGAACAACAGTTTCTGTAAACTGTAGGTGCCTATTTATAGGCCTTCTTCATGGTAACCGGCTGGTCCGGTCCATAACTGACTTCTGATATCTCTGACAGGTGCTGTAGACCGGCTGGAACGACAGCTGTCAAGTCATCCAGTCATTTCTTGAAAATCTCTAACTGTCTGATAGTGTCGAGACTTTCTGTCTTTAAGTGTCGACACTTATAGTCCAAGTGTCGACACATGCTGTGTAAGTGTCGACACAAGTCTATAAGGTGTCGACACAACTCCTTGTATGTCTCGACACAGTTTCTTCTGCATGTGTCGACACTGAAATTGAGTGTCGACACAAGTACTTGTTCTTCTAGCTTTAGCTGAATTCTTCTAAGTGTCGACACATCTCCTTTGTGTCGACACAACTTCTTGTGTTGAATCTGTTAAGTGTCGACACTGCTTCTTGGTGTCGACACATAGTCTTCTATGTTGATTCTTGCTAAGTGTCGACACAGCTCCTTGTGTCGACACTTGATTCTTCTGTTGAGACTTCAGCTGAGTGTCGACACATTCCCTTAGTGTCGACACTTGTACTTAGAATATTTTGTTGATAATTCTGTTCTTTACTAAGTGTCGACACAGCTCCTTGTGTCGACACTTTCTTCAAGTGTTGAGTCTTCAGCTGTGTGTCGACACATTGTTCTAGGTGTCGACACATACTTCAAATGCTGACTCTTCTGTTGAGTGTCGACACATTGTGCTGGGTGTCGACACTTACTTCAAGTGCTGACTCTTCTGCTTAGTGTCGACACATTGTGTTGAGTGTCGACACTTGTACTTAGTCTCTGCAGACTTTTGCTGAGTGTCGACACAGCTCCAAGTGTCGACACTTTCTGGTGTAGACTCAGCTTCACTGGGTGTCGACACAGCTCCTTGTGTCGACACTTTCTGTCTGCACTTTTCTTCACTGAGTGTCGACACAGCTCCTTGTGTCGACACTTTCTGTCTGGTGTCGACTCTGCATCCCAGGTGTCGACACAATGACTCCAAGTGTCGACACTGCTTGTCTGGGTGTCGACACAGGCCTTCTTAAGTGTCGACACTTTCCCTCTGGGTGTCGACACATGGACTTAGTAACTTTTTGCTTCAGTCCAGTGAATACTTAACCTGCACAAGTAAACTCAACATACATCAAATACATTATGATGTATATCATTGAGTTGGGTGAGGTTTCTTCAAATCAGGTACATTTGACCAATGTACCCAACAATCTCCCCCTATTTGGAGAAGTCATAACCCTTAGTCAATGATATACACCATTCATAATTAAACATTACAAAATGATGTAAAGCAGGTTATATTCAGCAGGGTAAACATAAACATGTATTAATTCTCACATGTATACACATTCATCATTGCAGAACAAATAAGAAATAGACACATTCACAGAACAATCATGAAATATATTGATCATATATTGTTCTAACATTTTTCTTATACATTTTCAGAAGTTTACTAAATGTGTTACATCCAAAAGATTACAACATAAACTTCAAGAAAACTCTTAATCTATTTCTGCTCTGGCTCCTTAATTACTATGCCTTTGCCAGCTTGGACTTGAGCTTTGACAGGGGCATCAACAGTTTCAGCATCAGCAGGCTTCTTGTCTTTTAGATCTTTCTTTTTAAGTTCTTCTGCCTTGATCTTCTGCCTCTCAAAATAGTGATATGGCTTGGGGAAGTACTTGCTAGGCTCCACTGCAGTAGGAGGTAGCTTTCCCATCTTTGCCTTTCTTCTATACTGAACTATTGCTTCCTGCCTGATCTCATGTTTTCTCCATTCTGCTTCAGAAAACCATTTATTCCTTTCATGAGTATTGTCCTTGGCAGCTTTCCAGGCAGTTAAAATTATATTCCTAGAGGTAGGGCTCCACTGTTCAAAGTCTGGCCTTTGTTCTGCTTGTTCCCTAAACCTCTTCTTTGACAACCTTGTCTCTTCTTCTTTCTGTAATGCCTCTTGCATGGCTTCAGATATAGGTTGAACAACCTTTTCAATATGGACATTGTCCTTGCCCTCAAGTGGGCTATACATTGTGCTCACATCTGCTTGAATCATTTCAAAGTCTGGAGGTGGATAAATGACCTGAGCTACTTCTGGTTGCTCACCTCCAAAATAAGCAGGGTTAATACCTGATTCAGCAACATCTTGGTCATCACACAGAGGAGGGTATCCAAGTGTAGCCCTGATTGAATTTGATATCCATTTTGCATGCTCAGAACTTGCCTTGACTAACACTCTCTCCCCCTTTATGACTTCTCTAGCCATATGATCTCTGACATCATCCTTTTGAAATCTGATCTGACTATCCAAGTACCTGATGCCATCTTTAAAGTAAGGTTTAAGCTTTTGAAGTTGTTCAGATATGACATTTTGGGAGGCTTGGATTGCAGTCTTTACAGCAGAAATTTCCTCTTGAAAGACTTTATCAAAATCAGCTTTAGCAGCAGCAGTAGATGTAGAAGGTTCAGCAGCCTTATTCTTTAATTCAGTGACAATAGCATTGTGGGATTCAGTCAAATTGTCATTCATTCTTAATTGATTCTCAAAAACATATCCTTGTTTCAATGCTATATCATCCACCTGTGCTTTGATCTTCTCTTGGTGTGTTGCCAAATACACCACTGCATTTCCACCTTTGTGTAAGCAATCAGTCATCTCCTTTTTGTTAAGGTTCATTTCAAACCTTATAGATTTTATATCTTGGGCAAGATCAAACTGTAATGATCTGTGCCCTGCATCAACATAAGCCTCTATGGCTTTTCTTTGTTCATCCATTTTGATCTGCAGTGCAATCAGTAAAGCACTATAATCAACAGTTGGAGCTTGTTGAACTATAGGCTGTGGGGCTATAGATTGCAGAGCTTTCTTATAACTCTGACTTCTCCTTTTGAAGACATACAATTTCTTCTTCTTTGCCCTAGCACTCTCCTCATCTTCAGAGGCAGAAGTGCTGGCTATGTCAACCCTATCCTTAGGGCTTTGAGGTTTGTCAGCTTGCACATTTTGTGCCTACTCAGTTTCTTGCCTTATAGGCTCTTCCAGATTTTGCATTTGCTCCCCCTCAGCAGCAGCACTCTCTCCTTCAGCAGCATCAATTTCCTTGTCAAAATCTGCTTGATCCAGATTTAGGAACAAGTCTTCCATTGTGTATTCAGGGGGTGAAGAAGCTGGAGACATTCTTTGTTCTTCAACTACTAGAGCAGGAATCTCTTCTTATATAGCAGATGTGTCCTCTCTAACAACATCTGGAACTTGACTAGGCAGCTGTGTTTGCTGAGGAACATCGGACAAATCAGCATCTTCTATAAGATATTCTAAAGTTTTTAGGTCAGTGAGTACCTCTTGAATGATGGTTGTGGTTTGCTCACTGTCCAGTGTAGATGGTGCTTCTACAACTGGAGGCTCCCCCTGGCTTTGATCCCTGTGGATGGGGATAGCTGGAGGCAGCTCCCCCTGGATCTCAGCATCAGCTGGAGGAGTAGGAGTCTTCACTACAGGCTCTTCCTCAAGCTCATCTGGAGTGAAGACAACATGTTCTTCACTCCCAGAACTGCTAGTGGATACTTGTTCCACAGGAGCTATCTTCCTTTTCTTCTTTGGAGGAGTATCGTTTTCAGTAACTGCCTTCTCAGGGGTTGGCACATCATTGGACAACACCCTGTCCCATCTAGAAAAGATCCTTAGATCCATTTTCCTCATGTGGTTTATCTTGCTACCTGCAGCAGTATTTATTACCTCTGGTATGGTACCAGCTAGGTAGAGACTGATGATTCTGCCCAGATTGGGCTTCTTCAAGCTCTCCTTAATCTTATCATAAACCACTATTGACCAGTCTGTTTTCAGAGTGAATATGATCCTTGTCATGATTCCAAACATATAGGCAGACACTCTGTCATGCCCTCCAGGTTTGCTGAGTAAGACCTTTCCCACAATCTCAGACATGAACTTTCCTTGATTATTCATGCCTTTCCTATTGAACACAGAACCTATCTTCATCTTTGGATCAAGTCCACACCAGGTAAGAGCTTCCCTGGTCTTGGATGCAGTAATTTCTTCTTCATCTTGAGTTTTTGGTAGCTGGAGTACCTTCCTCAGATTCTTTGGTGAAACCTTGACCTTAGTTCCATGAACTCTGGACTTGATTCTTTATCCAGAGTCATCTACTGCGGCTCCATTAAGGAATTCAAGTACCTCCTTCTTCCAAATCTTTGTAGGTTCTGACATTAGATATTCTAGTCCAGAATCGGCGACTAGGGTTACAACCGCCTTGAGTTCTGGATCAGCATCGTCGAACGCGCCGCGCACAAGCTCATAACCTTCGTTAACGTTCTCCTCAAGCTTAGGTGTCATTAGGGTTTGGAGAATTTGTCTTTAGAAAAGAGAGGTGTCGACACAGTAGTTTTGGTCTCGAAACTTTGAAAGCGTGTCGACAAACAAAGACAGAACCCTATTTATACCTTTCTAATTTTGAAGATGAACAGGCGGGACAGCTAACTGAAAATGTGTCGACACTGGCTATAAGTGTCGACACTGACTTATAATGTCTCGACACATATGTGTCGACACAAGTTTAGTCAACAGAAATTATGTGTCGACACTTGGTTATGTGTCGACACAACATAACTCGACACATTGTCGAGACTTTACTTAGAAAAATTCTGAGTAAAACTTAAGTGCCGACACCATATTGGATGTGTCGACACCTACTTGGCATGTGTCGACACTAACATTCTGAAGTGTCGACACCACATTCCTAGATGTGTCGACACCTTTTTCCTGAAGTGTCGACACCACTATACTGTGTCGACACCTTTTTACTTAGTCATTTTCAATTCTGTAAACTTACTCTAAGTTTATCATTCCTAGTTCAATTTTGAATCTATTGAACTTAGCTTCTTCTAGTGGCTTAGTAAACATATCAGCTACTTGTTCATCTGTTTTAACATATTCTAATAAAATATCTTCTCTTTCTACATTCTCCCTAAGAAAATGATATTTAATCTCAATATGTTTTGTCCTACTATGGGATACAGGGTTATTAGCTATTGAAATAGCACTTGTAGAATCACAGAAAAGTGGAGTTCTACTTACCTGAAATCCATAGTCCTCTAGCTGATGTTGTATCCACAGAAGTTGAGCACAGCAACTTCCTGCAGCCACATACTCTGACTCAGCTATGGAGATAGCCACACTGGTTTGCTTCTTGCTACTCCATGAAATTAGTCTCCCACCTAGGAATTGACAGGTTCTAGTAGTGCTCTTTCTATCCTCTTTGCATCCTGCAAAGTCTGCATCTGAATAACCTGTTAGATCAAAATCTCCATTCCTAGGGTACCAGAGGCCTAGATAGGGAGTGCCCTTTAGATATCTCAATATTCTCTTGACTGCAGTCAAATGAGACTCTTTAGGGCAGGCTTGATACCTGGCACAAACACATGTAGCATACATGATGTCAGGTCTACTAGCAGTCAAGTATAATAGGGAGCCAACTATCCCTCTATACAAGGTTTCATCTACAGGTTTCCCTGCATCATCCTTGCAAAGAGACATACTTGACCCCATAGGAGTCTTCATGGTGTTGGATGAATCCATACCATATTTCCTTATGAGTTCTAGGGTGAACTTTGACTGACAAATGGACAAACCACTCTCAGTTTGTTTAACTTGGAGACCCAAGAAAAACTTCAGCTCTCCCATACTACTCATCTCAAACTGACCTTGCATAAGTTTTGCAAACTTTTTGCAAAGGCTGCTTTCAGTAGACCCAAATATAATGTCATCTACATATATTTGGACAAGTATGACTTTGCCTCTAGATTCCCTAAGGAATAGAGTCTTATCTATTTTCCCCCTTGAGAACTTGTTCTCAATGAGGAAACTAGATAGGGTTTCATACCAAGCCCTAGGGGCTTGCTTTAACCCATATAAAGCTTTCCTAAGTCTATAGACATAATGAGGTAGAGTTGGATCAACAAAACCTGCAGGCTGTTCCACATAGACTTCTTTCTTAAGATTTCCATTTAGGAATGCTGACTTGACATCCATTTGGTAAACCTTGAATCCTTGATAGGTTGCATAGGCCAAGAACATCCTTATGGCTTCCAGTCTGGCTACTGGAGCAAAGGTTTGATCAAAATCAATACCTTCTTCATGCCTATATCCTTTAGCAACCAGTCTAGCCTTATTCTTAATGATGACTCCTTGTTCATCCCTCTTATTCCTGTAGATCCACTTAGTTCCTATTATATTGTGGTCTTTAGGTTTAGGAACAAGTTCCCAAACCTTGCACCTTTTGAACTGATTAAGCTCTTCTTGCATTGCTTCAGTCCATTGTGGATCTTGTATTGCTTCTTCAAACTTCTTAGGTTCAACTTGTGATAGAAAGCTGGAGTAGATTGCTGCATTCATGTTTCTACTCCTAGTTTGAACTCCTTGTCTTGGATCTCCAATAATCAGCTCTACTGGATGATCTCTAAGATGTCTGTGAGCTGGAGGCATCCTAACTTCTGGTTGAACCACTTCAGCATCTGCATCATGGTGTATACCTTGAATTTCTTCAGCAATTGGCACATGTAGTTCTCCCCCTGGACAACAGCTACTCTCCTCTCCTTGTTGTCTTACAGCAGGCACTTCTTCTATAGTAAGCTTGTCCATTTTCTTTGATAAACCTGTGGGGCTGCATACAGTACTAGACAACTCATTGTTAATAAGTTTAGTCTCATCAAAAACTACATGCACTGATTCTTCTACAACTTGTGTAGTCAAGTTGTAGACTCTATAAGCCTTATTGTTATTGCTGTACCCAACAAAAATTCCCTCTTGGGACTTGGCAACAAACTTAGTTAAGTAAGACTTCCCATTGTTAAGTATGAAGCATTTGCAATCAAAGATCCTGAAGTAGGATAGGTTTGGTTTCCTGCCTTTCACAACTTCATAGGGGGTCTTGTTTAGCCCTTTAGTGATGGTAGCCCTATTTATAACATGGCATGCAGTGTTAACTGCTTCATCCCAGAAATACTCAGGCAGTGATGTATCACTTAGTAGGGTTCTACCAGCCTCTATCAAGGTCCTATTCTTCCTCTCAGCAATGTCATTTTGCTGAGGTGTTCTAGGTGAAGAGAATTCTTGAAATATCCCAAAGTCTTCACATAGTTTTGTCATGCTTTCAGACTGAAACTCAGTACCATGGTCACTTCTAATTTTGACCACAGTACTATTTAGTTCATTCTGAATTTGCTTGACAAAGCTGTAGAAGACACTAGGTGTTTCAGATTTTTGTCTTAAGAAGAACACCCAGGAAAACCTTGAGTAGTCATCTACAACTACAAGGGTATAGACCTTCCTACCTAAGCTGTGAACTGGCATTGGACCAAAGAGATCCAAATGCAAGAGGTATAAACACCTCACAGCATCTTTGTTTTCTATGCTTCTAAAGGTGGATTTAGTCTGCTTGCCCTTTTGACAAGCTGAGCAAATACCATCTTTAACACACTTAACTTGAGGACCATTCCTCACTAACTCTTTGCTAAAGAGTTTGCCAATAGTCTTGTAGTTAAGATGGGCTAGCCTCTTGTGCCATTTGACACAATGAGAGACTGTCTCATCAGCTACAAGACAAACTGGAGAACCATTGTTCTCAATCATAATGTCTAGGCAGTAGACATTCCTTTTCCTATAACCTGTCAAAATGATCTCTTGATCACTTGACCTCTTGATACGACAACCATTTTTAACAAATGAGATATCATACCTTACATCACTTAATTGACTTATACTTATTAGGTTGTGTTTCAACCCTTTAACATAAGCCACTTGAGTAATGGTAACCAAGTTTGTAGAAATGTTACCAAACCCTTTGATGATTCCTTTTTCAGAACCACCAAAGGTTACTTTTGGACCATCTTTTATTTGTATGTAGTCCTTTAGTAGTCCCCTTGTTCCAGTCATATGTCTGGAACATCCACTGTCCAAGTACCATGTTGGGGTATGGCCACTTGGACTCACCTGCAAAATAGATTAATGAACCTTAGAACCCAAAGAATTCTTGGGTCCTTGGTACATGTTAGTCTGCAATCTGACAAAGCTACCCACTGGCTTTCCAACAGGTAGTTTGGTACACACTTTGGCACTGACATTGTGCCAACAGTCCACTGCAAAATGGCCAACTTTGCCATAACACCAACATTAAAACTTGTTGTACCTTTGCTAAGGTACTGCCTTGGCTGTCTTGTCTACAACAGGCTTGTTGAATGTTGGGGCTTTGCCCTTGGACTTAGACTTGGACTGCTCAGTCCCTGCAGGTCTAACAAAGCCCAGTCCAGCCTTGCCTTTATGATGAACAAATTCATCAATTAAAGGTAACACTGACTTAGGTTTAGAAAACCTATCAACAAGCTCTCTCTCTTTCTGAAGATTGATCTCCAGACTCTTGATTTGATCATTTTTAAATGATATAGTACCCATTTGAATCACTGTTATGTGCTTCAACCTGGCTATCTCATTCAGTTTTTGATCAAAAGACTTCTCAAAATCTGTTGCTGCAGCTTTAAGATCAGCAATTTCCTTTGCCTGACTTTTGGCAAGGGATTTGCTTTTCTTGTAAGCCTGCAACAGCACCTTATATTAATCTATAAGCTGATGAATATCATCCTCAGACTCAGATACATTCTCATCACTTGATGAAGAAGAATCTGAATCTGAACTAGAACAAGAAACTGAATTTAAACTTGAACTTTGTACCTGACTGGGTCCTGGCTGCTCCAGGATTTTGGCACTCTCTGTCAAAGCCATTAGCCCTTGGCAATGACTGTCTTCTTGTTCATAAATTGACTTCATGATCTGCATGAATTCTTCCTCTTCTTCTTCAGCAAACAGCCCTATGTAGGCTTCAGCATCAGACTCAGATTCTGAAGAAGAAATATCTAATAGAGTCTTCTCTTTCTTGGCTACAAAAGACTTCTCTTTCTTGCCTTTGAAATGAGTCTTTTTCCTGTCACCAGATTCCTTTCTCTTCTTTGGACAATCTGTAATAACATGGCCCTGTCTATTGCAGCAATAGCACACTATCTTTGAACTAGTTGTCTTGCTAGATTTTGTCCTTTTCTTGTCATTCTTTGAAGACCTCTTTTTCTGATAAGTGTCTTCCTTTCCATGTGATGTAGAAGGCCTTGACCTCCACTGTTTCTTTTTCAAAAACTTCTGAAAGTGTCTAGTGAAAGCAGCAAAGTCTTCATCACTTTCACTGCTTTCTGACTTGGTGCTGACTGTTTCATCTGACTCTGATTCAGCAATCTTTGGAGGTGGAGTTGGTGATTTATTCCTGCACTTCCTGGAGACATCTATCTTGAAAGCAACTGTTCTTTCCTTGTGTTCTATTCTTGTTGATTTCTCCTCCTCTTTTCTCACTGTCAACTGCATCTCATATGACAATAACTTGCCAAACAGTGTAGGAGGAGGAATTTCCCCCAACTTAGTCATTTCTCTAATGGCACAGATCTTTGTGTCCCAATATTTGGTTAGGGACCTTAGGAACTTGTCATTTAGTTCATAGTTACTGAACTCTCTTCCATAAGACATGAGTTCATTAACTATTCTGTAGAACTTCTTGTAGCACTCAGTTATGCTATCACCTTTACCTTGTCTAAAACTCTCATACTCCTGATTTAGCAAGGATTTTCTATCTTGTCTAACTTCTTCAGATCCTTCCATATATACTATAAGAGTGTCCCACATCTCCTTGGCTGTCTTACAATGTATAAGATTCTGAAAAGTTGCATCATCAATGGCACTCACTATTATGTTCTGTGCCCTCTTGTCCATGGTAGCTAGGACAATCTCATCCTTAGTCATCTCAGAGAAATCCTTTGGAGTTCTCTGATTTGCATCTAGAACTGAAATCTTCATGGGCACATAAGGCCCTTCTTTTACTGTGATGTAGATTCTAGGGTCTGAGGCCTCCATAAACAGCCTTACCCTTTCCTTCCAGATCCCAAAGATCTCTTTTCTGCATATAGGTAATTTCATGGAATCCAATTCCTTGTGATTCTCAGAAGAACCCATGTTTCTTGATTTTCTTGAATTTCTTGAATCTGTATTTTGCCTTACACTGAAACTGCCAAACAGGATCTCCTCAGACTGTTAGTCCTTGTTTTGAGGAACCTCCCTCTGATACCACTTGAAAGATATGGTACCTAAACACCTAGAGGGGGGGTGAATAGGTGACCTAATCCTTTTTTCACTTTAATGGCAGCAAACAGTTCTATCATAAAATCTAATTTACTTTTGCACAGCAACAACACAGCATACACAGTCACAACACAATCACAGCACAGCATACACAAGGTTTTATAGTGGTTCCCCAATCTTTGGGTACATCCACTTTCCCCCTTCGCCTATCTAGCAGTGTACTAGATTCGGCCAAACTTCTCCACTAGCTCAGAACCCAAATTGGTTCCTACACCTCAGGCCCAAAGCCTTACAACTCAACTTTATCCCAAAGCCTACACTCAGCCAATCAAGGCCTACACTCAGCCAACCAAGGCCTACACTCAGCCAATCAAGGCCTACATTCAGCCAACAAGGCCTACACTCAGAGATCTCAATCTCCTACACTCAGGCTCTCAAGCCCTACCCTCAGCCTTTATAATTATAGGCTTACAATTCACTCAGATCCAAAGGATCCTACAAGATAAAAATGTATTACAAATATTGACTCAACAACTCAGAAATAAAAGAGGGGAGTTGAGAGTTTCTTGATGAGTTCTTGGAAGAACTTCAGCTGGATTCAATCTGACTTAGCTTTCTTCAAAGCTTCTTGAGTAGAACTGAATAAGACTGAATCCTCCTGCAGTAGTTCCTTGACCTCTGCCACTTAAGATCCAGAATGAATCTGAATCCTTCTTCTCAGCCTAGTTCCAGAGGCTGATTTCTTGGATGGAGCCCTCTCTCTCCAACTTCTTAGATCTGCACTTGGACTGCAAGATCTTCTTGTGTTGAAACTCTGTGTACCACTTTGATAACTTGTTCTTCAACAATGTGATCCACTTGAACAACAATCTGAACCACTTTCTGAACAACAGTTTCTGTAAACTGTAGGTGCCTATTTATAGGCCTTCTTCATGGTAACCGGCTGGTCCGGTCCATAACTGACTTCTGATATCTCTGACAGGTGTTGTAGACCGGCTGGAACGGCAGCTGTCAAGTCATCCAGTCATTTCTTGAAAATCTCTAACTGTCTGATAGTGTCGAGACTTTCTGTCTTTAAGTGTCGACACTTATAGTCCAAGTGTCGACACATGATGTGTAAGTGTCGACACAAGTCTATAAGGTGTCGACACAACTCCTTGTATGTCTCGATACAGTTTCTTCTGCATGTGTCGACACTGAAATTGAGTGTCGACACAAGTACTTGTTCTTCTAACTTTAGCTGAATTCTTCTAAGTGTCGACACATCTCCTTTGTGTCGACACAACTTCTTGTGTTGAATCTGTTAAGTGTCGACACTGCTTCTTGGTGTCGACACATAGTCTTCTATGTTGATTCTTGCTAAGTGTCGACACAGCTCCTTGTGTCGACACTTGATTGTTCTGTTGAGACTTCAGCTGAGTGTCGACACATTCCCTTAGTGTCGACACTTGTACTTAGAATATTTTGTTGATAATTCTGTTCTTTACTATGTGTCGACACAGCTCCTTGTGTCGACACTTTCTTCAAGTGTTGAGTCTTCAGCTGTGTGTCGACACATTGTTCTAGGTGTCGACACATACTTCAAATGCTGACTCTTCTGTTGAGTGTCGACACATTGTGCTGGGTGTCGACACTTACTTCAAGTGCTGACTCTTCTGCTTAGTGTCGACACATTGTGTTGAGTGTCGACACTTGTACTTAGTCTCTGCAGACTTTTGGTGAGTGTCGACACAGCTCCAAGTGTCGACACTTTCTGGTGTAGACTCAGCTTCACTGGGTGTCGACACAGCTCCTTGTGTCGACACTTTCTGTCTGCACTTTTCTTCACTGAGTGTCGACACAGCTCCTTGTGTCGACACTTTCTGTCTGGTGTCGACTCTGCATCCCAGGTGTCGACACAATGACTCCAAGTGTCAACACTGCTTGTCTGGGTGTCGACACAGGCCTTCTTAAGTGTCGACACTTTCCCTCTGGGTGTCGACACATGGACTTAGTAACTTTTTGCTTCAGTCCAGTGAATACTTAACCTGCACAAGTAAACTCAACATACATCAAATACATTAGGATGTATATCATTGAGTTGGGTGAGGCTTCTTCAAATCAGGTACATTTGACCAATGTACCCAACAAAGATGAGGATCGTTACCCTTGCGTTCCTCTTTGGCGCCATCGGAAAGTAATCGGATGGAAATCACCGCACTAGCGTTGCCTCCGTGGATCCGGAGTCGGCTTGCGATTCGGAGCTCCGAAGCTCCTCCAATGGCGGATCTAGCTCCTTCTTCTTCACTTAGCTCTCCTCTCTCTCTAAGACTTTAGAAAGAGATCACTTAAGAAAAAGTGAGGGTTTTCTAAGTCAAAACCCGGGTATATCCCTTCAGGAACAACCCCCAGCCGTTGGATCTTCAGTCAAAGAAATGAACGGCTTTGATTCGGGACTGAAATGCCCAATCTGGACCGAACACGGCCTGGCACACGCCCGTGTCCAGGGCCGTGTGCCTCATTCGCCGTCAAAATCGGATCACCTGGAACCTCACACGGGCATCGAACACGCCCGTGTTCGATCTGACGCGCCCGTGTTCCACCTGACACGGCCGTGTAGCCGGCCGTGTACCCCATGATTTTTCCCCATTTTCAACCCGAGCACTGCACGGGTTCTAGGACACGCCCGTGTCCCTACCCGTGTCACCTTGACACGCCTGGGCTCCAAGCCGTGTACACGGTCTCGACACTTCGCGGCTAAGTGTTGACACGGGTCGACACGCCCTACGACACGCCCGTGTCGCAGGTCGTGTGCCATGTATCGACACATTGTCGACACCAAAGTGTCGACTTCGCGGGACGAGTGTCGACACGGGCTGACACGCCCTGCGACACGCCCGTGTCGCAGGCCGTGTGCTAAGTCTCGACACATTGTCGACACCAAAGTGTCGACTTCGCGGCTAAGTGTCGACACGGGTCGACACGCCCTGCGACACGCCCGTGTCGCAGGCCGTGTGCCCAGTCTCGACACAATGTCGAGACCAAAGTATCGATTTCCCGCCTTAGTGTCGACACAGGCTTGACATGCCCTGGGACACGCCCGTGTCCCAAGCCGTGTGCCTGCAGCCAGAACTCAAACTGGCCCAAAATGTCCCCCTTTGCTCCTTTGAGTTTCGGGCGTTACACGTTACCTGAGTTATATGGGTCATAACTTGTGCCGCCACCGCAGCTTGGGCAGCTACCATTGCTTCCGCTAGCATATAAACGATATCGGCTGGGGATACACACATACCCATACTACTCGGAGCAGTAGCATTGCTCGCTAAAGGCTCCTCTCGTTGCCTCGATATCCCCGCCTCGTCGATTGCACCCTAATAAAAGCAAGGTAAAAAAGGAATCAAGTTCCATTCAAAAAACTCAAACACAAGGACACACATAGTCTCACAATACTCCTATGTGGATAACTTCATTACGAGATCCAAGTACATCAAATCGACCAATAAACCTTATCTTTGACAATAACCTCGCTTTGATACCAAATTGTAAAACCTCCCCTATAATGACCGTATAATATGGGTCCGGACGGGGCCCTAGAACATATAGACGCCACAACTTTAGCATTAAAAAGTGATATAAAAGAACTATCAATCTCAAAACTCAGAAAAACAAGACAGCGGAAACACACAACAAGACCAGAAGTTATCTAAAACCATAGGAGTCCAACACGACCTTAAGGACTTACAACATAATGATGTCCAAAACTACAACAACACCAAACCAAACAAAGTGCCTTAGCACTCCTAGGCTACCTCATCATGTAAGCTGTATTACAGTACAAGGAACATAACATTCAACAATTCACAAACTAATAGAATAGGGTACACTTCATGAGGCTTAGGCCTTTTGGGCCGGCAAGCTTGCTCTAGCTTGCGATCATTATCCTATAAAAATTTATTGTAAAGTGGGTCAGCAAAGGCTGACCTCAACTATGTAACGGAAACATCTCCTCTAAACTATTCCTAGCGGACCCCGGGGTGCTCCATCACCCTGCAGGTTAGCACTTCATATGCACATGTAATTAAACATTAATAAACATAGAAAGCACATGTTTGTGTGTCTCATACTTCAAACACGTTTCTATGTTTAGCATTTAAATAAAAGTGGCCTGCAATGCATCATGTATGCAAACCTGGGTTTCACCCAAGGCACCCTATAGTGGGTATAATTCTAATACATCATCACGCATCAGCACATCACATTAATCATATAGGTACTTCCAATTTCCCCCATCGACCTTCAAGCCGCAACACAGAACTCTTGTATAGGCCCTACCCGCTTAGGGGTCTAAATAACTGGGTTTGTCTACAAGCTATGACTCTCACGTCAGTTCCGTCACAAAAACAAACTGATGCTAAGAACCTTTGCTTGATCGTACCTGCTCGTCGGGTTCATCACTCGGGCTTGTCCAAAAGCATGGAATTCTCGTCAGTTTTTGCAGATGGGGACTTGTCTTGTTGGGACTCTCTCCACACATCACTTTCAATGTCACCGGCTAGCCAGCCGACAATAGAGACAGCCACACCTTCGCATAACATTCTTCAACAATGTCATTTCCTCCATAAATCACCATTCATTCTCACACAAAACAAAGGGCATCGTAAATAGCATCTTCGCCACAATCGAATTTCTAGCAAAATCCCTATAGTGCAAGTCCTGCAACAGCAACGAATCAGACCACTAGTCGTGAATACGGCTTCACCCATAATGCCCAATCCACTAACAGAGCTAATTTCTAGTGCAACAACATGTCTGGGACAGACTCAATTGACCCGGTGGCTCCTCTTGAACCATCGCGACCCGAACCCCTCTCAATTGAGAGATCTGGTGCCTAAATGCTTGAATAAAAGCATAAATAAAGCAGATGCCATGCAGGTATCTTTAAAATCGAGAGGAGAAATGTCGTTACCTTACGACTCCTCTTCCTAGACATAGAGATCTTGATTTTCATGGATGAAAGTGTGCGCCTTCAAACCCTCTCAAGGAATCCGGCCTCAGATCGACGAACGGAGATCCGAAGTTTCGTCAATGGTGGAAAAAGTCTCTTCTTTCTCCAAACTCTCCCTCTCTCAAACCCTAACTCTCACTCCAAGATGAGAAAAAAATGAGAGCAAAGAGGCCCTCAGCCCTACTTAAGGCTCATGGACGGAGGATTCTGTGCCATAGGATCGGATTCTAAGAAGATTGGACCGCCAAAAATCAATAGTTACGAAACTATTTTCATCCACTACCACCGGGTGGTAGTTACCTATGACGTCGTGGTATCTCAGAGACCTGGCAGTCTATGTAGAACACCACACTATCATTATTGATAGCGATATCGCCGTGTGGTAGCTTCTCAACGCATTTGTATCAACGCCCACGACAAAAAGGGTCTACCGTCGGGTGGTAGCTACCTAATATCGCAAATTAGCTACTCGATGATTTATCCCGAAGCTTCGGTCTTGACAGAAAAATTCCAGAATAATGGGGTGTTACAAACCCAACAATGCAATGGCATCATTGAAAGAATTGGTTTCAAGATATCCTAAAACACCTAAGGGGGGTGAATAGGTTCAATTCTTTTTTCTTATGGCAGTCAATGTATTTACTGATTAGACAACTTATTTAGAAGTTAAAACAGCACAGAAAAATTGAAATCACAGCCAACACAGAAGACACACAATTTTATAGTGGTTCCCCAAGTGATGGGTACATCCACTTTCCCCCTTCTCCTATCTAGCAGTATACTAGATTTGGCCAAACTCCCTTCTTCCTTCTCGGACCCTCAGATCTTACAACTCAGAACCCAAAGATGGTTCCTACAACTCAGACCACAGCAAATCCTACAACTTAGAGTGAGTCCACACTCCTACAGCTCAGGTAATCAAGCCCTACCTCAGTCTCTTCCACAGACCTACAACTCAGAGAAATGAATCCCCTACCTCAGGCACTCAGCCCTACCTCAGCCTTTATAATTTTATGCTTACAACTCTGAGAAACACAATTCTCCTATACTCAGATCTATAAAAGATCCTACAGAAAATTGATTATACAAAGTGTAAATCCTTCACCCAGGTAGAGAGAGAAAGGGTTGAAGGTTTCTTGATCAGTTCTTGATAGAATTGATATCTTTAGATCCAACCTATCTTAGCTTCTACAAAACTTCTTGAATATGAACAAAGTAAGGTTGATCTTCTTTTGAAGTTGGAGATGATCCTCAATCCAGCTTCCTCTAATCAGATGTGGTTTTGATTTCTTCTTGCAGACTGTTCAGGATCTGCCCTCTCTAGATGATTAGATTATGACTTCTCTTCTTCTTGTATTAGCTTCTCGTGTGTGTCCTCTTATTTGTTGATAGAACATGTCTGTATATAGACTTCATCTGAGGTTACTGGATGTTCCGGTTCATAATGGTCTTCTGACAGCTTTGACAGATACAACAGCTGTGTTGATCATGACAGTTGTCAAGTCTCTAGTCATTACATCTGATACTTCAATGAACTTTAGCTCAGCAGCAAAGTGTCGAGACAATACTTCAAATGTGTCGACATAAATAGATCAAGTGTTGATACAATCCTTGGTGATGTCGACATAGCTCTCATAGTGTCGACACAACACTTCTCTATCTTCTTGACACACCTTCTGTGGAATGTGTCAACATAAGTCCTGCTTGTCTTGACATAGTTGACTTTGACAGACTTCTGCAGTGTGTGTCGACACAAGTCCTTTGTGTCGACATAGTTGTTGTCGATATAATTCTTGTGTGTCGACACAAGTCATGTGTGTTCGACACAATCTGGCTTCTGGTGTCAACAGAGTTGGTTTCGACAGAATTCTGGTTTGTGTCGACATAAGTCCTATGTGTCGACACAATTCTTGTCGACAGAATTCTGGAATGTGTCAACAGATTTTATGTGTGTCGACACAAGTCCTGCGTGTCGACACAATCTGGCTTCTGGTGTCGACACAACCTTTCCCAAGTGTCGACACAATTCTTCACAAGTGTCGACACTTGTACTTAGAAACTTTTCTTGCATTTCCTTAACCTGCACATTGAAACTCAACACACCATCAAATACACATTGATGAATATCATTGAGTTAGGTGAGGCTTCTCCAAATCTGGTACACATTTTCCAATGTACCCAACAATCTCCCCCTATTTTGAGAAGCCATAACCCTTAGTCAATGATATGAATCTCTTATAATAAAACATAGATTATGATGAATGTAATACAAATCATTATTTACGCAGGGTAACATATAAACAAAACAAGCATCTTATATCATCACAACATATGATAATATATAGTGAACATGAATCAATGTTTTGTTGAATTACAAGGATTTTTAAACAACAAAAGATTACATAGAGTTTAAAATCTAATCAATCTATCCTAAGACTGATCAGGCTCCTTGATTACAATGCCTTTGATAGACTGAATCCTTGCTTGTACACTAGCATCGGTATCTTAAGCTGGCTTCTTTCCTTTAGGATCCTTCTTTTTGAGTTCTTCAGCCTTGGCCTTTTGCCTGTCAAAATAATGATAAGGCTTTGGAAAGTACTTGCTTGGCTCCACAGCAGTAGCAGGTAACTTTCCAGCTTGTGATCTCTTCTAAACTGATATATGGCATCTTGCCTCTTATGATATTTGCTCCATTCTTGTTCAGAGACCCACTTGCCTCAATCATGCATGTTGTCTTTAACAGCATGCCAGGCAGTAAGAATTATGTTTCTGGAAGTGAGACTCCATTTTTCAAAATCTGGTTTTAACTCAGCCTGCTCTCCAAACCTTTTCTTAGAAAGTTGAGCTTCTTGCTCTCTTTTCAAGGTAGCATCAGACATTCGAACTTTCTAAAAAAACATATTTTGAACCTCCTTTGGAGGACTATACATCTGTTGAACCATATGTTGAATTCCCTCAAAATCAGCAGGGGATAAATGATTTGAGCAGCCTCCTGCTGAACGCCTTCATTTGGAGCCAGTTGAATGCCTGATTCAGCAGTATTATCATCATCACACAGGGGAGGATATCTAAGAGTTGTTCTGATGGCATTGGTGATCCATTTAGCATGTTCAGAGCTTGCATTGACTAACACTCTCTCCCCCTTTATGACTTCTCTTTCAACATGGTCTCTTAGATCATCCTTTTGATACCTAACTTGATTAGCTAGATAATTGGTTCCTTCTTTATAAAAAGATCTGAATTTTTGTAGCTGATCAGCAATTACCTTCTGGGAGACTTGGATAGCAGTTTGAACATCAGCCAAATATCCTTTGAGTTGTTTATCAAACTCAGACTTTTCTTTAAGCATGCTAGCAGTGACAGCAGTGGCTTGATTCTTACGTTCTGTGACAATAACATTATGAGATTCGGTTAGATTGTCATTCATTCTTATCTGATTTTCCAAAACATAACCTTGCTTGACTGTTATATCATCTATTTGAGTCTTTGCCTCTTCTTGTTGTTTGGCTAGATAAACTACAGTATTACCTCCCTTATGGAAGCAATCTATCATCTCTTTCTTATTCAGCTTGACTTCAAATCTAATTGATTTAATATCTTGAGTCAAAGTAAGTTGTAGTTCCTTATGGCTTTCATCCACATACTTCTCAAGAGCTAGTCTTTGCTCATCCATTTTAACTTGCAGTGCCAACAACAGTGAACTGAAGTCAACTGATGGAGCTGGTGGTTGGGAGATATTCTACAAGGCTTTCTTATAGCTAGAGCTCTTCTTTTTGTAGACCAACAGTTTCCTTTTCTTTGTTGTGGATGCTTCTTCATCATCAGAAGCAGATGAGCTTGCTATGTCCACTGTATCTTTTGGAGTAGGATCAATGAGTGGCTGATCCTTCTCAGTGTTTAGCAGCTCCCCCTCTGTCCTTGGCAGCTCCCCCTCAGTCCTTGGCTCTTGTATGTCAGGAAATAACTCCTCTAAAGTGAACTCTTGCTGCATTTGAATAGCAGGAATATCTATCTCTTGTGCAGTAGATGGAGTGTCATCAAATGTAGATGTGTCCTCCATTGTCATGTCTTGTGCTTGGACATTGTCTTGGATATTCTGTTGAACATCAGTCATATGCACATTCAATGTTTCTGGCTCAGTATCTATTATAGCTTGATAATATCATGTATTACCTCAAGTATAGTTGCAGTGGCCATTTCACTCTCTAGTGCAGCAGGCCCTTTCTCTTGAGCACCCCCAGAAGTTAATGGTATTTGGGTAGCAGGAACTTGAAGAGGCTACCCCTGGAATTGATCCATGGGGATGGCGCTGTTAGGAATCTGCTCCCCCTACACCTGACCATCATCTATATTTTCAGGAGCAGGTGATTTTCTAGCAATCTCTGGTCTGTCTTCATTTGAGGTGAAGATTACTTGTTCTTCTGAATCACTAGAAGATTCAACTATCCTGGGAGTTTGTTTCTTCTTTTTATGTAGTTGTGGTGGTTATTTTTGTGGAGTAGAGACATCCTTTGTCAGCACCCTTTCTCATCTGGATAGTATACTTATATCCATCCTTCTCATATGGTTGATCTTAGATCCTGCAGTCTGGTGCATCACTTCAGGTATATTCACAGCCAAATATAGGCTTAGTATTCTGCCCAGTTTTGGTTTCTTCAAACTTTCTTTGATCTTTTCAATGATCGCAGCAGAGCAGTTGGTTTTGACCTTAAAGATGACTCTGGTCATTAAACTGAACATGTAGGCAGATATCCTATCATGTCCTCCAGCCTTGCACAGAATTTCTTTTCCTATAATCTCTGAAAGAAATTTTCCCGAGGAGTTCATCCCCTTTCTGTGCATTGAAGTTCCAATCTTGGTGGTGGGATCCAGTTCACACCATTGGAGAGCTTCTCTGGTCATGGAAGATGCAACTTCATCTTCTTCTTGAATCCTTGGTAGTTGGAGTGTCTTCCTCAAACTCTTCAGGGTGAGTTTGATCTTGGTAACTTGAACTGATGACCTAATTTTCAGGCTCGTTGAATCCAGTGAAGCCGCTGCGTAGAATTCTAGAACCTCCTTCTTCCAAATCTTGGTAGGTTCTGAGACCAAGAATTCTAATCCATTCTCTGTGATTAGGGTAATCACAGCTATTATTTCTATTGCCGCACTGCCAAATGCATCACAAACTAGTTCATAGCCCTCGTTAATGTTATCTTCTAGTTTGGGCGTCATTTGGAATGAGATATTTAAGATTACGAAGAGGAAGAACTTGTCGACACAAGGATTTGGTCTCGCGAATTTGGATAGTGTGTCGACAGGGTTTGTTTCCACCTATTTATATGTTTCTAAACAAAGAAGGTCAAAAGGCGGGTTGAAATAAGCTTGATGTGTCGACACTGTTGAGATGGTGTCGACACAGACTTCTAAGGTCTTGACAGAGGCATTCTATACTATGTGTGAACATCAATTGCGATGTGTCGACACAGATTTCCTTATAAGTCGACACTAATATCTGTGTGTCGACACAGACGACTGTATGTGTCGACACCAATATCTAAGTGACAGAACTTCTATGTGTCGACACCAAATTTTGAGTGTCAACACAACTTTCTTGATGTGTCGACACAACTTACCTCATGTGTCGACACCAACATCTAAGTGTCGACAAAGACTTCCTTATGTGTCGACACAGAATTACTTTGTCAAATTTGTCATATTATTCTAAGTTTAGCATGCCTAATTCAATTTTGAAGTTATTGAATTTAGTTTCATCCAGTGGTTTAGTTAACATGTCAGCAACTTGATTATTAGTATTAGCAAATTCTAAATTTATATCTTTTTTCTTCACATGATCTCTAATGAAATGAAAACTAATTTCTATATGCTTAGTTCTGCTATGAGAAATAGGATTTCTAGCAATAGTAATAGCACTTGTAAAATCATAAAATAATGGAGTTCTACTTACCTTAATGTCATAGTCTTCAAGTTGATGTTGAATCCATAATAGCTGAGCACAGCAGCTGCCTGCAGCAACATATTCTGACTCAGCAGTGGATATTGCCACACTTGTCTGTTTTTTCTGCTCCATGACACCAGTCTTCCACCAAAAAACTGACATGTGCTAGTGGTGCTCTTTTTATCTTCTTTGTGTCCTTCAAAGTCTGCATCTGAATAGCCTGTTAGTAGAAAATCTCTATTCTTAGGGTACCAAAGGCCAAGATTTGGTGTGCCCTTAAGATATCTCAAAGTCCTCTTGACAGCAGTATAATGAGATTCTTTTGGGTAGACTTGATACCTAGCACAGACACATGTAGCTTACATGATGTCTGGTCTACTAGCAGTTAAGTATAGAAAGGAGCCAATTATCCCGCTATACAAAGACGCATCTACAGGTTTTCCTGCATCATCTTTGCCTATAGGCATACTTGACCTCATTGGAGTTCTCATGGTGGAGGATGACTCCATACCATATTTCTTAATTAACTCCTTGGTGAACTTAGACTGAGATATGGACAAGCCATCATCATTCTATCTAACTTGGAGTCCCAAGAAGAATTTTAGCTCACCCATACTGCTCATCTCAAACTTCCCTTGCATAAGTTTTGCAAACTTCCTACAAAGGTTATTTTCAGTTGATCCAAAGATAATGTCAACATATATCTGGACTAGGATGATCTTGTCTTTAGATTCCCTAAAAAATAGAGTCTTGTCTATTTTCCCCGTTGAGAATGTGTTCTCATTGAGGAAGGTAGACAATATTTCATACCAAGCCCTAAGGGCTTGTTTCAGACCATATAGTGCTTTCTTAAGCCTATAAACATAATTAATATAAAGAGGATCTACAAAACCTGAGGGTTGTTCAACATAGACTTCCTATTTTAGGTCACCATTTAGAAATGCTGACTTGACATCCATTTGGAATACCTTGAACCCTTAGTAGGTTGCATAGGCAAGGAACTGCCTTATTGCTTCCAACCTTGCCACTACGGCAAATGTCTGGTCAAAGTCTATTCCCTCTTCCTGCATGTATCCTTTGGCTACCAGTCTTGCCTTGTTCTTGATTATCA
The DNA here is from genome assembly GCA_039583875.1 of Platanthera guangdongensis. Lineage (NCBI taxonomy): Eukaryota > Viridiplantae > Streptophyta > Magnoliopsida > Asparagales > Orchidaceae > Platanthera > Platanthera guangdongensis. Next base: position 9,804,879 of record CM077148.1, on the reverse strand, counting down.
TGCCACTTTCATCTAACTTTTTTCTATAAATCCATTTAGTCCCAATGGCATTGTGGCCCTTTGGTTTATGAACCAACTTCCAGACTTTGAATCTTCTGAATTGATTCAGCTCCTCCTGCTTGGCATCAATCCAGTTTGGGTCTTGTATGGCCTCTTCAAATTTCTTGGGTTCCATTTAGGACAGGAAACTTGAACAAAGGACTGTGTTCATGTTCTTGCTTCTAGTTTGAACACCATATCTTGGATCACCAATAATTTGGTGTGCTGGTTGATCCTTTAGATATCTTGTTGCTGGAGGCAATCTATCTACTGTTTTGAGCTCCTCCAATCTCCCGACCATGTCGTACTTCATTATCTTCATCATCAGTATGTTGGTCTTGTACTCCCCCTGGACAACAACCATCATTCTCCTCATCCTGCCTTGTAGGTTGGTCTTCACTAATGGTTAGTTTGTCCATCTTTTCTTTCAATCTTGTAGAGCTACAAGAATTGCTAGACAACTCATAGTTAATCAGCTTAGATTCATCAAATACTACATGAACAGATTCTTCTACAACTTGAGTAGTCAAGTTGTAGACCCTGTATGCCTTATTGCTGTTGCTATACCCAACAAATATCCCATCTTGGGATTTGGCAGCAAACTTAGTTTGATAAGACTTGTCATTGTTAAGTACATAACACTTGCAACCAAAGATCCTAAAATAGGATATATTTGGTTTTCTGCCTTTCATAATTTCATAGGGTGTCTTCTTGTGGCTTTTGGTGATGGAGGCTCTATTAAGAACATGACATGCAGTATTTACTGCCTAAGCCCAGAAATATTTTGGGAGAGAAGAATCACTAAGTATTGTTCTACCAGCCTCAATAAGATTCTTATTCTTTATTTCAGCAAACCTATTTTGCTGGGGAGTTGTAGGTGAGGAGAACTCTTGAGGAATCCCTAGTTCTTCACAAAATCTTGTCATGCATTCAGACTGAAATTCAGTTTCATGGTCACTTCTGATTTTGATCACTAAATTGTTAAGTTCATTCTGAATTTGCCTAACAAAATTGTGGAAGACAGTTGGGGTTTCAGACTTCTGCCTCAGGAAGAAAACCCATGTAAATCTAGAATAGTCATCCACAACCACAAAGGTATAGAATTTCCTACCTAGACTATGGACTGACATAGGACCAAATAGATCCATGTGCAGGAGGTACAAACACCTCACTGAGTCTTTGGCATCAAGACTGTGGAAGGACGATTTGGTCTGTTTGCCTTTTTGACAAGCTGAACACACACCCTCCTTTATGCACTTGACTTGAGGACCATTCCTCACTAACTCTTTACTAAAGAGTTGTCCTATAGTCTTGTAGTTAAGGTGAGCTAGCCTGTTGTTCCATTTGACACAATGAGAAGCTTTCTCATCAGCAACTAGACAAACAGGAGAATCTTTATTCTCACTTGCAAAATTTAGGCAATAAACATTTCCTTTTCTATAACCTGACAAGATGACCTCTTGATCACTTGTCCTTTTAATCTGACACTTATTCTTAATAAATGAATTGTCATAACCAAGATCACTCAGTTGGCTTATGCTTATTAGGTTATGTTTCAGACCTTTCACATAAGACACTTGGGCGATTGTGATAAAGCTATTAGAAATATTACCAAACCCTTTGATGACCCAATTTTCAGATCCACCAAAGATCACTTTAGGTCCATTCTCTATGGGAGAGTAGTCCTTTAGCATTCTTCTTGTTCTACTCATGTGCCTAGAACATCGACTGTCCAAGTACCATTTTGGGGAATGGCCACTTGGACTCACCTGTATCAAATAAAATTACTTAACCTTAGAACCCCAATAATTATTAGGTTCTAGGTTCTAGGTTCAGGTTAGACTAAAACTTGTCATACTTTCCTGCAGCCTTCCTAACAGGTAAGCTGACATTCTTCCTAACAGTGGTGTTGTGCCAACAGTCAATGGCATAATGTCCACTTTGCCACAGCACCAGCACTCATATCTATTGTATCTTCTTTTCAATACAGTCTTAACAGCTTTGCTGTCAGCAGTTTTTAAAGCTGTAGGTACAGTGGTTTTCGTGAGTGCTGGGGCTGGTGCATCAAACATTGATGGTTCATGAAGAACATAATGTGTTTGTTCATGGGTTGCCCTATTGGCATTCATACTCTTTTCATTTAGATAACCAGGCTTACAGTGACCATGTGTCATGTCATGGTCATATCTGTTAGTCAGCTGCATTACTTTCCTGAAAGAAATAGGGGGCTTGGTGGCTAGTGGCTGAACTAGGGTCTTGCCTTTTCTTTTGGAATTAGCTGCCCTAGTTCTTCCCTTGAATCCTAGTCCTGTCTTACCCTTTTGGGAGATGAAATCATCTATTAAAGGTAAGACTGACTTTGGCTTTGAGAATCTAGCCACAAGTTCCTTCTCTATTTGAAGTCTGACTTCCAGACTCTTGATTTGATCATTTTTGAATGTAATTGTACCCATCTGAATAAATATTATATTTTTCAGTTTGGCAACTTCATTCAACTTCAAATCCAGCATTTTTGCTGAATCTTATGCAACCACTTTAAGTGAAGCAATTTCCTTAGCCTGGCTTTTGGCAAGGTTTCTGCTTCTCTTAAGTGCATGCAAAAGATCACCATATTCATCAATAAGTTGATGAACATCCCCTTCAGATTCAGAACCATCCACATCTCTTGATGCAGATGCTTCTGATTCTGACCCAGTATAATAATCTGAAACTGATGAAAGGTTGTTTACCATACTGGGACCAGGCTGATCATGGCACTATTCTTCTTCAGATATAGCCATCAGCCCTTTGTAATGAAGATCTTCAACCCCATTGATAGAATCCAGCATTTGCAAGAATTCTGTCTCTTCTGAATCCTCTTCAGTTGTAAACAGTCCATTGTAGGCTTCAGCTTCAGCCTCAGTTTCAGAATCTGATGAAGATGAATCAGTCCAACTTTTCTGCTTCTTTGCAACAAAGGATCTCTCCTTCTTGCCCTTGTTTTGCAGTTTCTTCTTGTAATTAGATTCTTTTCTTTTGTCAGGACAGTCAGTAACTACATGTCCAGGCCTGTTGCAACAATAGCAAACAATCTTAGTATACGTTAATTTACTAGGTTTAGTACCATACCTGTCCTTTCTTGATGATTTCTTTTTCTTATAATAGTCATCCTTGTACTGTGAGGAGGATGGCTTGGATCTCCACTGCTTCTTCTTTAAGAATCTTTGAAATTGTCTTATGAAAGCAGCAAAGTCTTCATCAGAATTAAGGCTGTCTGATGTATGACTGTCAGAATTTTCTGAGATGACTTCTGTAGCTTTCCTACAATGAGATGGAGACATCCTCCTATCCTTCTTTGAGGTTTCAACCTTAAAAGCAACTGTCTTCTATCTATATTCAGTATTATTGCTTTTCTCCTCCTCCTTTCTAGCAGTGAGCTGCATCTCATAGGATAGCAGTTTTCCAAATAGAGTTGGTAGAGGTGTATCAGCAAGCCTGGCCACCTGTCTGATGGTTATTTTAGTATCCCAGTCCTTGGTTAGAGACCTGAGAAACTTGTCATTTAACTCATAAGTCCTAAAGACTCTTCCATATGACATCAGCTCATTGACTATTCTGAAAAACTTCTTGTAGCACTCAGCTATGCTATCTGTTTTAGCCTGTCTAAAGCTTTCATATTCCTGATTAAGCATAAACTTTCTGTCCTCTCTCACTTTTTTTGATCCCTCCATGTAGACAATCAAGGTGTCCCACATTTCCTTGGAGGTTTTGCAGTGAATCAAGTTCTGGAATGTTGAGTCAACTATAGCACTAACTATTATGTTATGTGCTCTCTTATCCATAGTAGCTAAGATGATCTCATCCTTTATCATTTCAGAATAATCTTTTGGAGTCCTGAGATTTGCATCAAGAACTGAGATTTTCATAGGAATGAATGGCCCTTCTTTAACTGTAATATAGATTCTTGGGTCAGATGCTTCCATAAACAATCTGACTCTCTCTTTCCATATACCCAAAATTTCTTTCCTACAGATAGGTAATTTCATGGATCCTAGTTCCTTGTGATTTTCTCCTGAACCCATTTTGTCTAAATGATAACTGCCTCACAGATCAAGTCAGACTGTTAAGTCTATCTTTGAGTAACCTGGATCTGATACCACTTGAAAGAATTGGTTTCAAGATATCCTAAAACACCTAGAGGGGGGGTGAATAGGTTCAATTCTTTTTTCTTAAGGCAGTCACTGTATTTACTGATTAGACAACTTATTTAGCAGTTAAAACATCACAAAAAAATTGAAATCACAGCCAACACAGAAGGCACACAATTTTATAGTGGTCCCCCAAGTGATGGGTACATCCACTTTCCCTCTTCGCCTATCTAGCAGTATACTAGATTCAGCAAAACTCCCTTTTTCCTTCTCAGATCCTCAGATCTTACAGCTCAGAACCCAAAGATGGTTCCTACAACTCAAACTTCAGCAAGTCCTACAACTCAGAGTGAGTCCACACTCCTACAGCTCAGGCAATCAAGCCTTACCTCAGCCTCTTCCGCATGCCTACAACTCAGAGAAATGAATCCCCTGCCTCAGGCACTCAGCCCTACCTCAGTCTTTATAATTTTAGGCTTACAACTTAAAGAAACACAATTATCCTACACACAGATCTATAAAAGATCCTACAGAAAATTGATTATACAAAGTGTAAATCCTTCACCCAGGTAGAGAGAGAAAGGGTTGAAGGTTTCTTGATCAGTTCTTGATAGAACTGATATCTTTAGATCCAACCCGTCTTAGCTTCTTCAAAGGTTCTTGAATCTGAACAAAGTAAAGTTGATCTTCTTTTGAAGTTGTAGATGATCCTCAATCCAGCTTCCTCTAATCAGATGTGGTTCCGATTTCTTCTTGCAGACTATTCAGGATCTGCCCTCTCTAGATGACTGGATGACGACTTCTCTTCTTCTTGTATTAGCTTCTCGTGTGTGTCCTCTTATTTGTTGATAGAACATGTCTTTATATAAACTTCATCCGAGGTTACCGGCTGTTCCGGTTCATAACGGCCTTCTAACAGCTTTGACAGATACAACAGCTGTGTTGATCATGACAGTTGTCAAGTCTCCAGTCATTACATCTGATACTTCAATGAACTTTAGCTTAGCAGCAAAGTGCCGAGACAATACTTCAAATGTGTCGACACAAATAGATCAAGTGTCGACACAATCCTTGGTGATTTCGACATAGCTCTCATAGTGTCGACACAACTCTTCTCTATCTTCTTGACACACCATCTGTGGAATGTGTCGACACAAGTACTGTGTGTCGACACAATCACTGCTTGTCTTGACATAGTTGACTTTGAAAGAATTCTGGAGTGTGTGTCGACACAAGTCCTGTGTGTCGACACAGTTGTAGATGACAGAATATCTAGGTGTCGACATAATTCTGGAATATGTCGACAGATTTTATGTGTGTCAACACAAGTCCTGTGTGTCGACTCTTTCTGGCTTCTGGTGTCGACACAACCTTTCCCAAGTGTCGACACAATTCTTGTAACGTCCCGATTCGCACTAGGCCCCTCGTACATGTTTTTAAGTCAGGAGGGTTGACTCGTGTCCTGGGAAGTGCAGGGAATTGGGCTGCACTTGTGGAGGAGTGGAGAAATCAGTGCAAAAAAGGACACAGGTAGAGACACGGGCGTGTCCCTACCCGTGTGTGTGAGCCCATCTCTCGAGTCGACGACTCGAGTTTGTCCAGAGAAGGACACAGGTAGTGACACGGATGTGCCACTACCCGTGTGAATGTGACACGGGTATCAACCCGGGCGTGTCCCTACCCGTGTGATTTTGTGTGTCGAGCTGAGATGGACGAAATATGTCCAAAGAAGGACACGGGTTGTGACATGGGCGTGTCACTACCCGTGTGAAGATGACACGGGTAGAGACACGTGCGTGTCCATACCCATTTGCGTGAAGTTGGAATTGTCGAGAAGTGTCCAGAGGAGGACACAGCAAAAGTACACAGCCGTGTCATATGGACACGGGTAGGGACACGGGCGTGTCCCTACCCGTGTTCCAGTATCGAAGCGTCAGATAACTGCCCTTAACGCTTCGGCCGAGTAGGACACGGGTAAGGACACGGGCGTGTCCCTACCCATGTCACTTTATATATATAAGGGCTGTGAAAACCCTAGCCGTTTTCATTCCTCTTTCCAGCCCTATTTTCGTGGGGGAACCTCTGTGGAAGGAGAAAACTACAGGAGAAGATGCTGCCGCGAAAAACTACTCGATCCATGACTAGAAATGGTTGTACCGCTGGAACCGAGGTGAGTTTCCTACCATCTCCCTTGGTGCTAGATCTATAGTTATTTTCCTAGGCGAGACATCGACTCAAGAGAGTCTTGATGGAGAGGAGCAATTTTCTAGGATTGGCCATGTTAGGGTTTGTGCCCTAGGCTTTAGATCTCTTCAACCACTCTCTTCTTCTATGTGATGATGGGAATGGTTTCATGAAGAGTATTGGCCTCTTGAGGTTGAATAAGGGAGGAGGATTTCTGGAGTGAATTGGGAAGGTCACCTTGAGGAGGAAGATGAACCGATGTCGTTCATTCCGCCTTAAGATGCGTGCAGAATCTGTGTTCTGCGCATAGCGAACTTCTAGGCCATTTTCAGGTAGCTTATGGCCGGAGCTGGGCTTTTGACTAAACACAAAAGTTGAAGCCCTTAAAAATACCTTTCCAACGAATGGTTACATGACTTCGGGCGAAGTGTGTAGCCACAGAAAAGTCTGAACTATTTTGATGTTCGGCAAATCCTGCATGCAGAAATTGTGTTCTGTACGCAGCGGAATTCGAGTCCGATTTCAAATAGGATAATATCAAATGTGGGTTGAGTTATGAATACGAACGTTGTAGCCCTTGGAAAGACCTTTCCATCGAGGTATTACACATCTTCACCGGATTCATGTAGCTTCGGGAATCTCTGGTCGAAGTTGCTATCCAGATTTACTCTGCACCTAAATTCTGGGTTTTATATAATATGGATTTGGATTCGGTGGAATTAATATTGCAAGTTATTCTGAGGCTTGGATGAACTCATTTATGATTAATCATTTTAGTTCCATGATTGATGAAGTTTATTAATCAGATTTCATATAATCAAATTGTGAAGCAAGCTTACTTAAACGAATTGACTTAATAGAAATTGGTAGATTGTTGTAAATGCGCATCTTGTTATATCATGTAGAAATCATTTGGAATGACATGTATAAGGATAACCCATGGCCATGTGAATGTTAAATAGCGGATTGAATTTAGTAGTCCAATACTTAGAGTGTCGTCTCCCTTCGGGTAGTATTGGGAAAGGTTGTACATGCGGTGTTGTCCGTCACTGGTTAGAATGGTAATGAGATGAGTAAAGTCAGACGGTTGGGTTGTGTCCTCGGTGTTCATGTCCCAGGGCCCCTTCCATGATGAGTGGATGGTTGGTCTTGGTCCTCGTGCTTTCTCCGAGGCTCCTTCTATGCAACGATGTTGTGAAATTGCATGCAGTGTGAGTCGACACGCGGTGTGGTAATCCTGGGTTAAGGATAGTGTGGCAGGTCTACGGGCTATCCAGTCGTCACACCGACGGGAGTTGACGTTAGACTTGGATGGTTTGGGCTGTGTCCTCGGTGTTCACGTCCCGAGGCCCCTCCGTACCAGGTGAACGGTTGGGCTGTGTCCTCGTGCTTTCTTCTGAGGCACCTTTCGGGTCTCACAAGGCCTGTTCGGGGCTGTGTTCTTGGTGCACATCTACCCGAGAGCCCCGCTGGGCCATATTATGCATGGGATCTAATGTTGTGTTCTTAGCATTGAGGCGTACGGAGGCCTAGGTGAAGTAGTGTGGATACCCGCCTAGTAGTAGAAGTGCATGTTCTACTATCACCGCCTGGCCACAACGGCTGATGCCTGAGAGGTTAGCTACCTGCTCGAAAAGTGGGAACTATAATCTGTGTCGACATAGTAATTGCATGTGTGTGAGCATGGGTGAGTCATTGCATAGCATACATTCCATTTCATATCATTGCACAACAAGATCCTCATCGTATAAGTTTGTATGGGCACTCCTATACAATGAGTTATTTCATGTAACAAGATCCTTAACTTATAAGCTTGTATGAGCATCCTTATAAGTTAAGTTACTTACCTGCTGTAGATTATTTACACTTGTTAATACGTATAGCTCTTGTAGAATTGCTAGTTTATGTAGTTGTTAATCAAGTAGCATTATTACCACCTGCTTGTACCTGCTTGTTACTTATATATATTTGATACCCTTCTTCCTTTTCTTCACCCGATGCCGAGGAGTCGCCGGGGGAGCGGATGTGAAGCCACTTAGTTGTTTCGACTAACGGTTGCTACGTCTTCCTGTTTAGGAGGCCACCCCGAAGGTAGAGCAGTCGCAAACCATGCAGCAGGACAGCCAGGCCAAGATGACAGAGCCTGAGGGCATGGTACCGTCGCTGCCGTCGGTTACTGATGTGAGTGTTGTGAGACTTTGATGTAGCCCATTTGGGCAGATGATAGCTGTACTCTGATATATTGTTGAAGCATGTTTTAGCTTCACTTATTTGCTGTATTTGGACTTCATGCTTAGTGTGGATTGACTTTTTGCTTATTCATTGTTCTATTATGGTTGGGTTGGCATGTTCATATTGATATTGGTTGTAGCCGACAGAATACGCGTCTTGTGGTACAGGTTAGCCCGTATGCCAATGCTACCGCAAGGCGGCTGTTCTGGGCATAAGATCCCCCCTTTGTGCCGTGTTTTGGGATCCGGGAGGGGGGGTCTTACAAATGGTATCAGAGCTAGGTTTCGATCCTGGAACCTGTGGGTTATGGGCCCACCATGCTCTGTTTGCCACGATCCTCAACTAAATAAGTCATTCAACAATGGTCCACCACCGTTCGATTAGTCAGTTTGGGGACAAACTGACTTAGCGGAAGCAGTGGTGTGCCCATATGTAATTCAAACTAAGTTTGTCCAACTTTGACCTTAAGATTAGCCAACCTGAGCATAAGTTTGTGTTCTATGTGTAGATTCTAGTTCATGTTGATCCGATGGGGGGTACTCCTACCCCTTCCATACCCACTCAATTCCAACAATCTGAGTTGCGGCAGACGCACTGCCATACTCGATGCTTTTAGGGTGCAGCAGCCTCCGGTGCATCAACAGGCCCCGGGCTCTAATTGGCTCAGCACCTTTCGGGCTCTCTCCCCTCCCGCCTACCTTGGGACGGAGTCAGTCGTGCGCACTGAGGAATGGCTAGACACGGTACAGGAGTTATTGGCTGGTATTCGCTGCCCAGCCCGTATGGCGGTGACATTGGTGGTGTCCACCTTGGAGCTACATGCTAAGAGATGGTGGAAGTCACTCATGGGCTCCACCTTCCAGGGACGAGTGTATACAGAGATAAGTTGGAGTGAATTTTTGGGTGTCTTCTTGGAGCATTTCATTCCTTCATCCGCTCGAGATGAACTCGAGGAGAGGTTCCTTTTGCTGAAACAAGGATCAAAGACGGTTACGGAATACCAGCGGGAATTCCAGCATCTCGCAAGGTTCGCGGACTCTTACGAGTTGGATGATAGAGGCTATGACAAGCGTTTCTACAAAGGGCTACGAGATCCCCTAAGGTAGGCCCTTTTGTTTATAGCGGATGCTATCTTGGCAGAGATCATCGATATGGCAAAAAGATTGGAGGCAGACCACTTGGGAAGTGGTAAGAGGCCTGCGGAAGGCGTGATGGAAGCCGGTCCAAGAAATAGGACGAGACAGGACTTCAGGGGAGGAAGAGGATATCAAAGAGGCGGACTGCGTGTCCACCGAAACTATAGGGTGGAACACCCAGTTCCGCAGCCGCCCGCATTGCCTCCACCGCCTCAGCCGAAACAATTTCAGCAACCTGAGAGGCATCGTGGGCTGCTGTATTTTGATTGCAACCAACCCGGTCACATTCGACGCTATTTCCCGTAATTGTTTGGGAACGTCCCTCCCGCTCTCCCTCCGGCATCTCCTCGGGGGCGGGGTTTCATGCGTGGTCGAGGACGAGGACCGCAAGGAGGAAACCCCGGCCCTGCCCGGGATCAAGTGTACATGCTGGACATGGCGCAAGAACGGAATCCCCAAGATGTGATAGCAGGTATGGTTTAATTAATTATCACATATTCATTGTTTAACTTAAACTTGTATAAGACTTACTAGACACCTAGCAATAATTCTTGTTTATTGGTACTTAGGCACCGTAATAGTTGGCGGGAAGATGACATATGCGCTGTTCGATACCGGTGCCTCACACTCCTTTGTGTCCGAGGATTTCATCAAATGCATGGAGGGTGTGAAGTATTTTACTGGAATAGCCCGACGAGTGCGCCTCCCGGACGGCTCGGAGATGATCGCCACCGCCAAGTGCGAGTTTGAGATACTTATTGAGTGTAAAAAGTAGCGAACGCGCGGCTAACAAACGGACAGAAATTTGAATAATTGAAATCTTATTATCCAAAAAAGATATCATTTACAAAGGTATGACCTCCCTTTTATAGAATGGAGGAGATATGAGAGAGTACAAACAAACAATGTGGGACTAAACATGTACATGGCTGAGCGGCTAGAAATTAAAGAGACCGCACAGGCAGCGCGGTTAGACAGATGGTTTAACCGCTCAACAACTCCAGCAGGATACGAACAAGCCGCAATAGGAGACCGATAGACCGCCCGGTCTCCAGGCTTCTGAATGAGACCACCAGACCGCTCGGTCAACAAACCGCCAGACAAGACCGCAAGGCTGCCTAGTATATTACTTCAACACTCTCCCTCAAGCTGGAGCATAGATATCAATCATGCCCAGCTTGTCACAAACGTGGAAGAAGGAAGTAGAGACCGGTTTTGTGAAGATATCCGCCAATTCTTTGTTAGAGGTGACAAATGGAGTACAAATCTGTTTCTTCAAAATCTCCTCCCGAATGAAGTGACAGTCAACCTCTATATGCTTTGTTCTCTCATGGAAGACCGGATTTTTGGATATGTATATAATGGCCTTGTTGTCACAGAAAATGGGAAGAGGATAATCATAGACCTCTCCTAGGTCAAGCATGAAGCTCGTAACCACTTTAACTCACAAATGGTTGACGCCATACTCTGGTATTCGGCTTTTGCACTGGATCTGGAGACAACAGACTGTTTCTTGCTCTTCCAACTCACAAGATTTCCTCCAACAAAAGTACAAAAACCTGATGTGGATTTGCGGTCGCCTTTATCATCCGCATAGCTTGAATCTTAGTAGGCTTCAACCCTCAGATGACCATTCCTCTGAAAGAGTAGCCCTTTGCCCGGTGCTGCTTTGATATACTCTAAAATCTTCAAGGCAGACTGAAGATGGCACTCCCTGAGAGCTTGCATAAACTGACTGACCTTGCCTACAGCATAGGAGATGTTGGGTCTGGTCACCGTGAGATAGATGAGTTTGCCCACCAGGCGTCTGTACCTTGTGACATCAGATAGAAGAGGTGAGTCATCCGTCCAAGTTTTGTCTTCTCCAAAATCCATGGGAAACCGGGCCGGTTTGGCACCTGTCAATCCTGCCTCTTGTAGAAGATCAAGGGCATACTTTCGTTGGGAGAGAACCAACGAGTCAAGCTTCCGAGAGATTTCTATCCCCAAAAAGTATTTCGGGGAGCCCATATCCTTCGTCACCAGGTGTTGACGGAGGTGTTTCTTCGTCAAATCCACCCCAACTTGGTCATCGCCAGTAAGGAGAATATCAACCACATACACTGCCAAAACCACCAGTCCCGAGTCTGTTTTGAGAATGAATAAGGAGTGATCGGCCGAACTCCTTGTAAAGCCGATGGTAGCCACAATACCACTGAACTTGTCGAACCACGCCCGAGGGCTCTGCTTTAGGCCATAAATGGCCTTCTTCAAACGGCATACGCGTGTCTCCCCCTGAGCCACATACCCAGGAGGTTGCTCCATGTAGACGTGCTCTTGAAGATCGCCATATAGAAAGGCATTCTTGACATCAAGCTGGGAAACAGCCCAATCCCGATTAACTGCCACAGAGAGAAGAACTCGGATGGTGCTGAGGTGAGCAACCGGAGAGAAAGTGTCAAAGTAATCAACGTCGTAAGTCTGAGTGAAGCCTTTGGCCACCAGCCGGGCCTTGTAGCGATCCACAGTGCCATCGGGGCAAAATTTCACAACAAAGACCCAGCGAAAGCCAACCACATCAGTACCCACTGGTGGATGAACAAGTGTCCAGTTACCCCTTTCAGTAAGAGTAGCCATCTCTTCATCCATGGCAGACTTCCAATGAGGGATAGTAAGGGCCTCCTGGTAGGTGCGAGGAGTAGAGGCGGCGGAGATAGTCAAGGTAAAACACCTGCGACAAGGAGAAAGCCGATCATAGGAAACAACTGCCGCAAGCGGGTGTTGAGTACATGCCCGCACCCCTTTGCGAAGAGCAATGGGAAGATCCAGGTCGACGGGTGCCTCAGCGACCGGAGCGTCCGTGGAGGAGAAGGCTGGCCCGGGACTAGAGAGAGACGACGACGGAGAGGAGTGAGATGGGGTAGGGGGTGATACGGACTGGGAAGGAGACGGAGGAGGAGATGAGGGAAAAGTGGAGACGTCGAGAGGGGTGGAAGGAACGGAGAGAGATGGTGGAGAAGCAGAGACACCAGGAGGAAGAGAGGAGTCAAGAGAGAAGTAGGAAGCATTCTCTAAGAATGTCACGTCTGCGGAGACAAATTGTTTGCACAGAACAGGGTCAAAACAACAATAGCCTTTTTGAGTGGTAGAATACCCCAAAAAGACACACTTGGTGGAACGGGGGGAAAGCTTGTCGCGGGTAGTGGACGGAGCGTGAACAAAAGCTGTGCACCCAAAGACACAGAGTGGGAGAGGAAAAGGTTCCTTGCGGGGGTAGAGAATGGAGAATGGGGTCTGGCCGTGGAGAACCGTGGATGGAAGACGATTGATGAGATATCAGGCGAGGAGCACAGCGTAGCCCCAGTAGGAGAGGGGTACCGGCATCTGCGTCATGAGTGTGCGAGCGACATCAAGGAGGTGATGGTTTTTACGCTCCGCCACCCCATTCTGCTGGGAGGTGTAAACACAGGTGGTTTGATGAAGAAGACCATGTTGCCGAAAGAAAGAGGAGAACTCATGACTAAGATATTCCTTTGCATTATCAGAGCGTAAAACTTTAATAGAAACATCAAATTGAGTCTTAATCATACAATAAAAGGATTGTCAGATAGAAAAAAGTTCAGAGCGATCTTTTAATAGATACACCCAGGTACAGTGAGAAAAATCATCTATAAAAGTTACAAAGTAGGAACTACCCCGACCAACGGTGAGGGTAGGGGCAGGACCCAAGACATCAGAATGAATGAGATCAAACGGGCGAGAGGAGCCACGGCCTTGCTTCGGCGGGAAGGAGGAGCGATGATGTTTGCCAAGCTGACATGCATCACAGTTGAGCGGAGGACTGGTCGGAGGTAAGTGGGGCAGAAGCTATCGAAGAATCCGAGGAGGAGGATGTCCAAGGCGAAGATGCCATTAAAGCAGATCTGTAGAGGAGGAGTAGGCGGATAGAGCGGAAAAATTGTCGAGGAAATAGAGGCCGCCGCTCTCAGTCCCAATAGCAATCGTCTGCTACGTCCTCGGGTCCTGAAAAGAACAAGAAGTAGGAGTGAATAAGACAGAGCACTGTAGTTGCCGGCATAAAGTGGTAACAGATAATAAATTGCACGGGAACTTTGGGACATAGAGAGTGTCCTCCAAGTGAAGTGACGGGGTGACTTGCACCATGCCCGTCCCGAGTACCGGGGACGGTGAACCATCCACCACACGAACCGAGGGTAGGCAGTCATGCGTTTCAAGGAGACAGAAGCAATGAGGGTTGTCAGTCATATGATTTGTAGCACCCGAGTCAATCAGCCATTTACCTTGGGTAACGACGTGTGCACTACCTGAAGTCGTGGCCACAGATGCAGACGGCCGAGAGGAGGTGGAGGTCGAGGAAGGAGCATCACCGGAAGGGCGAAGATGAGGATGTTTCTGCCAGCAGCGGTCAACAGAATGGCCGATACGAGCACAGTGAGAGCAGAGGAACCTGGACGAACCACGACCGCCGGAGTGGCTGCGGCCACTAGGACCCCCCCCCCCCCCCCCCCCCCCCCGCTGAGCCTGGTGAGCATAGGAGTCCTGGGAAGGGGGGAGGCCAACAGAGGCCGCTGGAGAAGCGAAGTAATAGCGGCAATGCGAGCCGCGGTGGCATCCAAAGTAGGAGATTCCGCCTCACCCAAGATCTGCTGACGGATCATATCATAAGAATCGGTAAGACGGAGAAGATAACAAACAACCAGGAGTTCCTGGAAGTGTTTATGCTGGTCGGCCAAGTCAGCGGAGAAGGGGCGATTCTGTAGGATCTCGGCGCCAAGAGCCTGAACCTGCTGGTAAGCCGCAGTAGGAGACATGGATGGGCGAGCGAAGAGGTCCGCTTAAAGAGTATAAATGCGGGACGTCTGGCCCCCCTTAGAATAGAGAGCAGCTAGGTGAAGACAGGCGGCCTTGACCGTCTCATCATGGCGAATGATGTGAAGGCACTCATCAGAGAGGCTATTGTCCAGCCAAGTGCGGACAAGGGCGTCACTCGCATCCCAGTCATCAAATTCAGGAGAGTTACGAGGAGGAGGGTCATCGGTGAGGTGATGACGCTTGCGCTGAGAGCGAAGTAGAAAGGTGAAAGAAACGCTCCAATCGGGATAGTTGGAGCCAACAAGCTTAGAGAGCGTGCCAAGGTTGCCCAAAGGAGGAGGAGGAGGAGCTGCAGGAGTGGTGGAGGTAGAGATAACGGGGGTTGAGAGACCGGAAGAGGTCATAGAGAAGGCAGGAAACCACACGAGTAGAAGAGATGCCGCGGGGAGAAAAACGGAGGGCAAGCCGCACGACCTAAGAAGGAGGCCGGGATACGAGAAAAAAACCGCAGCGAACAAGGAAGAAACCGCAGCGGGCTAAAGAGAAGAAGCTGCAGCGGCACGGTGGCAAAACACTAGCGGCCAGGAAGCAGACCAAGGCATAGAGAAGAAGTCGCGCGAACTGAAGGAGTCCGAGCGAACAGCAGAGAAGATGAAGCAAAGGACCAAAGAAAACCGGTCAAGAACAGACCGAAGAAAGTCGCGCGAACAGGGGAAAGCCGTGCGAACAGCACAACGGGCAGAAGAGAAAACAAGCCGCGAGAACAGGGCGCGGACAGAAGAAACAAGCCACACGCATAGAGAGAGTGAAGTTAGGTGGAAAGGACCGAACCTGGCTCTGATACCATGTAAAAAGTAGCAAACGCGCGACTAACAAACGAACAGAAATTTGAATAATTGAAATTTTATTATCCAAAAAAGATATCATTTACAAAGGTATGACCTCCCTTTTATAGAATGGAGGAGATATGAGAGAGTACAAACAAACAATGTGGGACTAAACATGTACAGGGCTGAGTGGCTAGAAATTAAAGAGACCATACAGGACGCGCGGTTAGACAGGTGGTTTAACCACTCGGCAACTCTAGCAGGATACGAACAAGCCGCAATAGGAGACCGATAGACCGCCCGGTCTCCAGGCTTCTGAATGAGACCGCCAGACCGCTCGGTCAACAAACCGCCAGACAAGACCGTAAGGCCGCCCGGTCTAATACTTCAACATTGAGGGAAGGCCCTTCGATACACCTGCCACGGTCTTGAAAATGCCGGAGTTTGACATCATTCTGGGCATGACGTGGTTGGACTGGCACTTTGCAAGGATCAACTGCGCGGAGAAGCGGATCTATTTGAGACATGGAGACTCCGACGTCATCTTCCAAGGTATTAGCTTTGCACCTCGTATGTCGTTATCTTCCGTTCAGGTTGTAAAAGACCATATGAAGGGGGATGAAGTCTTCATGATCTGGTTCGAGTTGAAGGAGGTAGCATTAGATATAAAAGACGTACGGGTGGTATAGGACTTCCCCGAAGTATTTCTTGAGAAACTGTCAGGATTACCCTTGCATAGAGAGGTTGACTTCCAGATTAATCTAGTACCGGGTGCCAAGACTGTATCCAAGGCCCCTTACCGAATGGCCCCAAAGGAACTCACGGAGTTTAGAGTTCAACGGCAAGAACTGTTGGAGTCAGGGTTCGTTCGCCCCAGCTCGTCACTCTAGGGAGCCCCTATATTGTTCGTGAAGAAGAAGGATGGAACCCTGCGCTTGTGCATAGACTATCGGGAACTCAATCGGCTGACGGTGCGGAACACTTATCCACTACCCCAAATCGATGAGTTGTTCGATCAACTAGTAGGGGCGCATTGGTTTTCTAAGTTGGATTTGCGCTCTGGATATTATCAGTTGAGAATACAAGAAGGGGACATCCAGAAAACGGTCTTTAGTTCAGGGTATGGGTTGTACGAGTTCACGGTAATGCCTTTTAGGCTCACCAATGCCCCTTCGGCTTTCATGAGCCTAATGAACAAGGTATTTGGGCCCTATTTGGACATCTTCGTCATTATTTTCATCAACGACATCCTAGTCTACTCGAAGACGGAGGAGGAGCATGTCGAGCACCTGACCTTGGTGTTGAAGAAATTGAAGGAGCACGCCTTGTACGCCAAATTTAGCAAATGTGAATTCTGGCTAAGGAGGTTGCTTTCTTGGGGCATGTGATCAGTGGAACAGGGCTGGCGGTGGATCCAGCCAAGGTGCGTGTCGTGAAGGAGTGGTCACCCTTGAATTCGGCGGCCTATGTGCGGAGTTTTCTTGGACTTGCCGGGTACTACCGCAAGTTCGTAAAAGGGTTCTCCAAGATTGCCCTCCCTCTTACCTCCCTAACGAAGAAAGGTGTGCCATTTGAGTGGACACCTCAATGTGAAGCGGCATTCCAAGAGTTGAAGGATAGACTTACCTCCGCCCCCATCCTTGCACTTCCGTGTGGGAAGGAAGGATTTCAAGTTTACACGGACGCATCATATCAAGGGATGGGAGCGGTATTGATGCAGCACGGGCACGTAATCGATTATGCTTCAAGACAATTAAAGAAACATGAAGTCAATTACCCGGTTTATGATTTGGAGCTGGGAGCACTGGTGTTCGCCTTGAAGGTTTGGAGGCATTATTTATACGGCATCCACTGCGAGATCTTTTCAGACCATAAAAACTTGAAGTACGTTAATACCCAGAAGGAGTTGAACTTAAGAAAACGGTGGTGGTTAGAATTTCTATGCGACTATGAGTTCACCTTGAACTACCACCCCGGAAAAGCGAACTTGGTAGCCGATGCGTTGAGTAGAAAAGTACCAGGCTCTAGCCCAGAGTCTCGGTTGATGAGTATGGAGTTGGCTCGGATGATTGAGGAGGTGGATATTACTTTGATATTTAAGGCTCCTTCGGCAGAGTATACGGAGTTCCTGGCAAGCATGAGCATAGTTTGTGATATTCGGGACCGGATCCGAGTGGAGCAAGGAATGGATGTGGCTCTGGCCCCGACAATCAAGTCAATCAAAGATGGGACTACCGATGAGTTTACACTCAAATACGGCCTCGTTTACTTTCGCGGCCGGCTCTACATTCCCAATAGAGGTAAAATCCGGGAGGATATCTTGAGAGAGGCACATAGCACTCAATATTTCATACACCCAGGTATAGCCAAGGTGTACGCCGGCTTGCGGAAGACCATGTGTTGGCCGGGAATGAAGAAGGATGTCTGATATTATGTTACACATTGTGAAGCTTGTCAAAGGGTGAAGGCGGAATGCAAGAGTCCCGGTGGTTTGTTGCAGTCGTTGCCCATCCCCGAGTGGAAGTTTGAGGATATCTCCATGGACTTCGTCCATGGGCTACCTCGCTCACGCTCCGGGAATGATTCAGTGTGGGTTATTGTATATCGGCTGATAAAGGTAGCCCGGTTTATCCCAATGAAGAAAGAGGCTCACGTGGATGTCCTGGTACGTCTCTTTGTGGAGCAGTTTGTACGATATCACGGCGTGCCTAGTATGATCGTTTCTGACCGTGATGGTCGCTTTACCTCCAAGGAATGGAAGGTCGTACATGCGTATTTTGGCTCATGCCTTACCTTTAGCACCGCGTTCCATCCTCAGATGGACGGGCAGTCTGAAAGGACCATCAGGAGATTGGAGGATCTGCTGAGATTATGTGTTTTGGATAGAGGAGAGCCGTGGGAAAGGCTCTTACCAGTTGTGGAATTCTCCTACAACAACAGTCACCAGGCGAGCATCGACATGGTGCCTCATGAAGCTCTTTACGGAAGGATGTGTAGAACCCCCTTGTATTGGGTGCAAGATGAAGACCCGAAGGCTTTGGGTGTTGAATATATTGATGATACCGATGCGGCGGTTATACTGATACGAGATCGCATGTTGGAGGCTCAAAGTCGGAAGGTAAAGTATTATAATGCAAAGCATCAGATGGTGGAGTTTCAAGTGGGCGATAAGGCATTCCTGAAGATACGGCCGATGCATGGCGTGTCGCGGGTGCATGGTGTAAAAAATCTCAGCCCAAGGTACGTTGGGCCTTATACTATACTGGAAAGGGTTGGCCCGTTGGCCTATCAGTTGGAGTTACCACCCGAGCTAGAGAATCTCCACGACGTGTTTCATGTGTCGTCGCTTCGGATGGCGCTATTGTGGCCCGATCAATACATCCCCACGACTGATGGTGCAGTGGTGTCTGATAGGTCTGTGCGACTAGAGCCAGTGCAGATCGTGGATAACGAGACAAGAATATTGCGCCGCAAAAGTGTTCCCTTGGTAAAGGTGCTATGGTTTAATCATGGGATGGAGGAGTACACATGGGAGTCGGTGGACTTGATGCAAAAATGCTACCCGGAGTTGTTTGCTCAATGTAATTTTATTTAAAAGCATATTGTATTTTCTATTATGCTTTTTCCCCATAGCCTTAGCCTGATTTCGGGGACGAAATCTTTTATTTTGTTTATAGGATTTGTAACGTCCCGATTCGCACTAGGCCCCTCGTGCACGTTTTTGAGTCAGGAGGGTTGACTCGGGTCCGGGGAAGTGCAGGGAATTGGGCTGCACTTATGGAGGAGTGGAGAAATCAGTGCAGAGAAGGACACGGGTTGAGACGCGGGCGTGTCCCTACCCGTGTGTGTGAGCCCGTCTCTCAAGTCGACGACTCGAGTCTGTCCAGAGAAGGACACGGGTAGTGACACGGGTGTGTCATTACTCGTGTGAATGTGACACGGGTAGAGAACCGGGCGTGTCCCTACCCGTGTGATTGTTTGCGTCGAGCTGAGATGGACGAAATGTGTCTAGAGAAGGACACAGGTAGTGACACGGGCGTGTCACTACCTGTGTGAAGATGATACGGGTAGAGACACGGGCGTGTCCCTACCCGTGTGCGTGAAGTTGGAATTATCGAGATGTGTCCAGAGGAGGACACGGCCAAAGTACACGACCGTATCATATGGACACGGGTAGGGACACGGGCGTGCCCCTACCCTTGTTCCTGTATCAAAGCGTCAAATAACTGCCCGTAATGCTTCGGCCGAGTAGGACACGGGTAAGGACACGGGCGTGTCCCTACCCGTGTCACTTTTTATATATAAGGGCTGTGAAAACCCTAGCCGTTTTCATTCCTCTTTCCAACCCTATTTTTCTAGGGGAACCTCTGTGGAAGGAGAAAGCTATAGGAGAACATGTCGCCGCGAAGAACTACTCGATCCATGGATGGAAATGGTGGTAATGCTGGAACCAAGGTGAGCTTCCTACCCTCTCCCTTGGTGCTAGATCTATAGTTATTTTCCTAGGCGAGACATTGACTCAAGAGAGTCTTGATGGAGAGGAGTTTTCTAGGATTGGCCATGCTAGGGTTTGTGCCCTAGGCTTTAGATCTCTTCAACCACTCCATTCTTCTATGTAATGATGGGGATGGTTCGTGAAGAGTATTTCCCTCTTGAGGTTGAATAAGGGAGGAAGATTTCTGGAGTGAATTGGGAAGGTCGCCTTGAGGAGGAAGACGAACCGATGACGTTCATTCCGCCTTAAGATGCGTGCAGAATCTCTGCTCTGCCCGTAGCGAACTTCAAGGCCATTTTCAGGTAGCTTATGGCCAGATCTGGGCTTTCAACTAAACACGAAATTTGAAGCCCTTGAAAATACCTTTCCAACTAATGGTTACACGACTTCAGGCGAAGTGTGTAGCCACAGGATAGTCTGAACGAATTTGATGTTCGGCAAATCCTGCAAGCAGAAATTGTGTTCTGTATGCAGCGGACTTCGAGCCCGATTTCAAATAGGATAATTTGAAATCTGGGTTGAGGTCTGAATACGAACGTTGTATCCATTGGAAAGACCTTTCCATCGAGTGGTTACACGTCTTCACTGGATTCCTATAGCTTCAGAAATCTCCGGTCGAATTTGCTGTCCAGATTTACTCTGCACCTAAATTCTGGGTTTTATATAATATGGATTTGGATTCGGTGGAATTAATATTGCAAGTTATTCTGAGGCTTGGATGAACTCTTTTATGATTAATCATTTTTGTTGCATGATTGATGAAGTTTATTAATCAGATTTCATATAATCGAAATGTGAAGCAAGCTTACTTAAACGAATTGACTTGATAGAAATGGGTAGATTGTTGTAAATGCGCATCTTGTTATATCATGTAGAAATCATTTGGAATGACATGTATAAGGATAACTCGTGGACATGTAAATGTTAAATAGCGGATTGAATTTAGTAGTCCAATACTTAGAGTATCGTCTCCCTTCGGGTAGTATTGGGAAAGGTTGTATGTGTGGTGTTGTCCGTCACTGGTTAGAATGGTAATGAGATGAGTAAAGTCGTACGGTTGGGATGTGTCCTCGGTGTTCATGTCCCGGGGCCCTTTCCGTGCCGAGTGGATGGTTGGGCTTGGTCCTTGTGCTTTCTCCGAGGCTCCTTCCATGCCACTGTGTTGTGAAATTGCACGCGGTGTGAGTCGACACGCGATGTCGTAATCCTGGGTTAAGGATAGTATGACAGGTCTACGGGCTCGCTAGTCGTCACACCTACGGGAGTTGACGTTAGACTTGGACGGTTTAGGCTGTGTCCTCGGTGTTCACGTCCCGAGGCCCCTCCGTGCCAAGTGAACGGTTGGGCTGTGTCCTCGTGCTTTCTTCCGAGGCCCCTTCCGGGTCACACAAGGCCAGTTCAGGGCTGTGTTCTTGGTGCACATCTACCCGAGACCCCCGTTGTGCCCTAGTACACATGGGCTCTGCTGTTGTGTTCTTAGCGTTGAGGCGTACGGAGGCCTAGGAGAAGTAGTGTGGATACCCACCTAGTAGTAGAAGTGCTCGTTCTACTATCACTGCCTGGCCACAGCGGCTGATGCCTGAGAGGTTAGCTACCTGCTCGAAAAGTGGGAACTATAGTCTGTGTCGACATAGCAATTGCATGTGTGTGAGCATGGGTGAGTCATTGCATAGCATACATTCCATTTCATATCATTGCACAATAAGATCCTCATCGTATAAGTTTGTATGGGCACTCCTATACGATGAGTTATTTTATGTAACAAGATCCTTAACTTATAAACTTGTATGGGCATCCTTGTAAGTTAAGTTACTCACCTGCTGTAGATTATTTACACTTGTTGATATGTATAACTCTTTTAGAATTGCTAGTTTATGTAGTTGTTAATCAAGTAGCATTATTACCACCTGCTTGTAACTGTTTGTTACTTATATATATTTGATACCCTTGTTCCTTTTCTTTGACCGGTGCCGATGAGTCGCCGGGGGAGCGGATGTGAAGCCACTTAGTCGTTTCGACTAACGGTTGCTACGTCTTCCTTTTTAGGAGGCCACCCCGAAGGTAGAGCAGCCGCAGATCATGCAGTAGAACAGCCAGGCCAGGACGACAGAGCCTGAGGGGACGGTACCGTCGCTACCATCGGTTACTGATGTGAGTGTTGTGAGACTCTGATGTAGCCCGTTTAGGCAGTTGATAGTCGTACTCTGATATATTGTAGAAGCATGTTTTAGCTTCTCTTATTTGCTGTATTTGGACTTTATGCTTAGTGTGGATTGACTTCTTGCTTATTCATTGTTCTATTATGGTTGGGTTGGCATGTTCATATTGATATTGGTTGTAGCCGGCAGAATAGACGTCTTGTGGTACAGGTTAGCCCGTGTGCCAATGCTATCCCAAGGCGGATGTTCTTGTCATAAGATCCCCCATTCGTGCCGTGTTTTGGGATCCGGGAGGGGGGGGTCTTACAATTCTTCACAAGTGTCAACACTTGTACTTAGAAACTTTTCTTGCATTTCCTTAACCTGCACATTGAAACTCAGCACACCATCAAATACACATTGATGAATATCATTGAGTTAGGCGAGGCTTCTCCAAAACTGGTACACATTTTCCAATGTACCCAACAATAATAAGAGAAAAAATATTAGGGTGTAGACCGCTCTCCCCTCTTGGAGAAGTGGGAACTTCTCTCGCCACACCCATATGACAAGTAATGTTCTGTATGGAAAACGAAATTTCAAGGAGCTTTCAAAGATCACCCCCGAGGACTTATCGTATTTCATTACTCATGCTCAGGTGAACGGCCTGATCACAAGCGACTACATGGGTTGCTCCCTGAAAGAAGTGATGAAAGATAAACAAGATCTTATAGAGAAAGTGGAGCGGTTAGAAGAATAGATTGCTCGAATGAAGGACGAGAAAGCAGTAAGATAACTCCTGATCGCTGCGACCTGATGTTTAAGCCGCATAACCTGAGTTCGCTTATTTGACTCCTTGCCGAGTGCCTACGATCCAGAGAATCCTGTCTTTCAGGATATGGCCTTCTATTTTGCCAAATAAAGTATAGGAGATGTTTGCCGCTTCAGCAAACTAGGCCGCGTCAAAGAAAGTTCTGAGAATACTTCTTTTGTTGAACTCATCCTCAAATGTAAGAGAAGGGTAGCTGTGATGAATTGCATGACCAAAGGCAAGGTCAAGGTTGGAGAAGAGACTAAAGGAGAAAAAGAAGAAAAGGAAGAAGAAGAAGAAGAAGAAGAAGAAGAAGAAGGAGAAGAAGAAGGAGAAGAAGGAGGAGAAGAAGAAGAGGGCGCTGGGGGAGAAGAAAAAGCAGATGGAGAAGAATTTGACAATGGCGGTAGGAGAAAGAGACTGATGGCTAGGAGAAAGAGACCGACAGTTAGGAGAAAGATACCGCGCAGTACGCTTATGAAGATTCCGACGGTTCCAGCGATGAGAGCCCTCCTTGTGAGTAAAAAGAAAGTGAGAGTAGTGAAACAACTTCGAGCCCGAGAATGCCATGCCATGATTATTCGCTAGTTGATATTGATGGTTCAGTGAATTTAGAGGGACATCCTGCGGCCAAGAACCTAAGACATGGAGATTAAATGATGTAATTTTTGTTTTTTTTTTAAACTCGACGGCCTTTATTGTTAGCCACGCGAGTTTAAAGATGTAATTTTTGAAGAAGCAATGAAAGATATATTTACCTCCTTTGTAAACTAATTTTTTTCCAAAACAACTTGGTATTTACAAGTTCGCCTCCATTATTCTGTTCCCAGGAAACTCTGATAAGATTGCTGAAGTTATCCAAACCTTAGATGATGGAGGTCGTCATATTGATCAGATCAAGATGCATGAATGTTTACAATTTCTAGCATAATTACAAATTTGATCATCGAGACAGCGGGAAGCTATGAATTCAATCCGTTGATGATAACTGCTTTTCCATTTCAATTTATGCATATATAATGTCTGAGGCAAACAGAAAATCCAGGAAGTAGATTTTTTTAGGTTGAATAAATCCTGTATTCTTAACCGCATGACTCCGCGACGATCATAGAGGAAGAAAACTGTTGAGAATGATTAGCATTTGGAGACCAATCGTGATGAGTAATTTATTTTAGATCGCAATTTTTAATCATAATATATCTACCCGTATTAATTGACAGCCATTCCTTGAAGGGGGATGGCAATAATTGATTGGTTGGACACATCAGGCCGTAATTATTACTGGAGATCAATTTAAGCAGCAATAGTTAACAATTAAAATAGTGTAGGCTGCATTAACTAATAAATCAGCACAATCGAAGCCGCAATAGAGAAGATGACCCAGATTGCAAGAATAAGATCATGCAGGCTTCAATAATTAATACATTGTAGTGGAGACTTACAGTCTGATGTAATTATTTCAAATAATCATTAACTATAGTCCCTCCCCACATGATGCGACCTAGGAAAATAGAAAACTCTGGCCGCCCCTGAGGTCTATAGCTTAAGACGATCCATTGGGCAGGTGTAACGCCCCGTATTTTTCGTTGAATGATTGCATATGCTTGATGGGCGTTACGTGGGAATGTTTGCACTTTTTCGAGCCCGGGTAAGGTTGCTCAAAACGGGTTGATGGTATGGAAGATGTGTACAAAAAACAAAAAGGGGTAAAAAGTCCTTAAGGAAAAAATGGTCTAGGACGACACAGAAACACTTTTCAAAACAGGGAAAAATGCTCGTTGTTGTGCGTGACAAGCCCCCCGACACGGGCGTGTCGGGGCGTGACCCAGGGCGTGACCTGGGGCGTGACCTCCTTGACTCGACGAATTTTCTTGCGTCGAGTTGAGCTCGACGAATGGGGTACACGCCCTGTGACACGGGCGTGTCACGGGCCGTGTCCCGTTGTGTCGAGTGTCGAGTGTCGAGTGTCGGGTGTCGAGAGAGGGGACACGGCCTGTGACACGGGCGTGTCACAGGGCGTGTCAAGCTTTGTCGAGTGTCGACACTTTTGGTCGACAAGATGTCGAGACACGGGCTACACACCCTAGGTCACGGGCGTGACCGACCTGTCACGGGCGTGTACCCAGCCGTGTACCTTGTGGATAAGCTGGAATTTGTTGACGTCTGCACCGCTTAAGGTACACGCCCTGTGACGCGGGCGTGTCACAGGGCGTGACGGGGCCGAAAATCAATTTTTTCCAGTTTTTTTGTGTCGTTCAATTTTTTGATTCTGGATCAAATGGTCCAGCTCTGTTCTGGAGGAAATAAGGCCGAAACAGAGATTACTCCTCCTCATTTCACCTTCTTCTTCATCTTCTTCCTCATTCCAAAAGGACATCAAGGCAGCAAAGCTAAGACAAGGGAAGGAAAGAGAGGAGCAGCCGTCGCGGTGTCATCTCGGTTCAGGCAAGCGGTGTTATTCACCCTTGCCAATATTGTTTTCTTGTTCTTTGATTATGCAAGTTTAGCTAGCTTTCCTCTTTCGTTCTAGCTTGTTCACTTTGATTAGTATTGTTCCTTTTGTTTTTATTTAGTACTCACAAACATGAATACATGCTTACCGCCTAATGATCGACTTTGTCCCTATGCTCAATTAATTCTTATGCTCATTTGCTTCATGCAGCCTTTTTTGTTCATGTGATTCTTTCTTGTTCATGTCGTAATCATGTTAGCATACGCTTGTTGGTTTGGTTAGCGTTGTCCTTTGTGGAATAAGTAGAAAGCCAAACGCTAATCTGTTTGACATAACATGGGTAATGTGTAGTCATGAGTGAGGACGATGAAATGAAACATGTTTAGCTTGGGTTATGGTGAGCTTTGCTTATGGTGTTGCGCTTGGGTTCGCTTGTGGTGAGTTTTGTGAGGCGAATGTTGAACCATGGCAGGAGCGTTGGTGTAAGGGTTCAGTAAGGGGTGGTGTGGTTTCAGCCTTGGTGTCCACCGGGTTTTGATTTGTGGTGTAGAGCACCATTTTGGCCCCAATTTGGGCTGGCTTTAGTGGTGCGTTCCACTTTAGGGCCGCCACCAAAAGACCCTTGCGGAATCGACCTTAAGCGCTGCTTATGTTTCACTCGTATAGTTGTTTCTTTTACTAAGGATGATGGAATGGGCATGTGTTTTGTCTTTTTGCTCCTGCGGGTTGAGCAGGGCTTGAGGAGAAAGGCACGCACTTGGTGCGTTTTCCACTTGTTTTCCACTTGTTTTGTTTACTCATTATACTTACATGAAACATTGCTACGGGGTCGGTAAGCCCCTTCGTTATATTGTATGAACATACTGCTCTTTTTTTGTACCTTTGATGATTGCTGAGGTGTTCTTTCTTGAATGCCTCAGGTGCAGGTTGTTGCCGGTTGAGCGGCTAGGTTTTGTTGGTGGAGTTTACTGGGAGCTAGCCAAGCTTGCTTAGCGAGGTAGTTCTTATCTTCTTGTACAGACATACATGCACCCCAATGGGTTCGTGCCAGCTTGTTGGCGCCCATTGGTGGCTTTCTTTACTTGTGATATATGAATGCTAGACTGCTAATGTGACTCATTTGAATGAGATGATGTCTACTTGCTCTTGAGAAGGGTTTATGGTAGGTTGCATTAGGTATTTTTAAACTAAACAAAACTTATTATTGTATAACATTCATAACATGTTTTGGTCACCGAACAAGTATTTTCCAAACCACGTAAAAAGGATGAGTTCTTATAGTATTATAAATCTAGAATGCTTTAGGAGATCGTCATAAGGAAACGAAAGGATTTTCCGCCACGTACAACCACGTTTTGATCCATAAAGCTGAGGGATACGGCCATTAACTTAAACAGTTTTCTTGCATACAACTGATGGTTTTCAACTACTAAAAGAAGCGTCGAGCGTTTGCCTGAGCATGTGCAGTTATCCCCTGCATGACGTGGCATCATAACACGTAGTTCCTCTTACTCTGATATGATGTACTCGTTGAGGAAATGCGGGTTGTGACAGCAGGTGAGTGCACGACATCATTGCTTTCCTCAAGACATCGTCAAATTTGTAGCCCTCAACAAATGGGTGGATACTAAAGTGTGAAAAAGGGTAATCGCAAACTGCGAAAAGGAAGAGAAGAATGAGGTACAAATTAAGGTGTCCAAGTGGGTAGGTGCGCTCAGAGCTGTTGAAAATTGTGAAGTGAAACTGGGTGAATGGAGCACTTGAAAAACCTATCCGGGCGTACTACGAGGACAGGGTTGACGGACAGCTAGGTCGACAGGGATGTTGCAGACGGCTTGTTCTGTGGCGGCCTGGGCGGTCTGTTCGCGCGGACAACGCGGACAGCAGCGGCAGTTAGTCAGGCAAGCTCAGCAGGCAGTTGGATCCCTGAAAGTAACCGGGTGGTTAGCGACTCTATTCGCGGAGTCCGGCAAGAAGCGGAATGGAGAACTGGATCTCGGCAGACCAGCTTGGCAGAAGACTTGGTCTTGCTCAGGTGAAGCGGCAAGTGGAAACCGCAGAGGTCTCCAGTCAGTGCGGACAGGTGCTGGAGTTCGCCGGGGCAGGCGGACTGGATCCAGTGTCCGACTGTAAGTGCGGACTGGCTCTTGTGTCCAGTGGTGTGGACTTGGTTGGTTCTGAACCAAGTCCATGCTTGGCTCAGTCCGGGGAGATCGTGTAGTAGAGCGCGGACTGCGTCTTAGTCCGCCAAGATCGGCAGAAGTGTTGTTGCCTTGGTTGAGAGCGTGGGGATATGCGAACTGGAGATTGCGTCTGCAAGGGCGTGCGGGCTGAAGCTGGGTCCGCTGAGTCCGACAGCTAACTTGCCGCTGTGGACAGGATATGCGGATTGGAGTAGTCTGCGGGATATGCGGACTGGAGCAGTCTGTAGAAGTTGCGTACTGGAGGTGTCTGCTGTGTAAGCAGACTGAAGCTGTGTCTGCTGAGTCCGGCAGATGCCTTGGTGGCAAAGCCGTGGTCTTGGGATGAGCGAACATAAGCGATGTGTCCGCTGAGTCCGGCATTTGCCTTGTGGCGAAGCTGTAGGCTCGGGATAAGCGGGCTGGAGCTGTGTCCGCGGATTGGCGGACAATATTGTTGCAGAGTCCGGCTATAGCGGTCTTGGCTTGGCCTTTGGAGACAAGGCGGACTGGTGTTGTGTCCTGCCTTGGAGAAGCTATGGCGGACTGGCTATCCTGCACAGGTCGCGGCGGACTGGGATGTATCCGCGGACAGCAGAGTCATCTTGCTGCGGGATGTGGCAGTAATCCTATCGGCTAGGGCGGTGACCACACTCATCATCGTGCCTATAAATAGGACCCATGTCACATCAGGAACAATAACCAACCGAAGTAAATGAACAGTATATTGTGCTCGCAACAGTTGCTGCAGACTGTCTTTTGGTGTTCGCGCGGTTTGATTGAGTTCACCGGGTTGTGTTGTGCAGGTTGTGCGGATAGCGTTGGAAAGCCAGGACTTGGCTCTGATTGCGGTCAGGGACAGTGCGGACTCTGCGGTTAAGAAACAAGCGGTAAACAGCAGGTCGGGGACAGTGACCAGATGATCTTCTCTTTGGCAACTTGGTTCAGGGTTCAATAAGTCGCCTGCATCAGGCGGACTGTTCAGTTCGGTATCACATCTTGTGCGGTCTGGGGACTAGGTGACCTCGCGGTCAGGCGGCTTGCAGATCGGCAACTAGAGCCAGCATTCAAATAAGGGGTAGTCCGCGCGGCTTGGCTTGAGGTCTACCAACCTGGCAGACTAAGCGGACTCCACAGCAGTAGACCGGCGGCTTGGTGTTGAGTTCGCGCGACTTGAGTTATTTTGTCTTATTTTTTGCTGTCTCTGCTTTCCCTCTGGTGGTTATTTGGTGAAGCATGTCTCGCCATGCATGTCTCGCCTTGTAAAGAAGTTGGTTGTTAATCAATAAAGACTCTTGTTGTTGCATGTGTTTCTGGTTGTAACTGACTTAGTTGATAAAACCCCTGCTAACTCCAAGGTCCGGGAAAATTCAACATGGTATCAGAGCTGGATTGGAGTGGATAAGCAGTGTTCAACTGAAGTCTGACTCTTGTGAAGAGGGAACCAGTGGGAGAACCATGGCAATGGAAGATGCAAGTAGTCTTGGAATTGAATTCCTTACATAGACAAACTTTGAAAGGTGGAAGTCTTGTATGGAGAGCTTTTTTCTTGGCGAGAACCTTTGGGAGGTTGTATGCGAAGCAGCAAGACAAGAGGCTACTGTTGGCAATGCTGAAGAGATGAGAGCTTGGAAGGAGACAAATGCTAGAACAGAGTCTATTCTCAAGCAGGTGATCTCATCAGAGCTCTTGGACCACATCAGGAGATGTCGGTCAGCTGCGGAGGTTTGGACTTCCCTTGATGGGTTTTTCAGGAAGGAGGTGAAGATTGCTATAGATGATGGTCCTTTTACTTCATATCAGCAAGAGAGGAGTGTTTCTCCTAGGCATGATGAGAAGAGGAAGGAAGGATCAAGGTGCTATAGATGCAAGCAACATGGTCATCTCAGGAAGGAGTGCAAGGTTGTCTTGCTCTCGGCGAACTTTGCTCAAGTAGGGAGTAAGGAGAAGAACTTGGTTGGATCAACAACAAGTTCTGGTGTTGATCAGATGAAACCCAGTGATAGTGTAGCTATCTGCCATGAAATACTTGGGCATGTGGGGATGGACAAGCTGAAAGCTATGGCAAGAAGAAGACTCGTAAGAGGCTTGCCTAGGTGGTCATCCTACGGTGACGGTCAAGCTTGCACGGGATGTCAGCAAAGTGAAGTTTATTGCTTTACAGTTAATAAGGCGCAGTCCAGATGTAAAGCACCTTTGGAGGTTGTCCATTGTGCTCTGGTGGGACTGACCATCACTGCCAGTCTTGGAGGCAGCAGGTTAATGTTGATATTTTTGGTTGATGACTATTCAAGGTATACTTGGATATACTTCATGAAGGAGAAGTCAAAGATGTTCCACTTGTTTGTGGAGTTCAAGAAGCTTGCGGAAGGCCAGCTTGGCCTGCGGATCAAGAAGTTGAGGACAAGCATGGGTGGTGAGTTTGGCTCAACCGAGTTCTCAAACTTTTGCAAGAAGCATGGTATCCAAAGGGAGCTATCTTGTGGACATACTTCACAGTAAGGTGGTATTGCAGATTGGATGATCCATTTATTGATGGAGACCTGCAAATGTTGGCTTCAGTGCACAAGCATTCTGAAGGCCTTTTGGGCGGAAGGGATGGCTTGTGCGGCGCATGTCATAAATCAGATGCCTCTTAGTCTGATAGATGTGAAGACTCCATATGAGCTGATGTTCGAGGTGAAGCCCAGTGTGAAGCACCTATGGGTATTTGGTTCTACCTGCTACATACACACTCCGGATGCTCTTAATACGAAGCTAGTCTTTGTTGGGTATGATGAGCAGAGGAGGAGATGGAGGTGTATGGATCCTGCGACAAAGAGGTTCATCGTGTCGAGAGACATTGTCATTGATGAGCTGACGTCGTATTAGGGTAGCTCTTGTGTGGAGCTAGAGGTGAGCAGGTCAGATGATGGGCTGAAGGAAGCTGCTGCTAAGGAAGCAAGGCAGCTGCCTGTATCACAAGGAGCTCCAGGTTGTTCCAGCTTCGGGGCAAAGGAGTCAGGGTCGAGAAGCAGGGGGAGTGATGCTCTAAGTACTTCTGACTCGAAGACGGAGGCTTCTGGTTCAAGAAGCAGGGGGAGTGATTTTATAAGTAGTTCTTGCTTGAGGGCGGAGACTTCTGGCTCAGGTAGCAAAGGGGGCATTGCTCCAAGTGCTTCTGGTTTCAGTGAGGTGGCATCTTGTTCAGGAAGCAAGGGGAGCATTGTTCCAGGTTTACCCGGGAATGGAGCTAGTTCAGGATGAGCAGCGGAGGTGGTTAGCCGTGATCAGGTTCTTCAGAGATCGAAGAGGATCAGTAAACCACCAGCTCGATATAGCGAAGGGAATGTGGTGAGCTTGGTCTCATGTTTCCTTGCAAGCCCTCAGGTCAAGCGAGTACCTTCTAGCTGTGATGACACCACTAGATTCAAGGAGGTGGATGACACCAAGGCTGAGGAGGTGACTACACTTTGATGTGACAAGGCTTGGGCCCTTGTGCCCAAGGTTGGTGGTGATACTCCTGTGATTTCATGAGTGGAGGTCGAAGCTGAAGAAGAAAGCAGAGGGAAGCATGGCTCCTTTTGGGAGATGTTGGAGGGCTCCCTCATCGTCCATAATATGCAGGGCGGGTACTATGTCTTAGACATCTCCTTGAAGGTGCTATCGGAGGGACCAGGTGCAAGGTTACGGGAGTTGCTGGAGTTATTCACCACTTTTCACTTCAAGGGGGAGTGTTGAAAATTGTGAAGTTAAAGTGGGTGAATGAAGCACTTGGAAAACCTATCTGGGCGGACAACACAGACAGGGTTAGCGGATAGCTAGGTCGGCAGGGATGTTGCAGACGGCTTGTTCTGTAGCAGCCTGGGCTGTCTGTTCGCACGGACTACGCAGACAGCAGCGGTGGTTAGGCAGGCTAGCTCAGCAAGCAGTTGGATACCTGAAAGTAACCAGGCGGATAGCGACTCTATCCGTGGAGTCCGGCAAGAAGCGGACTAGAGAACTGGAGCTCGGCAGACCGGCTTGGCAGAAGCCTTCGTCTTGCTCTGGTGAAGCGGCAAGTGGAAACCACGAAGGTCGCCAGTTAGTGCGAACATGTGCTGGAGTTCGCCGGGGCAGGCGGACTAGATCCAGTGTCCGCCAGTAAGTGTGGACTGGCACTTGTGGCCAGTGGTGTGGACTTGGTTGGTTCTGAACCAAGTCCATGCTTGGCTCAGTCCGGGGCGATCGCGAAGTAGAGTGCGGACTGCGTCTCAGTCCTCCAAGCTCAGCAGAAGTGTTGTTGCCTTGGTTGCGAGCTTGGGGATATACGGAATGGAGCTTGCATCTGCAAGGGCGTGCAGGCTGAAGCTGGGTCCGTTGAGTCTAACAGCTAACTTGCTGGTGTGGACGGGATATGCGGACTGGAGCAGTCTACGGTTTATGCAGACTGAAGCAGTCTGTAGAAGATGTGGATTGGAGGTGTCTGCTGTGTAAGCAGAGTGAAACTGTATCTGATGAGTCCGGCAGGTGCCTTGGTGGTGAAGCCGTGGGCTTGGGATGAGCAGACTGGAGTGGTGCATCTGTTGAGTCCGGCATTTGCCTTATGGAAAAGCCATGGGCTAGGGATAAGCGGGCTGGAGCTGTGTCTGTGGATTGGCGGAAAATGTTGCTACGGAGTCCGGCTGTGGCGGTCTGGCCTGGCCTTTAGAGACAAGGCGGTCTAGTCTTATGTCCTGCCTTGGAGAAGCTATGGCGGACTGGCTATCCTGCATAGGTCGCGGAGAACTGGGATGTATCCGCGGACTACGGAGTCGTCTTGCTGCAGGATGTGGTGGTAATCCTATCCGCTAGGGATGTGACCACACTCATCATTGTGCCTATAAATAGGACACATGTCACATCAGGAAAAGAAACCAACTGAAGTAAGTGAACAGTATATTGTGCCCGCAACAGTTGCTGCGAACTGACTTTTGGTGTCCGCGCGGTTTGATTGAGTTAACTGGGTTGTGCTGTGTAGGTTGTGCGGATAGCGCTGGAAAGCCAGGACTTGGCTCTGATTGTGGTCAGGGACAGTGCGGACTCTGAGGTTAAGCAACAGGCGGTAAACAGCAGGTCGTGGACAACGACCAGACGGTCTTCTCTTTGGCAACTTTGTTCAGGATTCAATAAGTAGCCTGCATCAGGCGGACTGTTCAGTTCGGTATCGCAGCTTGTGCGGTCTGGCGGCTAGGCGACCTCGCGGTCATACGGATTACAAATCAGCAGCTAGATTCAGCATTGGAATAAGGGGTAGTCCGCACGGCTTCGGTTGCGGTCTAGCGACCTGGCGGACTGAGCAGACTCCACAGCAGTAGACCGACAGCTTGGTGTTGAGTCCGCCCGGCTTGAGTTGTTTTGTCTTGTATTTTGCAGTCTCTACTTTCCCTTTGGTGCTTGTTTGGTGAAGAATGTCTCGCCATGTATGTCTCGCCTTGTAAAGAAATTGGTTGTCAATCAATAAAGACTCTTGTTGCTGCATGTGTTTCTGGTTGTAACTGACTTAGTTGATAAAACCCCTGCTAACTCCAAGGTCCGAGAAAATTCAACAAGAGGAGCATTGCTTTCTTCAAGTGGTCACAAAATATGTAAACCTCCTTAATCATATGACAGAGCTGATCGAGCACCTATACTTGAATGGCATACATGGGCGTGTCAGATGTCGTTGGGGTCGGAAAGAGATGTATAGTCTAAGATGATCGAGTGGGCAGGTGCGTGTAGAGCAACATTACTTTCCTCAAGTTATCATCAAAACTATTTCACCTCAACAAGTGAGATGGATCCAATGCTCTAATGTCTAAGGATACAGTTTAAGTTGATGAATCGAACAGGTGGATGCAAGATAACATTGCTTTCCTCAAGAGATCAACATAACTATGGGCCCCATGTAGGCACCGCTTGAGAGTACCTAGGAGTATTCAAAAGTCACAGACTAAGATGATCATCCATGCAGGTGAGCGCAGGGCGGCATTGCTTTTCTCAAAAGATCATCAAAATTATAACATTATCGCACTCAAAGCATGGTAGAGTTAATGAACACTATGTCCCTCCTTAATACAAAGGTGAGTTAGATACCAACTTGGATTCGAGATCAAGAAGTCCTCCGCGCAATAATCTATAGGCTCCCACTACACGACGCAAAATCTCCCGAATATACATGGTCATCATGGTGTTACGCTAATGAGAACAATTCTAGCAGGGGTTCAAGCAGGATTTAGCAATGTCTCTCGTTCTAGTGATCTTGAGCTACTAGTGGCTAAAAAGAAATCTGGTGACAAAGAAAAGTGTCAGTATGGGGCTCTTCATTGAAATAATCATTGAGTGAGTACAAATGAATGGATGAAAAATTGGCATCGTTTAGGAATAAAACTGTTTCTAGTCGTCTCCGCTACAGGTGTGGAAAATGTTTTCTCCGTCATAAGTTTGTAGTCCATAGGCACCATTCTTCAATACTTCCTTGATGATATATGGGCTTGCTTAGTTTGGGTTGAGCTTTCCTACCAAACCAACTCTAGCGATAGAATCCACCTTTTTCTGAACAAGATCTCCAACCAAAAAATGCTTGACTCTCGCATTCCTATCAAATTATTTCGCAACACTTCTTTTGACCTCTTCTTGCTTGATGGTAACTTCATCCCAGAGTTCTTAGATCAAATTTATGTTGCATTTCATCTTCTCATCATTGATTTCTAACAATTCCTCGTAGTCTTGCCTGACGAGCAAGACTCTAGGGGTAGGTACCTCAAATTCTACTACTATCAGAGCTTCAAAACCATGAGAGAGCTTGAAAGTGCCTCACTAGTAGCTGACAAACATGTGGTCTTGAGAGTCTAGAGAACTGACTAAAGCTAGTCGGCCCAATTTTCTTTTGAGGTGCTGCACTTTCTCTTTCAGGAGATTAAGAATTGGCTTATTTGTGGCATCAACTTGACTTTTGTTCCTGGGATGATGCACTGATGAAAACCACAGATCTGTTCGGATGTAACTACAAAAATCAATCATCTCTTTATTATTAAACTGAGGACCATTATCTATGATGATGGCCCTTGGAATTCCATGCCGGCAAATGATCTCTCCCCAAATGAAATATCTGATAACCTGAGTAGTATTCTTGACTAATGCTTTTGCCTCAATCAACTTGCTGAAGTAGTCGATCATCACTATAATAAAGAGATGTTGCCCAATTTCCTTTGGAAAGGGATCAAGGAGTTCCATTCCCCACACTATGAAAGGTCGTGGCATTGTAATTGACTGGAGTTGTTGTTCTGGTTGAAGCAGAAGAGGAGCAAACTTATGGCACTAAACTTCTTGAAGGATGATAGGAACTTCTTCTTCTTATATGCATATCTCCATATGAGAGAGCTAAGTATTCCAGTAGAGAATCCTTATGACCAAATAATAGTAAGCCGCATTGATTCTGAACTCCTCCTATCTTTCACCAATGGATGGAACTCTCTTGTTGAAATATAAAGGATAAAGGGATCCATCAAAGATAGGTGTTCATCAATTTGCACCAATTCTCCTTCTGCTACTGGTCGGAAAAATGTTGAAGTTGTTCCTCCTAATAATAGCCCAAACTTATCAAGCTCGTCTGCTTCCGAGTTCTCAGATCTTGGGATATGTTGAATGATAAAGCCTTTGAACATCCTAATATATACTTTTACCAACACTAGGTACTTCTGCAAGGCATGATCCTTGGTATTAAAGTTGCCTAAAACTTGGTATGCCATTTCCAAAGAGTTTATCCAGATATGAACATGCTCAATTCCCAACTCTATTACAAATCTTAAGCCTGCTATGAGTGCCAAGAACCCCGCCTTCCACTCCAAGACAAAGCATGAGTTTTGTCGGTAATTTATCAGCATGATGTTAATCTGAAGGTGGCATGTATGATACTCCTCTATTCATGGTCTAGTGGGGGAGTTTTGTTGGGGTCTAGCTCATAAAGAGTCGTAGGACTCAAAATTCAGATCAGGTTTGGTCGCAACAATCTTAACGATACCATGGTGACTGCCCTGGACAATTATAATGATATCGTCGTGACCGTTCTTGGCAATCTCGACGATACCGTTGTGTCCGGTTTAGTGATCTCAGCGATATAATAGTGTTTGTACCTGCCTACTGGGTGTCATTGTGTTGACTCCAGATTGATCTATATTAATGTAATGAGGTGATGAACTGTAACAGTCCAAATTTCTGAAATAAGAATTTTTGGGTGACACGGCCTGGGACACGGGCGTGTCCCAGGGCGTGTCAGCGGACACGGCCTGCGACACGGGCGTGTCGCAGGGCGTGTCGATGTTTGTCGACGATCGGCCATGGTGTCGACGATTTTTCGCTGGACGATATGTCGAGAGGAGACACACGGCCCAGGACACGGGCGTGTCCAAGGCCGTGTCGTATGCTCGACGACTTTTACTCGACGATCGTCGAGTGTCGAGACGGGAGTGTTGAGTGTCGAGAGGTTTGAACACGGCCTGTGACACGGGCGTGTCACAGGGCGTGTCAAATCAGGTCGACGAACTCAGCCCGCCGAAGGATTTCGACAGGGCGTGTCTTTGTGCCGTGTCTGGGCACACGGCCTGGGACACGGGCGTGTCACAGGCCGTGTGAAGTCTCGGGATGTTTTGGGATTTGTTTCGCCCAGGCACACGGCCACAGACACGGGCGTGTCTGAAGGCGTGTTGGTGACACGGCCCATGACACGGGCGTGTCCCATGGGCGTGTCACTGGTTTGGATAGGTCGGTTGACCACCGCTTGAGGCACACGGCCTAGGACACGGCCGTGGTGACACGGCCCATGACATGGGCGTGTCACATGGGCATGTCACTGGTTTGGATAGGTCGGTTGACCACCGCTTGAGGCACACGACCTGGGACACGGCCGTGTCACAGGCCGTGTCAGGTCAAATTTAGCTTTTCTGGCAGTTTTGTAACCGTCCATTCCTTCAGCTAGGATCCAAGGGCTGAAGCTTCTTCCTCTTTTTCTTAAAGGCCGAAAACTGAGAAGTGATTCTCATTTGATTTGGCCTTGATCTTTCTTCAAGTTAAGAGAGAAAGAGAGAGAGAAAGGAGGAGGAAGAAGGAAAGGGGGCTACTGCTGGTGGTGCTACTGGTTACCGACGAGAAATCCGAAGCCGGCGTTGCGGAGGAAACGCTCTTGCGAGTCTTTCAAGAAGCTTTGAGGTCATGGCACCGAAGCGGTCGTCAAGGGTAACGACTTTTCTTCCTAGCCATGTGAAGGCTTTCGTTTTGGCATATCTTGTGATTTCCCCCACCAAGAGGTGGCTGATTTTGGGAATCTTTGGGTGGATATTTGAAATCCCCTATGTCCAGGTTGTCTTGGTCTTTCCCTCTCGAAGTCGTGGCCGACTTCTTTTGTGGGGTGGCGAGCACGTGTTTGTGCAAACCAAAGTCTACGAATGAACTCCTGAATGTCCATGATAGGAATGCATATTTGTGTGTTTGAGGAACCTGCGTGTTCTTATTTTGTGTTGTTTGCTTGGGTACGACCGCTAATGTTTGTGTCTTGTCCACCTTAGGTGACACGAAGTGGAGCTGGGCCGTCTGAGCCACAGCGTTCTGATGAAAGTACGGCACCAGCCACGGTGCCTACACCTCCACCGTCTGCGAAACATGTGCGTTTAGTTGCGGAGGCCTTATTCACCATGATCCAAGGCCAGCCGCTTAGGCAGGAACAAGCGGCTGTGAGGCTAGAACAGGTGGCGGCGAGGCCTGAACCTGTCGTGGATATGGCTCCTCGAGCGGCTGAGAAGCAGCTAACGCGGTTTATGAGTTTCCATCCACCTACGTTTTCGAGAGCGGGAACTCCGATGCAGGCTGAGGATTGGCTATCGCGCATCAAGCGAGTGATGACGGCGATTGGAACGGCGGAGCAACAGAAAGTTACTTTAGTTACCTTTTTGCTCGAAGGAGAAGCTCGATTATGGTGGGATGAGATGGAGTTGCATCACTTGGCGGGTCGTCCGTTAACCCAAGTATCGATGGAAGAATTCTCCAGACTCTTCCTAGCAAAGCACCTTCCAGCGGCTCAGCGGATAGCAATGGAAAATGAATTCCAACGGTTGACCCAAGGTGATGGCAGTGTTGACGCATACTTACATGAATTTACTCGCTTGGGGCGGTATGCGGGTTCGATATTTGCTGATGAACAGAGGAAGACCAATAGGTTCTATGAAGGACTGAGGGACGAGCTGAGGTTCCTTGTGTCAAGTTCTGTGAATCAAGGTTTTCAGCTCAATTGGTGATGAGATGTGAAGGAACTCCATAGTTAAGCGTGCTTGGGTGAGAGTAGTACTGGGATGGGTGACCTCCTGGGAAGTCCCCGTACGACCCAGCTTAACTGTCGAGTTCACTCATCAAAGAGAGGCTGCGGCCACCAACAACCTGCCTTTGGAGGGAGAGGGGTTGGGGTGCTTGGGCTGCATCCCGGTAGCGACGCCTAGAGCGGAGCCGTGACTCTGTCACGTTGTATCGCCTAGGGTCGTTACAATAAAAAGTGCACTTTTTATTGTAACGACCCTAGGCGATACAACGTGACAGCGTCACGGCTCCGCTCTAGGCGTCGCTACCGGGCTGCAGCCCAAGCACCCCAACCCCTCTCCCTCCAAAGGCGGGTTGTTGGTGGCCGCAGCCTCCCTTTGATGAGTGAACTCGACAGTTAAGCTGGGTCGTACGGGGACTTCCCAGGAGGTCACCCATCCCAGTACTACTCTCACCCAAGCACGCTTAACCATGCCGACCGTCTTGTTCCGCAACTGTTTCTCGGCTCGATCTTCGATCTGAATGGGTCTAACTTTCGTTGTTAGACCATACTCCACCGGCACACGATCATCCGCGATCACTTGAGCTGGATCTTTCACGGCCTTCCGAAGCACCGAGATGTGAAAGACATAATGTAATCCACCCAAGTCTATCGACAGAGCTAGCCGATAAGCCGCTTCGCCAACTCGCTCAACCACTTCAAAAGGACCCAAATATCTTGGACTCAACTTTTTCAATCATCGAATCCTGGAAACACCTTTGAATGGCTTGATCTTCAAGTAGACCCAATCGCCAACCGCAAATTCTACGTTCCGGTGCTTGGCGTTGTAGTACTTCGCTTGTCGATCTTGAGCAATAAGCAATCTCTCTCGAATAGTCTGTATGGTTGAGTTTGCTTCATCAACCTCATTTGGTTTAAAAACCCGAGCTTCGCCCGCTTCTACCCAAGCCAAGGGAGTACGACACTTCCTTCCATATAGAGCTTCATATGATGTCATTCCAATGCTCGCCTGGTAGCTGTTATTATATGCAAACTCTACCATATAGAGATGATCTTCCCATCTCTTTCCGAAATCAAGGGCGCACATTCGGAGCATATCCTCCATTGTTCTCTTGGTCCGTTCAGTTTGGCCATCCGTTTGGGGATGAAAGGCCGTACTGAAAGTCAACTTCGTACCCAACAGTCGGTGAACTAACCGCCAATCATTTGACGTGAATCGTCCATCTTGATCACTTACGATGCTCCGAGGAACACCGTGAAGCCGCACAATCTGGTCAACATACAACTTTGCAAAACTTTCAACTGAATCATCCCGCCTGTTCGGGAGAAAATGTGCCACTTTAGTTAGCCGGTCAACAATCACCCAAATGGAATCATTTCCTCGCTGCGATCTTGGCAACCCGTGCACAAAATCCATGGAAATATCATCAAATTTCCACTCTGGGATCGGCAATGACTTCAAATAACCGCCCGGCTTTTGGCATTCTGCCTTTACCAACGCACATGTTTGGCATTTAGAGACATAAAGGGCAACATCTTTCTTGAGCTCTGGCCACCAAAAAAGCTTCTTCATATCGTTTAACATCTTTGTGCTCTCGGGGTGAATGGAATACTTTGTAAAATGCGCTTCATACATCAATTCTTACCTCAGTTTCCCCACATTTGGGACTCACAAACGGTCCTCTTTTCGCAAAAGACCGTCAATCCAGGTGAATTTGCCCTCTGGCCCTTCATTCACATAGCGTAAGAGATCTTCATCCAACTTCGTTGCCCGTCGAACTCGGTCCGCAAGGTCACATTGCACCTCGACCCAGTTCAAACATGCAGTGGCAGTGGCATTCTTGTCAACACAATAGATCTCTAACGCCTCCAACTCCTGGATAAGACGTTTATCATGCCTTTGTAACCAATTCGCTCTAGCCGGAGTCCGTCGACTCAAGGCATCCGCGACAATATTCCCCTTCCCGGGCGTATAGTGAATCTCGAACGTGTAGTCCCCAAGGAACTCCAACCACCTTCGTTGTACCATGTTCAAGTCTTTCTGCTCCAAACGATACTTTAGGCTCTTATGATCGGTATAGATCTCCATGTTAAAATTCAACAAACCGCAGACGCCCCCTTGGATACCCTGCTGAAAACTCAACAAACCGAAGGAGAATACGCCCACTTATACTGTTGAAAGTTTTCCCGGATCGTGGAGTTAGCAGGGGTTATCTCAACAAAGCAGTAACAACCAGCAACACATGCAGCACAAGCTTCTTTATTGATCAAGAGCAAACTTCATTACAAGGCGAGACATACATGGCGAGACATGCTTCACCAAAACCCAACACCGGGAGAGCAGAGACAGTTACAAAGACAAGAACAAAAAACAAGCCGCGCGGACTCAATCAACAAGCCGCCGACCTACTGCTACCGCAACCCAAGCCGCGCGGACTCACCCTTGTTCCAATGCTTAGCTCTTCACCGCCGGTCTACACGCCGCCAGACCGCACAAGCTGCGTCACCGAATGGAACAGTCCGCCTGAAGCAGGCGACTTCCTGAACCCCGAACCAAGTCGCCAAAGAGAAGACCGCCTGGTCGCTATCCGCGACCTGCTGTTTACCATCTGTTGCTTAACCGCAGAGTCCGCACTGTCCCTGACCGCAATCAGAGCCAAGTCCTGGCTTTCCAGCGCTATCCGCACAACCTGCACAGCACAACCGGGTCAACTCTATCCGCGCGGACACAAAGTCCAGACCGCAGCAACTTACGCGAGCTCAATTACTGTTCACTTACTTCGGTCTAGGTTCCTTTTTTATCCTGATGTGACATGGGTCCTATTTATAGGCACGACGATGAGTATGGTCACCGCCCTAGCCGATAGGATCACCGCCACAACCCGCAGCTAGAACAAGTGTGTCCGCTCAGCCCGCGGACACACCTTCCAGTTCGCCGCTCCTGTGCAGATAGCCAGTCCGCTCCAGCTTCTCCAAGGCCGGACTCCAATATCCAGTCCGCCTTGCCGCCAGAGACCAAGCCAGGACCACCACAGCCGGACTCCACAACAGCCGTGTCCGCCATTCTGCGGACAAGGCATCAGCCCGCAAAACCCGAGCCCGCAGCCTCGCCATCAAGGCACCTGCCGGACTCAGCGAACACCCGGCTTCCGTCCGCATATCCCAAGTCCATTACCTTATTGCCAAGGCACCTCCGGACTTAGCGGACACGCCAATCCAGTCCGCTAACAGCAGACTCCAGTCCGCAACTCCTGAGTCCATAACCTCATCACAAGGCTAACCCGGACTCAGCGGACTCCGGCTCCAGTCCGCACGCTCCTGCACAAGCAAATCTCCAGTCCGTATTTCCCCAAGCTAGCAAACAAGGCAACTGCACTTCTACTACGCTTGACGGACTGAGAAACCAGCCCGCGCTCCACTGCGCGATTTCCCCGGACTGAGCCATCCTGGACTTGGTTCAATTCCCACCAAGTCCAGCCCGCTGGCCACAAGGGCTAGTCCGCACTTACTGGCGGACACTGGATCTAGCCCGCCATACCGGGCGACCTCCAGTTCCTGTCCGCGCTGACCGGCGGTCTCCACTGGAGCAAGACCAAGGCAACTGCCAAACCGGTCTGCCGAGCTCCAGTTCTTCAGTCCGCTTCAAGCCGGACTCCGCGGATAACATTCCTATCCGCCCGGTTACTTTCTGGGAGTCAACCACCTGCTGAGCCAACACTGGCCTGTCAGACCGCCGCTGCTGTCCGCGTAGTCCGCACGAACAGACCGCCCAGGCCGCCACAGAGCAAACCGCCTGCAACATCCCTGCCGACCTAGCAGTCCGCCAACCCTATCCGCGTAGTCCGCGCGGATAGGTTTCCCAAGCCTTCCATTCACCCACTTTCACTTCACAGAATTCAACACTCCCCCTTGAAGTGAGAAGTGGTGAATAACTCCAGCAGCTCCCGTAACCTTGCACCTGGTCCTTCCGATAGCATCTACGAAGAGATGTCCAAGACATAGTCCTCGCCCCGCATATCATGGACCATGAGGGAGCCCTCCAGCATCTCCCAAAAGGAGCCATGCTTCCCTCTGCCTTCTTCAGCTTCAACCTCCACTCATGCATCACAGGAGTATCACCAACTTCCTTGGACCCAGAAGCCCAAGCCTCGTTGCCTCTGAGAGAAGTCACCTCTTTAGACTTGGTGTCAACCACCTCCTTGATTCTAGTGGGGTCTTCACAGCCAGAAGTACCTTGCTCGACCTGAGGGCTAACAAAGAAACACGGGACCAAGTCCGCCGTGTTCCCTTCACAATATCGAGCTGGTGGCTTACTGATCCTCTTCGATCTCCGAAGAACCTGATCATGGCTAACCACCTCTGCTGCTTTTGAACCAGCTCCGTTCCCGGGCAAACCCGGAACAATGCTCCCTTTGCTCCCTAAACAAGACGCCTCCTTACTGGAACCAAAAGCATCTGGAGCAACGCTCCCCCTGCTACCTGAACCAGAAGACTCCTCTCTTGAACAAGAACTGCCTGGAACATCGCTCCCCTTGCTTCCTGAACCGGAAGCCTCCGCCTTC
This sequence comes from Platanthera guangdongensis, assembly GCA_039583875.1. Classification (NCBI taxonomy): domain Eukaryota; kingdom Viridiplantae; phylum Streptophyta; class Magnoliopsida; order Asparagales; family Orchidaceae; genus Platanthera; species Platanthera guangdongensis. The sequence goes on along the minus strand of CM077148.1, from coordinate 9,762,602 downwards.
GAGCCAGAAGATCCTGGAGCATCGCTCCCCCTTCTTCCCAACTCTGACGCCTTTGCCCCGGAGCTAGAACAACCTGGAGCACCTGGTGACTCAGGCAACTCCACTTCCTTAGCAGCAGCCTCCTTCAGCCCACCATCTGACCTGCTTATCTCTAGCTCCACATAAGAGCTACCCCAATACGGCGTCAACTCATCAAAAACAATGTCTCTCGACACTATGAGTTTCTTCGTCGCAGGATCCATACACCTCCATCTTCTTCTCTGCTCATCATACCCAACAAAGACTAGCTTTGTCTTGAGAGCACCCGGAGAATGTATATAGCAGGTAGATCCAAACACCCGAAGGTGCTTCACTGAGGGCTTCACTCCGAACATCAGCTCATAAGGAGTCTTCATTATGATCGGACTAAGAGGCATCCGGTTGATGACATGAGCAGCACAGGCTATTCCCTCCGCCCAAAGAGCCTTCGGAACGCCTTTACTCTGAAGCCAACACTTGCAGGTCTCCGTTAACCAACGGATCATCCGAGCTGCAATACTACCCTGTTGTGAAGTATGTCCACAAGAAAGCTCCATCCGGATCCCTTGCTTCCTGCAAAAGCGTGAGAACTCGGTTGAGGCAAACTCACCACCGAAACTTGTCCTCAACACCTTGATCCTCCGGCCAAGCTGGCCTTCGACAAGCTTCTTGAACTCCACAAACAAGCGTACCATGTTGGACTTCTTCTTCATAAAGTATACCCAAGTATACCCAGAATAGTCATCAACCAATATCAGCATGAACCTGCTGCCTCCAAGACTGGCCGTGACGGTCGGTCCCACCAGAGCACAATGGACAACCGCCAATGGTGCATTACTCCTGGATTGTGCTTTGTCAACCATGAAGCGATAGGCTCCACTCTCCTGACATCCCGCACACCCCCGACCATCGCCATAGGATGACAATCTAGGCAAGCCTCTTACGAGTCTTCTTTCCGCCATTGCTTTCAGCTTGTCCATCCCTACATGCCCCAGTCTTTCATGCCAGATAGCTGCACTATCACTGGCATTCCTCCGATCAACTCCAGAACTAGTTGAAATCCCAACTACGTTCTTCTCCTTCCTCCCTACCTGAGCAACGTTCGCCGAGAGCAAGACAACCTTGCACTCCTTCCGAAGATGACCTTGCTGCTTGCATTTATAGCCTCGTGGTCCTTCCTTCCTCTTCCTATCACGCCTAGGAGAAACACTCCTTTCTTCCTGATATGAAGTAGAGGGACCACCTTCCGCAGCAACCTTCACCTTCTTCCTGAACAACCCATCAAGGGAAGTCCAGACCTCCGCAGCTGACCGACATCCACTGATGTGGTCCAAGAGCTCCAATGAGATCACCTGCTTGAGAATAGACTCCGCTTTCGCATTTGCCTCCTTCCAAGCTCTCATCGCCTCAGCATTGCCAGCAGTATCCTCTTGTCTTCCTGCTCCGCATACAACCTCCCAAAGGTCCTCGCCAAGAAGAAAGCTCTTCATACAGGACTTCCACCGTTCACAGTTCGCCTCTGTAAGAAGATCAATACCAAGACAGCTTGCATCCTCCACTGACATGGTTCTACCACTGGTTTCCTCTACAGACGAGCAACTACTTCCATTGAGCACTGCTTGACCACTCCAACAACCTCGCTCTGATACCATGTTAAAATTCAACAAACCGCAGACGCCCCCTTGGATACCCTGCTGAAAACTCAACAAACCGAAGGAGAATACGCCCACTTATACTGTTGAAAGTTTTCCCGGATCGTGGAGTTAGCAGGGGTTATCTCAACAAAGCAGTAACAACCAGCAACACATGCAGCACAAGCTTCTTTATTGATCAAGAGCAAACTTCATTACAAGGCGAGACATACATGGCGAGACATGCTTCACCAAAACCCAACACCGGGAGAGCAGAGACAGTTACAAAGACAAGAACAAAAAACAAGCCGCGCGGACTCAATCAACAAGCCGCCGACCTACTGCTGTGGAGTCCGCTCAGTCCGCCAGGTCGCCAGACCGCAACCCAAGCCGCGCGGACTCACCCTTGTTCCAATGCTTAGCTCTTCACCGCCGGTCTGCACGCCGCCAGACCGCACAAGCTGCGTCACCGAATGGAACAGTCCGCCTGAAGCAGGCGACTTCCTGAACCCCGAACCAAGTCGCTAAAGAGAAGACCGCCTGGTCGCTATCCGCGACCTGCTGTTTACCGCCTGTTGCTTAACCGCAGAGTCCGCACTGTCCCTGACCGCAATCAGAGCCAAGTCCTGGCTTTCCAGCGCTATCCGCACAACCTGCACAGCACAACCGGGTCAACTCTATCCGCGCGGACACAAAGTCCAGACCGCAGCAACTTACGCGAGCTCAATTACTGTTCACTTACTTCGGTCTAGGTTCCTTTTTTATCCTGATGTGACATGGGTCCTATTTATAGGCACGACGATGAGTATGGTCACCGCCCTAGCCGATAGGATCACCGCCACAACCCGCAGCTAGAACAAGTGTGTCCGCTCAGCCCGCGGACACACCTTCCAGTTCGCCGCTCCTGTGCAGATAGCCAGTCCGCTCCAGCTTCTCCAAGGCCGGACTCCAATATCCAGTCCGCCTTGCCGCCAGAGACCAAGCCAGGACCACCACAGCCGGACTCCACAACAGCCGTGTCCGCCATTCTGCGGACAAGGCATCAGCCCGCAAAACCCGAGCCCGCAGCCTCGCCATCAAGGCACCTGCCGGACTCAGCGAACACCCGGCTTCCGTCCGCATATCCCAAGTCCATTACCTTATTGCCAAGGCACCTCCGGACTTAGCGGACACGCCAATCCAGTCCGCTAACAGCAGACTCCAGTCCGCAACTCCTGAGTCCATAACCTCATCACAAGGCTAACCCGGACTCAGCGGACTCCGGCTCCAGTCCGCACGCTCCTGCACAAGCAAATCTCCAGTCCGTATTTCCCCAAGCTAGCAAACAAGGCAACTGCACTTCTACTACGCTTGACGGACTGAGAAACCAGCCCGCGCTCCACTGCGCGATTTCCCCGGACTGAGCCATCCTGGACTTGGTTCAATTCCCACCAAGTCCAGTCCGCTGGCCACAAGGGCCAGTCCGCACTTACTGGCGGACACTGGATCTAGCCCGCCATACCGGGCGACCTCCAGTTCCTGTCCGCGCTGACCGGCGGTCTCCACTGGAGCAAGACCAAGGCAACTGCCAAACCGGTCTGCCGAGCTCCAGTTCTTCAGTCCTCTTCAAGCCGGACTCCGCGGATAACATTCCTATCCGCCCGGTTACTTTCTGGGAGTCAACCACCTGCTGAGCCAACACTGGCCTGTCAGACCGCCGCTGCTGTCCGCGTAGTCCGCGCGAACAGACCGCCCAGGCCGCCACAGAGCAAACCGCCTGCAACATCCCTGCCGACCTAGCAGTCTGCCAACCCTGTCCGCGTAGTCCGCGCGGATAGGTTTCCCAAGCCTTCCATTCACCCACTTTCACTTCACAGAATTCAACACTCCACCTTTACACCATAAAGGTAGTGTCGCCACAACTTGAGTGCAAAAATCACCGCTGCTAGTTCCAAATCATGGACGGGATAATTTCGCTCGTGCACCTTTAGCTGGCGTGAGCCATAAGCAATCACCTTTCCGCTCTGCAGAAGAACGCAGCCTAAGCCGCTCCCTGAGGCATCACTATAAATTACAAATCCATCGGTTCCACGTGGCGAAGACAACACCGGCGTCGTGGTCAACCGAATCTTCAGCTCTTCAAAAGCTCGTGCGCACTCTGGCGTCCAAACGAACTTCTGATCTTTTCGCGTTAATGTGGTGAGCGGCAAAGCGATCCGCGAGAAGTTTTCCACAAATCTTCTATAGTAGCCCGCAAGTCTAAGGAAACTCCTGACCTCAGCCACGGAAGACAACATTGGCCACTCCTGGATGGCCCTTATCTTCGCTGGATCCACTGCAATGCCTGCTCCACTCACCAAATGGCCCAAAAATGCCACTGACGATAGCCAAAACTCGCATTTCGAGAACTTGGCATAGAGCTGATTTTGCCTCAACGTGTTCAACACCAACCACAAGTGAATCTCATGCTCAGCTTTGGAATTCGAGTACACCAGGATGTCATCAATGAACACTATCACAAACAGATCCAGGTACTCGCGAAAAATACGGTGCATCAGATCCATAAACACCGAGGGCGCATTGCACAGTCCAAATGGCATGACTATGAATTCATAGTGCCCATAACGCGTTCCAAATGCGGTTTTGGGAATGTCACCTTCCCGAATTCTTAACTAGTAAAAACCAGACTTCAGGTCCAACTTCGAATAGACGGTCGAGCCCACCAGCTGATCGAATAACTCATCAATCCGGGGTATCAGATACTTATTCTTCTCGGTCAGCTTATTCAGCTCACGGTAATCGATACACAATCGCAACCCACCGTCTTTCTTCTTTACAAAAAGCACAGGCGCGCTCCAAGGTGACATGCTTGGCCATTTATAACCTTGCTCTAGCATTTCTTGTAGTTGAACCTTCAACTCCGCCATTTCTTTTGGCGCAACGCGATATGGCGAGCGGGCCACAGGTTTCGCACCTGGTACCAACTCAATTGTGAAGTCAATCTCCCGCTGGGGTGGTAGCCCAGGGAGATCCGTGGGAAACACATCTGTAAATTCTGCCACAATCGGAACCTTGCACAAACTGGCCTTAGGCTCAACAGCCTGAATTAGTGCAAAGTAACACTCCGCACCTTTTCGAACAGCCTTGACTACCTGGAGTGCAGACATCAATGTCCCGCCCACTCCTCGCATACCCGCGAACTTTGTCTCTTGTTCGGTATTCTGGCCCAACGTGATTTCTTTGGACTGGCAGTCAATCATAGCATGCTGCTCCGCAAGCCAATCCATCCCAAAAATCACATCGAATTCCGATATTGGCAAAACAAATGCAGTCAAACTGAAATCCCGACTTCCTATTTGAATCGCCACATCGCAAGCTTGATCCGCAAGCATCCAATAGCCATTCGGCAACACCACTCTGACGCTATCTGTCTATGCACGACTGGATATCCCAAGTCGCGTAACAAACTTACTAGACAGAAAAGAATGCGATGCACCCGTATCAAACAGTGCTCGCGTCAGCGTGTCCCGAATCATCACAAAGCCTATGACAAACATGTCACACACACAAACCGCAAACATAGGGGTACTAAGCAAAGCATACAAACAATAGCATATGCAAAACTAAATTCATACTTGTGACCACGTCACTCTGCTTGATGGCCTCTTGCAGGCCAAGATTGTACACCCGGGGTTGCGCCTGCGAGGCAGAGGAATCCACAACCGCCTTTCCTTTTTCCGCATAAGATGATCCCGCCTTCTTTTCACTCTTTGGCGGTATCCTACAATCTCGTGCAATATGCCCCATTCGGCCACAATTGAAGCAGATACGAGTATCTGGCTTGGAGGTAGCCCCTGACGTTGCTCCTGTTGCAACGGATGAAGAACTGACATGGGAGCGAGAGCAAACCATGCGAGAAGAGTTCCCTGAGCTGTTTTGTAATCTCTAGAGAGGATGTTGTAACATAAAATTTTGTATGTTGTAACATATTTCTTGCTGGTTACTGTTGCCTTCCTATGTCTGAATTTCGAGGACGAAATTTCCTGTAGGAGGGGAGGATTGTAACAGTCCAAATTTCTAAAACAAGAATTTTTGGGTGACACGGCCTGGGACACGGGCGTGTCCCAGGGCGTGTCAGAGGACACGGCCTGCGATACGGGCGTGTCGCAGGGCGTGTCGAGGTTTGTCGACGATCGGCTGTGGTGTCGACGATTTTTCGCTGGACGATGTGTCGAGAGGAGACACACGGCCCAGGACACGGGCGTGTCCAAGGCCGTGTCGTATGCTCGATGACTTTTACTCGACGATCGTCGAGTGTCGAGACGGGAGTGTTGACTGTCGAGAGGTTTGAACACGGCCTGTGACACGGGCGTGTCACAGGGCGTGTCAAATCAGGTCGATGAACTCAGCCCGCCGAAGGATTTCGACAGGGCGTGTCTTTGTGCCGTGTCTGGGCACACGGCCTGGGACACGGGCGTGTCACAGGCCGTGTTAAGTCTCGGGATGTTTTGGGATTTTTTTTCGCTCAGGCAAACGGCCACAGAGACGGGCATGTCTGAAGGCGTATTGGTGACACGGCCCATGACACGGGCGTGTTCCATGGGCATGTCACTGGTTTGGATAGGTCGGTTGACCACCGCTTGAGGCACACGGCCTGGGACACGGCCGTGTCACAGGCCGTGTCAGGTCAAATTTAGCTTTTCTGGCAGTTTTGTAGCCGTACATTCCTTCAGCTGGGATCCAAGGGCTGAAGATTCTTCCTCTTTTTCTTAAAGGCCGAAAACTGAGAAGTGATTCTCATTTGATTTGGCCTTGATCTTTCTTCAAGTTAAGAGAGAAAGAGAGAGAGAGAGGAGGAGGAAGAAGGAAAGGGGGCTGCTGCTGGTGGTGCTGCTAGTTACCGACGAGAAATCTGAAGCCGGCGTTGCGGAGGAAACACTCTTGCGAGTCTTTCAAGAAGCTTTGAGGTCATGGCACTGAAGCGGTCGTCAAGGGTAACGACTTTTCTTCCTAGCCATGTGAAGGCTTTCTTTTTGGCATATCTTGTGATTTCCCCCACCAAGAGGTGGCTGATTTTGGGAATCTTTGGGTGGATGTTTGAAATCCCCTATGTTAGCATATAGATCCGGAAATGGAATACAGAATAGGCATGCTGTGTGAAGCCCATCTGGACAGGTTGGTCTGGATTGGTGATGTTGCATACGAACCGGAGAAGACTCCGTGATAACGTGTATTTTAAGGAGTCTACGGGTTATGCCTGCGAAAAGGAGTAGCAGGAAGTACTGGGGTGGTAGCCCAGGAAAAATAGCCATGTGATGTTTTTGGTTCCAACCTGTGAATGAGGCACGGGAAGTACTGGTGTGACCAGGAAAGGCCCTTTTTGTGATGCTTGATGTCGTAGGGTGTCCACCTGTGAAGCGAGTAACAGGAAGTACTGGCATGATAGCTAGGAAAGACCCCTGACATTTGTGCTTGTGCGGTGTCCACCTGTGAAGAGAGTCACAGGAAGTACTGGGAGGCCCAGGACAGACCCGCTGTTGTGTTAAGGAAATGGGTGTAGCGAAATACCCAGGCTTGAATGCCAAGAACAGGATTGGTGAGACCGACCTGCGCCTTTGATATAGCCATGAGTACGTTGTACTCGGAGAAGGCAAGGTGATTTGAGCAACGGGGGGTGGAGGATCTGACCTGCGCTATGTCCATCCGATGTGAGACCAAAAGGTGCGGTCTGTTGGAGCGCATAACAAGAGTCTTCGGCCTGCGCGCCATGACACAATGGGGGCTACGGGCCATCCCGGTGTAGGAAGACTAACTCCGGCTGCACGCCATGGAGTAAATGCTCAAGAGATATACCGTTGGGTGATGACCCTGATACGGTGGTGGGCAAGAGCTTTGCCAGAACACCAAGAATGTGCCCTGAGTGCACAAACCGTTGGGCCGGGTGGCGAACAGTTGTTATGGCTTGTGTGCGTGAACGCACATTTTGATGATATATTGCCATACTTGTGCTGAATATGCTTGCAGGGAAGAATACCGCTGCCCTGAGAGAAGGGGTAGGGTCGTTATAATTTGGTCAGCTGAATGCTGACCGTTGCTTTTGTTTGCCACCGTTGGGTGGATTGTCCCTGGACAGGTGCTAGAGAGCCGAGCGGGACGCATAGAGGTTGATGTTCCCGCTGTTGTTGCTGCTACTGCTGCTAGCCCTCGAAGGCTATCTTTGTTGTTGTGCGTTTTCTTTTATTGTGGCCGGCCTGCGCGCCAATTTGTTTAGGCCACTGTTTGATAGCCCTGTAAGGCCATAAGGCCAACTATTTGTACTTGTTGTAAGACATTCCTATCTTGTATAAAATGTGGTTTTATGTTTGGACATTCATGAGGAGTTCCAGTTGTAGTCTAGGCTTCCGCTAGAATGATTTGTGATAGGTGTGATGCGCTACTCTGGTATCATCATGTACCTTCACCGCCTGTTTTGTGATATATACTGTGGGGCCCCGGCCGGACCTTCTAGAATATACCATATATACTGTGGGGAAACTGAGGGAAGAATTGATGTATGAAGCGCATTTTACAAAGTATTCCATTCACCCCGGGAGCACAAAGATGTTCAATGATATGAAGAAACTTTTCTAGTGGCCAGGGCTCAAGAAAGATGTTGCCCTTTATGTCTCGAAATGTCAAACATGTGCATTGGTGAAGGCGCAATGCCAAAAGCCGGGCGGTTATTTGAAGTCATTGCCGATCCCAGAGTGGAAATTTGATGATATTTCCATGGATTTTGTGCACGGGTTGCCAAGATCGCAGCGAGGAAATGATTCCATTTGGGTGATTGTTGACCGGCTAACTAAAGTGGCACATTTTCTCCCGAACAGGCGGGATGATTCAGTTGAAAGTTTGGCAAAGTTGTATGTTCACCAGATTGTGCGGCTTCACGGTGTTCCTCGGAGCATCGTAAGTGATCGAGATGGGCGATTCACGTCAAATGATTGGCGGTTAGTTCACCGACTGTTGGGTACGAAGTTGACTTTCAGTACGGCCTTTCATCCCCAAACGGATGGCCAAACTGAACGGGCCAACAGAACAATGGAGGATATGCTCTGAATGTGCGCCCTTGATTTCGGAAAGAGATGGGAAGATCATCTCTATATGGTAGAGTTTGCATATAATAACAGCTACCAGGCGAGCATTGGGATGGCACCATATGAAGCTCTATATGGAAGGAAGTGTCATACTCCCTTGGCTTGGGTAGAAGCGGGCGAAGCTCGGGTTTTTAAACCAAATGTGGTTGATGAAGCAAACTCAACCATACGGACTATTCGAGAGAGATTGCTTATTGCTCAAGATCGACAAACGAAGTACTACAACGCCAAGCACCGGAATGTGGAATTTGCGGTTGGCGATTGGGTCTACTTGAAGATCAAGCCATTCAAAGGTGTCTCCAGGATTCGACGATTGAAAAAGTTGAGTCCAAGATATTTGGGTCCTTTTGAAGTGGTGGAGCGAGTTGGCGAAGCGACTTATCGGCTAGCTCTGTCGGCAGACTTGGGTGGATTACATGATGTCTTTCAAATCTCGGTGCTTCGGAAGGCCGTGAAAGATCCAGCTCAAGTGATCGCGGATGATCGTGTGCCAGTGGAGTATGGGCTAACAACGAAAGTTAGACCCATTCAGATCGAAGATCGAGCCGAGAAACAGTTGCGGAACAAGACGGTCGGCATAGTAAAAGTCCGCTGGGACAATTGCGGTCGTGAAGAACTGACATGGGAGCGAGAGCAAACCATGCGAGAAGAGTTCCCTGAGCTGTTTTGTAATCTCTAGAGAGGATGTTGTAACATATTTCTTGCTGGTTACTGTTGCCTTCCTGTGTCTGAATTTCGAGGACGAAATTTCCTGTAGGAGGGGAGGATTGTAACAGTCCAAATTTCTAAAACAGGAATTTTTGGGTGACACGGCCTGGGACACGGGCGTGTCCCAGGGCGTGTCAGAGGACACGGCCTGCGACACGGGCGTGTCGAGGTTTGTCGACGATCGGTCGTGGTGTCGACGATTTTTCGCTGGACGATGTGTCGAGAGGAGACACACGGCCCAGGACACGGCGTGTCCAAGGCCGTGTCGTATGCTCGACGACTTTTACTCGACGATCGTCGAGTGTCGAGACAAGAGTGTTGAGTGTTGAGAGGTTTGAACACGGCCTGTGACACGGGCTTGTCACAGGGCGTGTCAAATCAGGTCGACGAACTCAGCCCGTCGAAGGATTTCGACAGGGCGTGTCTTTGTGCCGTGTCTGGGCACACGGCCCGGGACACTGGCGTGTCACAGGCCGTATGAAGTCTCGGGATGTTTTGGGATTTTTTTCGCCCAGGCACACGGCCATAGACACGGGCGTGTCTGAAGGCGTGTTGGTGACACGGCCCATGACACGGGCGTGTCCCATGGGCATGTCACTGGTTTGGATAGGTCGGTTGACCACCGCTTGATGCACACGGCCTGGGACACGGCCGTGTCACAGGCCGTGTCAGGTCAAATTTAGCTTTTCTGGAAGTTTTGTAGTCGTCCATTCCTTCAGCTGGGATCCAAGGGCTGAAGCTTCTTCCTCTTTTTCTTAAAGGCCGAAAACTGAGAAGTGATTCTCATTTGATTTGGCCTTGATCTTTCTTCAAGTTAAGAGAGAAAGAGAGAGAGAAAGGAGGAGGAAGAAGGAAAGGGGTCTACTGCTGGTGGTGCTGCTGGTTACCGACGAGAAATCCGAAGCCGGCGTTGCGGAGGAAACGCTCTTGCGAGTCTTTCAAGAAACTTTGAGGTCATGGCACCGAAGCGGTCGTCAAGGGTAATGACTTTTCTTTCTAGCCATGTGAAGGCTTTCTTTTTGGCATATCTTGTGATTTCCCCCACCAAGAGGTGGCTGATTTTGGGAATCTTTGGGTGGATGTTTGAAATCCCCTATGTTAGCATATAGATCCGGAAATGGAGTACGGAATAGGCATGCTGTGTGAAGCCCATCTGGACAGGTTGGTCTGGATTGGTGATGTTGCATACGAACCGGAGAAGACTCCGTGATAACGTGTATTTTAAGGAGTCTACGGGTTATGCCTGCGAAAAGGAGTAGCAGGAAGTATTTGGGTGGTAGCCCAGGAAAAATAGCCATGTGATGTTTTTGGGTCCAACCTGTGAATGAGGCACGGGAAGTACTGGTGTGACCAGGAAATGCCCTTTTTATGATGCTTGATGTCGTAGGGTGTCCACCTGTGAAGCGAGTAACAGGAAGTACTGGCATGATAGCTAGGAAAGACCCCTGACATTTGTGCTTGTGCGGTGTCCACCTGTGAAGAGAGTCACAGGAAGTACTGGGAGGCCCAGGAAAGACCCGCTGTTGTGTTAAGGAAATGGGTATAGCGAAATACCCAGGCTTGAATGCCAAGAACAGGATTGGTGAGACCAACCCGCGCCTTTGATATAGCCATGAGTACGCTGTACTCGGAGAAGGCAAGGCGATTTGAGCAACGGGGGGTGGAGGATCCGACCTGCGCTATGTCCGTTCGATGTGAGACCAAAAGGTGCGGTCTGTTGGAGCGCATAACAAGAGTCTTCGGCCTGCGCGCCATGACACAATGGGGGGCTACGGGCCATCCCGGTGTAGGAAGACTAACTCCGGTTGTACGCCATGGAGTAAATGCTCAAGAGATATACCGTTGGGTGATGACCCTGATATGGTGGTGGGCAAGAGCTTTGCCAGAACACCAAGAATGTGCCCTGAGTGCACGAACCGTTGGGCCGGGTGGCAAACAGTTGTTATGGCTTGTGTGCGTGAATGCACATTTTGATGATATATTGCCATACTTGTGCTGAATATGCTTGCAGGGAAGAATACCGCTGCCCCGAGAGAAGGGGTAGGGTCGTTATAATTTGGTCAGCTGAATGCTGACCGTTGCTTTTGTTTGCCACCGTTGGGTGGATTGTCCCTGGACAGGTGCTGGAGAGCCGAGCGGGACGCATAGAGGTTGATGTTCCTGCTGTTGTTGCTGCTACTCCTGCTAGCCCTCGAAGGCTATCTGTGTTGTTGTGCGTTTTCTTTTATTGTGGCCGGCCTGCGCGCCAATTTGTTTAGGCCACTGTTTGATAGCCCTGTAAGGCCATAAGGCCAACTCTTTGTACTTGTTGTAAGACATTCCTATCCTGTATAAAATGTGGTTTTATGTTTGGACATTCATGAGGAGTTCCAGTTGTAGTATAGGCTTCCGCTAGAATGATTTGTGATAGGTGCGATGCGCTACTCTGGTATCATCATGTACCTTCACCGCCTGTTTTGTGATATATACTGTGGGGCCCCGGCCGGACCTTCTAGAATATACCATATGAACGGATGGGGTTGTTACATGAACGAAGGTTGATTCATAATGCCTTGCATTTTTAGTCGTCTGATCTTCTTGTGGGTCGATCTAATGGCCAAGGCATCATCTACTATTTGCATTAAATAGGTCCCGGGCTATTCCAGATATTTACTCTTCTAGGTTTCAATGCCATTAAGGATAGATTGGAAGTTTTCTCTCGATTTTATGGTAAAAGGTCCGCCGCCAATATTACTGGAGTAATTCTTCAAGAAGGAATAAGTTTCTCTTAGATCAATGTCTTTCCTTTATTATCAGGGTGTTTTTTCTCTTTATTGTCTTCATTTGCTATTGAGCTTGGGAAGAGGTGATAATTTGTTGTTGGTAGTCTAAAGCACCTAGAGGGGGGGTGAAAAGGTGAGTTTGTGCTTAATTGGCTCCTTTTAAATTTTTAGCAGTTATAAGCAGTAAATTAGAAAATACATAACAGCACACAATAATCTATAGTGGTTCCCTAGGGTATGGGTACATCCACTTTCCCCAAACACATATCAAGTACTGAGCTAGACTGAGCAAACTCCTCCAAATCTAGGCTCTTCAAAGCTTACAACTCACTCAAATCCCAAGGATCTCTCAGGTCTCCTCCAAGACCCTACCTCAACAATATATGTAATACTCCATCCCCTAACCTTTGCCCGGGTCGGGTCGAAGAGGGGTGTTACTACCCAAGATGTCTACCCAGTGCTTCCCAAGTGACAACAACCCACGCTATCAGGCACTAATTGGTCGTTTTGCCTGGCTTGAATCACAACATTCACATCACATCACAGATTTGTGGAAGCAATAACAGAAAACCATATATATAACAATATATATATTTATCATAATAATTATTGGTCGTAGCCACTGTTTATACAAACGAGCCCATAAGATTCAAAAGACTACTACTAACTCTCCCTCTCTCAATCCTGCATGCTAGGAACTCATGTATCAGAAGTTTGGAGATGATGGTGGTTCCTCTGCTCTGGTAGTTATATCACCAAGCGTACCATCCTGCAGTAGTTGAACATCTTGTTGCTCCGTCTCCTGATAATGTTTATTAAAATAATTGTTAGTCACAGAGCTAAGTGGAAACAATCTCCTCCCCAGATCCATATCCTTGGGACGAGCCTACGCACCTAATAAAAAGCAAATATCTGAAGCACAAAAGAGTTAGTAGAAATATTTCAATATAGTGAATTATCATTTCCAAAGCTAGGAGAAAATATTTGAAAGATTGCATCATAAAATAACTAAAAAGTAGCAGCAAAACATATGTTTTTTAAAAAGGTATGCAACTAGCTATCACAACCAATAAATACTCACTACTTGTATTCACATCGCAGGTATTCAAAGACCTCCAAAACACTGCACGTGTTTTAACCTATGCACAACATAAGTATTCAAACACGCACACACCCACTATGTTGACATAGATTTGACCACTTCTCTTCAAACAGGGTAGCAAACCTCGCAGGCCTCACTGATGTGATTGTTGGTGACTATGGACAATCCTTCTACTTCTGGGTGTGTTTGTACTGCATTACATAAGCCCTAGCGTACAACCAAGTGTGCTATTGTATATGAGCAACTTCCGACAAATTCTGGAAATTTAGGCCGGCAGTGGAGGGAACCCAATGGGGAAAATAAAATGGTCGGTCACCCATGGTGCATTGATGCGTCGACAAGTGTACCGATCATAGTCAAGTAATAAAGTTGAGGAGTTGAATCCTCGGATATCGATCTCTTGAGGAGTGCAAGTAGGGAGTTTGACTTCGCTATTAAAAAAGTGATTGCAAGTGTTAACGTAAACAAAGGGGGTTTTGGTTTGGAGTTCCCTAAATTTAACACTAAAAATACTATTGCGGGTTACCGTCCCCGCGTCTCTTGGGTGGATTACTCAAGAGAGTAATATGAAATATGGATGAGCCAATGAGGGTCGTAATCACCTCTTCACCGCGCATGCTTCAAGCAATCGCTATAATGACACTATCTCAACAAGAACATGAACAACAGAAGCTCAGCAATACAATCAAGATCTAAGATATAACAACACATAGACATGCTGAAATACTTAAAATAAAATGTGTCCTTAAGCCGCAATCAAACAACCACAAGTTCAGCATAAAGTAACTAAAGAGGAGGGGGAGAAATATAACCAAACGCACGAAGACTTTTCAAGATTAGAGGCCGGAGTCAAGGGTTGTCGGGCCTTGTTCGAGCTCAGTCTACGGATGACGACTGGGAGCCAGAAGGGATGTCACTTCCTTCCAATAACCCGTCTTCTTCGGGAATAGTCGCTGGGTTAAATCTGACCGGAGATCTCCACGGATGCAACACCTTATGAGCATGAAACAGAGCTTGGAGTTTGGAGAAGAAAATGGTGGCCGGAGATGAAGCTATCACAAGCTTTTGGATCGATCACCTCATTTCTGCTACGGAGGGTTATAGCGTTGATATGCTCCCGCGGATTGGGCTCTGTGTTTCCCAGCAGTGCCCCGAGCGTGCGCTCGGACATCATTCGCGCAAGCTGTCCAACCTGGAGTTCTAAGTTTTTTAGCGATCCGGTGATGTTCCGGATATTTGACTCGTTGGAAGCGATATATTTAGAAAAATTCTCCTCCATCGGGGAGGGTTTTGGAAGAGGGGGAGTCGACAGAAATCCGGGCTCGAAAGAATTGGGCGGGCGATGTGCATTATTCACATTACTCCATGAGAAGTTGGGGTGGTTCCTCCAACCCGGATTATAGTTATTGCTATAAGGGTTGTTGTTGGGGTTGAAGGAAGGTCGCCCAGCATTTCCCACGTAGTCTACGAATTCATTTGCTACATCGGCATTAAGGGGAATCGCCCAAGGAGGAGTGGTCGAGGCAGCAGAAATCTCCTCCACCTACATCGTTAGCCTTTCAACTTGAAGGGCTAAGTGGGCAGTGGCATCCACTTTGAAAATGTCGGCCGCCTGCTTGGAACATCCCCGCGGGATGTTCCATTGGTAGGCGTTCATAGCCATCTCTTCAATAAGAGCTTGGGCAGCCTCAGGGGTCTTATTATTCAAGGTACCCTCGACAACCGCGTCAATCATTTAACGCGTCTGATAGTTAAGCCCATTGTAGAAGATTTGGACCTGCAACCACGCAGGCAGCGCGTGGTGCGGACACTTGCGGAGAAATTCTTTAAAGCGCTCCCAAGTCTCAAATAGAGACTCGGAATCGTTCTGCACAAACGAAGAAATGTCCGCCCGCAACTTTGCAGTTTTGGTGGGCGGAAAATACTTTGTTAAGAACCGTTTCGCAAGCTCGGCCCCGGTGGTGATACATCCTCGTGGGAGGGAATTCAACCACGCCTTAGCTTTGGATCTGAGGGAGAATGGAAAAAGACGCAAACGAATGACGTCATCAGTGACGCCACTAATCTTAAAAGTATCGCAAATTTCCAAAAAAAACTAGACAAATGAACGTTCGGGTCATCATCCGGCAGTCCATCGAACTGCAAAGCATTTTGGATCATTTGGATAACGCTCGATTTGATCTCAAAATTATTGTTCGCCACCGTCGGGCGAACAATACTGGACCCAGTATCGTCCAAATTCGGCCGGGCGTAATATGGCATTGTACGCTCGACGGTCGCGTTCGGATTGGGGTCGGCCATAACAAAGGCAGAGGGTTCTCCAATGGATTCTTCGGGATCCAAAGAGGGATTTCGACGTTGAGACCAAATACATGCAAGCGAGCGTTCGATCTCAGGATCGAAATCCAAATTTTCGGACTCCGAAGGCTGTCCACAGGTCATACACCCTAAAATAGAAAGTAGAAAATTAACTTCTTCTTTTTTTTTGGATTTTGAAGAAAAGTTTTAAAGTTTTTTTTTAGTTTTTTAGAAATAAAGGTAAAAGTAATAGACTTCAGATTTGAAATAACAACTCAAAAATTATCCCCGGCAATGGTGCCAAAAACTTGATGAAGCCCGCGAACAGACTCTTATGAGGGTGGTTGGTTCGATGAGTCGATCGTCGCAGGCTTGCTTAGGTAGGCAAGTGCACCTATCGCAAGTAATACAGAATATTCGGGGGAATATCCAGATCGTAAATTTCCCGAGAACGAGTTGATTATCCCTACTACTCCGAAAGCACTATTATTTTACCGAAATAGTAAGTTGTTGATTTTAACTAAAATAAGACGAAAATAGATTAATATTAAAGACGATGAAGAGATAACACTCGGTATTGAATTACGTTAGGATTAAAAATAGATTTAAATAACTAGAGATCTACATTTTCAATTTAATTAAAGTGGAAACTTGGCCGTGGAGGTTCCAAAAGTATGAGCTCACCTATCTCTAGGAATATCGCTCACCTGGACATTAAGACTATTCGACCGGGCTCTCGTCCGACGAAGGATTCATCTTAATGCCTGCAGTACGCTAAGAACCCCGCTATTGGGTGGGGAACCCAATCCGGTAGAGTTAGCGCGCCTCCTCTCTCGAGGGTTAGTGCGGAACTCTCTTTACCCAGGGGTGATCAGTTCATACGCACGGCCTCTCGGCTAGCTAGCGTATGGATAACGGAAATAGAGCCCACATATCGATATGTGGTTCTACGCGTCGTTAACCCGGGGTAAACCTTAAGTTTTTAGTTAAATAGAAAAATAAGACCTTTAGTTATTTAAAACATTTTTTATATCTCAATGTTCTTCGATACCGAGGGCTAAAAGCGATTAGCCACTCATCAGAATGGGGATAGCTTATGAGTTTGGTTAGTCGAGCGTTCTAAACTATTCGCTGAAGGATTATAAAGAAAATAAGAAGAAAAAGAAAGATAACTTAATATTAGAACAGTTACTACAAATAAACGCACTCGCAATCATCCAAACACATAATAAAGAGACAGAAATAAAACTAAGTTACAAGTAAACGAAATTTGCATAATTGAAATTGCAAGTCCCACTCAAACGAGTGAGCGACAAATATAAGCTGAAAATTTGCAAGTCCTACTCAAACGAGTAGGACTGAAAGGAAAGCAAGACCTACTCAAACAAGTAGGCGGAAATAAATGTGATTACAAGTCCATCTCAAATATTTACAGGGAAATAAAATCTGGGCATTTAACTCCAAACGAGTAGGCGGAAGATAAAAACCTGTCATTTAACTCAAATGAGTAGGCGGTAAATAAAAATTAAAAATGACATGTCTTACTCAAACGAGTAGGAGGGAAATGAAGTCTGGCCATTTAACTCATAGCGAGTAGGCGGAAGTAAAAAACAACAAGTCCTACTTGAATAAAATCCAGTCATTTAACTCAAATGAATAGGCAGAAAATAAAAACAACAAGTCGTACTTGAATAAAATCCAGCCATTTAACTCAAATGAGTAGGCGGAAAATAAAAACACACACACACGCATGACAGAAAATGAAATATTCACACTGCAGAAAGTAAATACTCACACTTGCAAATCCTACTCAAATGAGTAGGTGAAAAATTAAAGACACGCAATTTAACTTTTAACGAGTAGGCGGAAATAAATGCGCACACGCACACACTCTTCATAATTGGAGAAAGAAATAAACTTATCTCATACACGCACGCACGCACGCGAAAAAAAATTAAGAAAAACAAAGTTGTCGAAAAATTAAAACAACTGCATTTCTACCGCTAGAATGTCGTAGAAATGCATAAAAAAGGCAAAATAAAAATTGTTTGAGCAAAGAGTTTTCAAATTATGGTGAGAAAAGCAAGTGTTTGAAAAATTAAAACGTTTGCATTTTTACCGTTAGATTTTGACAGAAATGCATAAAAAGTGAAAATAAAAATTGTTCGAGCAAAAATATTTTTTTATGTAATTGCTAAAATCAAAGTTCTAAAAAATTTATAACAACTCATTATACATTCTTATAACTATGTAAAACGAGTTAAAAAGTGGAAGAAAGCTAAAAAGAGGCGGCAGTTTTATATTCAAAACAAAGAAAATGCTAAGTTAAGAGCAATGAAAACCACTTTTTTATCGTTTTACAAGTTCATTAAAACGTATTTGGAAGCTTAAAGATCCTAAGTCTAATCAATTTTAAAGAATATGATAAGGAAAACCGGTATAATAACGGCTAGAAAGTTTGATAAAAATGAAAATAAAGCAAGCAGTTTTTCATTTTAAAGTATAAATTTTGCAATTTTAAGCTCATACACGCACACACGCATTATGAAAATGAAACCTAAAGTATGTAAGATTGATGAAAAGGAGGCCTTCAAAGACATTCTAAAGCATTGTAAGGATAAGAAAAATAATGATTTTATTAATAAAATATGTTGATTACAAAAGCTTAAACAAACAAACTTCAAAAGGAGGGAGGGGAGAATCCTTACATAGCACTACAATAGCTCCAAACAGCAGCCCTTACTCATCAAAATGGTTCAAAAATTTGGAACCCTGAACTCATACAGCAGCTGGCCATTTATAGGCAAAATTTTCCAAGTACACGCCCTCTGACACGGGCGTGTCCGGGGGCGTGTCAGCACTATTTATTAGCAGATTTCAGTGGTTTACGATGATTTGACATTGCAGCTAAAAACGCGGCGGTCACGCCCCCGGTCACGGGCGTGACGTTGGGCGTGTCGGCTTTATTTATCATCAGAATTCGGCGATTTGATGGCGTTGTTGACTTCGGGAGGTCCACGTGGCAGTCACGCCTCTAATCACGGGCGTGTCGGTGGGCGTGTCGGGGAGGTTGAACTGGGCGTCTTTTGCATCGAAAGTCGCCGGCGGCGGTTTGTCGGGCCAGGTGGAGGAGTCACGCCCTAGGGCACGGGCGTGACTGGGGCATGTCGGCTTGTTCGACGATCGTCGAGCAAATTGTGTCGAGACTGAAATCGTCGTGCAGAAAATGTCGAGAGCAGGTGACACGGGCGTGTCGGGTTGGCTGACACGGGTGTGTCATGTTGGTCGACGAACGTCGAGAGAATTTCGTCTAGCGGGATGGACACGGGCTCGGGACACGGGGCGTGTCATCCGACACGGGCGTGTGGCCGGGCGTGTCCATCAATTTCATCCAAAAATTGCTGATTTCCACGGTTTTGACGTGTCACGCCCTTGTCACGGGCGTGACCAACAGTACACGAGCGTGACACATGATTTTTCTGGCAAAATTCTGAAAATTTCTGAAAAATAAAATAAACTAAGTTAGCAAAATATATACAATAAAAGGAGCATTTTATTAAAGAAACTGAACCTAAAACAACAAAAGAAAATGAAAACTACTTAAATAATTAACATGAAAATAGGTATATTTACAACTCATCAAGAAACTTGGGATTGATCTCAGGTTCGCGTCGGTCCACCATCCCAGGAGCAATGGACAGGTGGAGGCGGCGAATAAGATCATCGTGAACCTCTTGAAGAAGAAAGTTGAGAACTTGAAGGGCAGCTGGGTAGAACAGCTTCCTTCAGTCCTCTGGGACTTGAGGACCACCCCCAACACATCCACAGGGGAGACCCCTTTCAAACTCTCTTATGGCTACGAAGTAGTACTTCCAATAGAATTCAAGGTTCGGACACCTTGGGTAGTTGAGGCAGAAGGAGTTAGAGAAGAGTGGAGAGCTGAGAACGATGATGAGTTGTGCCTCTCCCTAGACATGGTGTAGGAGCCGCGCGACCTGTCAGCTATCCAACAGGAAGAGGTCAAGCGAAAAATGGCCAAGTGTTTTGACAAGCACATTTGGATCAAGTAGTTTATAGAGGGGGACTTGGTCTTGAAAAAGGTGTATGCAGCTGGAAGATCAGCTGTCATGGGGAAGCTCAATCCCAACTGGGAAGGTCCGTACATTGTATAGGAGGCATTGAGGTCGGGAGAGTATTGCCTCCAGGATGTGGAGGGCGATACCATAAGTCGTACCTGGAGTGGTGATGACTTGAAGCGTTTCTATCCATGAAACATGTACATATATTCCTTTGTTAAATAATGAAATCCTTTAATCTTTCAGTTTTTTTGTTTGGCAATGGTGTTCGTGGCAGGCCAAGATTTCTTTAGACCACGAGATGCTCCGCTATTAGGCTTCCACCTAGCTGGAAGGGCCGAGATCCTCAGTGGACATTTTTCTTGCTCTGGAGACAAGTCCCGAGATGCTCCGATGTCAGGCTTCCACCCAGCTAGCAGGGTCGAGATCCTCGGTGTACATTGCTCTTACTCTGGATCCAAGTCTCGAGATGCTCTGTTGTCAGGCTTCCACCTAGCTGGCAGGGCCGAGATCCTCGGTGGACATTGTTCTTGCTCTGTAGCTATGTCTCGAAATGCTCCGCTGTCTGGCTTCCACCTAGCTGACAGGGCCGGGATCCTCGGTGGACATTAATATTGCTTAGGATCCAAGTCCCGAGATTCTCCACTGTCATGCTTCCACCTAGCTGATAGGGTCGGGATCCTCGGTGGACATTGTTCTTGCTCCTGAGCTAAGTCTTGAGATGCTCCGCTGTCAGGCATCCACCTAGCTGGCAGGGTCGGGATCCTCAGTGGACATTGTTCTTGCTCTGGAGCTAAGTCCTAAGATGCTCCACTATCAGGCTTCCACCTAGCTGGCAGAGCCGACATCCTCAGTGGACATTGTTCTTGCTCTGGAGCCAAGTCCCGAGATGCTCTGCTGTCAGGCTTCCACCTACCTGGCATGGTCGAGATCCTTGGTGGATATTATTCTTGCTCCTAAGCAAAGTCCCGAAATGTTCTGAAAGTGAGGGATAGATCTGCTTGAACTCTATAGGGGGGTGAATATAGTATTTTAAAACTTTAATTAATTTTTACAGCGGATTAAAATAAGTGATAAGTATATGTATAAAGAGAGATGAAAACAAAAACAATCACAGCACACAGAAATAAATAATAGAGCAATCCAGACGACACAAGAAATTTATAGTGGTTCCCCTAAACTTGGGTACATCCACTCTTCTACCACCATGGTAGGAATCCACTACAGGTTTTTGATCAGGTGACCTGCCACCACAGGTTTTTGCTCAAGTGTCCTGTCACCACAAGATCTATTTTTCAAGGGAGATCTCACAACCCTTTTGTGCTTTTGATCAGGTGCCCAAAAAATCAAACTAAGCCTTTTGATCAGGAGACTTAACAACCAAAAGGGTTAACTTTTTAAGAGAGTTATAACCTTGTACACAGTGGGAAATGAAAAGTGATGTTGTCTTCTCTTTCTCAAACAACTGAGAAGACTTTAGTGGAAGATGTTGTCAAAGCTCCCCATGAGATGAAAAAGTGGATTCAGGAAGATGAGAGCTTTGCACAGGGTGTAGGCCTTGATGGAGATCTTCAGAAACTTCTTGGATTGGTGTTGATCAGTTGTCCTTTTGAAGCCTGAAGCAGAAACTGAAGAAGACTAAAGATCTGTGTGTTGATATTCTTCTTCAATTTCATGTAGATAATAATCCTTTTTCTCTGTAAAACTTTATCAGTTGTTGTGTAAAAAATCTCTTGTAATTCACTGGTTTTTTTATTCTGAAGAGAAGAATTTTCTTTTTATATTCAAAAGAATCTCTGCCATTTGAAATTTAAAAAAGAATTCCTGAAATTAATGTTGAAATCCTGGGAGTTGAACGGCTGGAATTTGTCTTAAATGTATTTACTCAACTATCTCAGTAAATAAGTCAAGTAATTTGCTCTGAGAAATCCATAATTAATGTTGCCAAGGAATGACTATATTCTTGAGAATATGAGCATTAATTATCAGAGAATTACTGCATTAGAATAATCCAAACTGGAATCAAAATGAGGGAAATTGCCAAACTGATACTGAGAGAAATCGTCGAACTCAGGATAGATTTCATCGACCTGAACTTCAAGTTCATCGAGCTGAGAAATTATCTTCATCAAGCTGAGCTCAGAGAAAGTTGATCTAGAAAATAGTCAGTCAAAGTTGAGCTCCAAGTTCGTCGACCTGAGATAGAATTTCGTCTACCAGAGAACTTGAGAGAAGAGGGAAGATAGTCGACCTGAGCTCCAAGTTCGTCGAGCTCAGCTCAGAGTAGAGACTCTGAGTTCGTCAATCTGCGATCGACGATTGTCGAGCTGAGTTCGAAGAACTTCGAACTGATTCTCTGAACTGTTAAAAACTGCAAATCTTCTATGTCTGGATCTCTGATTTCTTCTGAGGGCTGGATCAATGTTTTTCTAACATACTCAAACTGACCTAGACCTTAGAACTAATAATTTGACCATATGCTATATATGGAGGGTAAATAACCTAATAGTGAACCTAGCCCAAATCCAAACTAGGGATCCAACAATTTCTCCCCTATTTGGGTGAGGTCATTATGAACAACAGAAAAGAGAAAAATCACAAAGCATAAAAAAGATATCTGATAGAATTAAAATTGTTCAACAAATATTAACAATAGTGCCTTGTGAAGAATAAATGACAAATAACAATTCAAATCAAAATATAGAAAGAAAATTTTACAGACTTTCTTTGAGTCTTTCTTCTGTTCATCTGAAGTTGGTCTGGTGAAGATGATTTCTCTTTTGGGATCTGCAGCTTGCTGTTTTGTCATTTTCATATCACTTGCTCCAAGAATTGTCACAGAAGCAACTCTTGGTACAACTGCTTCAGGATGTAATGATATATAAGCATCAACATTAAAAAGATTGTGTACATGATATTTGTCTAGCTCTTTCTTTCTGTAGGACATAGTAGTATACTGTTAGGTGTCTTATCCTTCTTTCTTTACTTTTTTGATTTAAGAAAGAGCTATTAATTCTTGAAATCTGGTCATTCTGGAGTTGGGGTCCATTTCTGGATCACAAACTGAAGATGGAGGCCTTTATGGACTTGATTTATCAGGTTGATTGTTTTTAGATGTCTTTTGTTGTCTGCTGTGCTTTTGATATTGTTGATGTCTGCTACTGTTGCTAGAACTATATTGCTGTCTACTGTAGGAAGGTTGGGAATGATGAGAAGATGTAGATTTCTAAACTTGAGCAACACTTCCAGATGATTCTGCTGCAAGAGGAGGAGGAGGAGTACCTCTCCTGAATTTAGGAGGTGGAGAGTATCTCCTGCTCTTCTTCTAGCTTTTAGTTCATTTTTGGAATATCTCATCTAGTTTGGGGTGTCTAGAGTGAGAGTTATATTGTGTACGATATAATAAGGAATATCAGCAGATGGATTGGGCTTAGGAGCATCCTTGGCAGGAGCCTTTATCTTCTTGGCCTTTGATTTCTTTGAACTGGAATCATCAGAATCCTCATCATCATCAGATAATTCAGGAGGATTATCATATAGTTCATTCAGCTGCTTTAGGCATTCATCAGAGATTCCTGGAACCTGTGGCTGTGCTTGACTTACTGGCTCTGCAAAACTATCTGTAGCAATCTGAACACTTTCTTCTTCTTCTATGTCGGCAAACATAATATCATCAAGATTTGGCATTGGAGATTCACACCATACAAATGTTGGTGGAGAGAAAGTCTTATACTCGGGAACTGGCTCACTAACATCTTCAACAACTAAAGTTTCTGTAATCACAGGAACTACAAAACTTGCCTTTAGTTGATCCATAACTGCAGGACTTATTGGTGCAGTATAACATACAATAGCCTTAGAGTACTGAACATCAAAAGTTGGTAGAGCATTTCTGTAAACTAAATTAAAGAATTTAGTGAAGAATCCAAATCAACTGTGGGATTTATAATAAAATCACCAACAGTGGTTATTTCAGCAACTATATCACAAGCCATGTCAGTATCTGAATCATCAATTATATCCATTATTTCTGTCGGAATGTCTGCCTTTGGGGAATCTGCTGCTGCTGGAGGAGGAACTGGAACTTCTTCATGGAACATCTCCCTCTGGCTGGTTTCAGATGGTCCTGAAGCCAGGCCCCCAGAAGAAGGAACAAAGGTGAGAGCAGCAACTCTAGTAGAGAGAGAAGTGATGGAGGTAGAAAGAGGAGCAATAGCTTTTGCTATTAATTGATCCAGAGTTGGAGAAATGAAAGCTAGAAGATCTTTGATAATGTCAGAGAAATTTAAGTATAGAGGTTCAGGAGCAGAGGGAGTATAAGGGGTATGATGACCACAGTTGGAACATACAGAGAAAGCATGAGAGAAATCTGTATGGATGAATTCAGGAAATGTGGAAGTAGGGTTGGATGGAATTTCAGTAGTGGAGGTAGGAATTGTGGTAATGGGTGTTGAGGTGGTTTCCTGAACAGGAGATGGAACTGGGGAATGATGTGGAGAGGGTGGAGGGGAAGATAGCAGATTGAAATTGGGCTGAGAGGAGGTGGATGGAATATCAGATTGATGAGTTGAGAGTGGAGATTGAGGTGGTGTATATGGAATGTCCTCATGGATGATCATTGGAGAATGTGGAGGTGATGGTGGTGGAAGAGGTAAATATGGTTGTTGTTGTTGCTGTTGTGGAGGAGGTGAAGGAATTCTGTTGGATGGAAGTACTTCTTCTGGAGGTGGTGGAGAGGTTATTACTGCCCTGGTGTCCTCAGAAGTTCTGGAGGAGGAAGTCCTGGATGGTTTTGGGATAGACCTCTCCCATCTGCCAAACAAGGCAGAGGTTATCCTCTTGGAGGCATTTATTAATATGGTCTGGGAGACCAATAATTCAGGTGCCTTTGACTGGAGGAAAATTACTTAGATCCTTCCAAAACAAACCTCTTTTTTAGAATTCTTTTTCTTAATCATCTCAAACAGTAACTTTCCCCAATTTACTGTTTTTTTATTTACCAGAGAACACATCACCAAGAACTGCTGCCTAGTTATATAGTCATGGGTCGTGTGTTTGCCCCGCAAAACCTTACCAACAACATCTGCCAGAAATTTGTACTCAACAGATAGATTCTTTTTTAGTAGCTTATTAGGGTTTCCTTCAGAGTGACCCATTTTAATCAGTATATTATCATATTCAAAATTATCGATTTCAATATCCTCTTCTCCATTTGCCAGACCAAAAATCTCAGTTAAAATATCAGGGATTAGGGTAACCTGATTGCTGACGATGGTACCAGTTATTTTTCTGCGTCTGGAGAGGTTGAAGTATAAACTCATTCCCTTATTTCAGTTGCTGGCAACTTGATCCTAGTGGTCATGATTTTTTGCAGTTGTTGTTCTTCAAACAGCTGTAGAATGTCTGTGAAAATCTGATTGGTATGGTTGAAGGAATCAAATTCGATGTCGAAACCGATGTCATACTTCATGCTAGAGAGGGAGAGCGCCGGAATCGCCATTGGTTTTCCTGCAAAAATAAGAGAGAGATTAAGGGAAAGAGAACAGAAAGTGTGGGATAGAGCACGACAAAAACCTAGTTATAAGGTTTTCAGAATATGAAGTGGCGGGCTCTGTCCTGCAAAAAAAAAATCTTCGTTCCAAGGTCGATGAAAAAATTTCATGAAGAAATAATATCGTCGATCTCAGTTGGAAGAGGGGAAAACTTTTTGTCGTTCTCAGGTCGACGAAAACTTTTCTGAAGCAAGATCATCGATCTCTGCTCGACGAAATAACTTCACGCGGAGAGTTCGTCGATCTCAGGTCAACGAAATATCTCAAGAATAGTTCTCAGATCGTCGATCTCCATTTGACGAACTGAGACCAATTCTTCGACTTTGGAAAGAAATCAAATTAAACTTATCTATTAATCATATATAGCTGATTTAGAAAGAACAAATGTTTCTTCTCATCTAAAGGTTTAGTGAAGATGTCTACTCTTTGCAAATCAATAGAGATAAAGACAAGATTAAATTTCTTTTTGTCCACACAATCTCTCATGAAATGATGTCTAATCTCTATATGTTTAGTCCTGCTATGCAGTACTGGATTTTGTGTAATAGAAATTGTACTGATATTGTCACAAAATATAGTTAAATTATTTAAGTTGAGACCATAATCCAGAAGTTGGTTTTGAATCCACAAAAGTTGTGAACAACAACTGCCAGCTGCAATGTATTCAGCTTCAGAAGTTGAAGTTGACACAGATGATTGCTTCTTACAAAACCAGGACACAAGCCTATCAACAAGGAACTTGCATGTTCCTAAAGTGCTTTTTTTGTCCACTTTGCATCCAGCATAGTTAGAATTTGAAAATCTAGTTAAGTCAAATTCTGACTCTGTTGGATACCAAAGTCCTGGATTAGGACAACCCTTTATATATCTCAAAAATCTTTTAAGGAAAATAAGGTGAGATTCTTTAGGATTCACCTGGAACCTAGCACAAAAGTATGTAGCAAACATAATATCTGACCTACTAGCTGTGAGATACAATAAGGACCCAACAATAGCCCTATATGTTTTATAATCAACTAGCTTGCCCTGTTCATCAGAATCAATCAAATCATTGGAAGTTATGGGTGTTTTTATTGCAGAGGCATCAGACATCCCAAATCTCTTAACTAGCTGCTTAACATATTTTGATTGAGATATGAAAATGTCATCAGAGGATTGCTTCACTTTGAGACCAAGGAAGAAAGAAAGCTCACTCATGCTACTCATTTCAAACTTGGAATGCATCAGATCAGAAAACCTTTTACATAGTTTGGAATCAATAGAGACAAAAATGATGTCATCTACATATATTTGTACTAACAATATTTTATCTTTATGATACCTAATGAACAAGGTTCTATCTACAATGTCCCTAGTGAACTTGTGCTCTAAAAGAAAGCTAGCTAGGGTCTCATACCAAGCTCTTGGGGCTTGCTTTAAACCATAAAGAACTTTATGCAATTTGAAAACAAAAGAGAGATGAGTTAGAGAGATAAAACCTGATGGTTGTTCCACATATACTTCCTCTTTGAGTTCACCATTTAAGAAGGCACTCTTGATATCCATCTGGTAGACCTTGAACTTCTTGTAGGCTGCATAAGCAAGAAATATCCTGATAGCTTCTAATCTTGCAATAGGGGCTGTTGGGTCCGGCGTTCCTTCACTTGACCCGTGGCGCTCTTCTACTTATTTAAGAAATTAAGTAGCACCCTTTCCAACAGTCCGGGCTTTTGGAACAGTTGGTTATGCGCTTGATCCTTCAATTGGTATCAGAGCAAGTCACGGGTTCAAGACCGGGGGAGCGCTATTAAATCCTGATTTTTCCCTTCTACCTGTGTGGGTCAGGCGGGTCAGGCAACCGTGGACATGTGGTAACCCCACCTCTGAGCCGTACAACCGTGGACATGTGGTAACCCCACCTCTGAGCCGTGTGGGCCATGTGGTAACCCCACCTCTGAGCCATGTGGGCCATGTGGTAACTCCACCTCTGAGCCGACGGGTTGTGCTGGACGCCGGGGGGGATTGTTGGGTCCGGCGTTCCTTCACTTGACCCGTGGCGCTCTTCTACTTATTTAAGAAATTAAGTAGCACCCTTTCCAACAGTCCGGGCTTTTGGAACAGTTGGTTATGCGCTTGATCCTTCAGGGGCAAAGGTCTGATCATAGTAAATTCCTTCTTCATGTCTATATCCTTGTGCTACCAGTCTTGCTTTGTTCCTGATGATAGCTCCTTGTCCATCCAATTTATTTCCGAATACCCATTTAGTTCCAATAACTGGGTAATCTTTGGGTCTTGGAACTAAATCTCAAACTCTGCATCTCTCAAACTGATTGAGCTCCTCATGCATTGCAAAAATCTTGTGTGGATCTTGCTCTGCATCTTTTATGGATTAGGGCTCAAGTTGAGATATGAAGCAAGCATACATCAAGTCTTGGTTGAGTTGATGTCATGTTTGCACACCAACTGATATGTCTCCAATCAATTGAGATATAGGGTGATCTCTAAGTATGACAAGATCGGTAGGAGGAGTTGGTTCAACAACAACATTGGGAATTAATTCCTCTTGTGAAATTATGGTTGCTGTTGGAGGTTCAACAATCATTTCATTTAAATCTTCTTCACTGTCTTCTTCAATATGTGGAGAGGGATGTGATGCAGCCTTATTGGTTAGGTTTAAATCATCTAATTTCCCACATAGTTAGGGTACCTGTAATAAATCCTTGGTAGAAGAATCCTTCTCCTTGTAATACATGTTAGCTTCATCAAAGGTTATATGTATAGATTCTTTCATTTTTAAAGTTGATTTATTAAAAACCCTATAGGCCTTGCTGACTTGGGAATATCCAAGAAAAATTCTCACTTCAGCTTTGGCTTCAAACTTTCTAAGATGTTTTTTGTTATTATTGTGAATATAACATCTACAACCAACAAATCTAAAGTAATTTATTTTAGGTTGCTTCCGTTTGAGTAGTTCATAGGGAGTCTTGCCCTTAATTTTATATATTAAACTTCTATTCAGGACATAATTTGATGTGCATACAGCTTCTGCCCAAAAGGATAGGGGAAAGTAAATATATCAAGCAATATACATGTAGCTTCAATGAGGGTTCTGTTTTTCCTTTCTGCTACCCCATTTTGTTGAGGAGTTCTAGGAGCAGAGAAGCAATGACTGATACCTTCCATCTCATAGAATTCTTGCATAGGAAGAGATTCAAACTCAGTACCATGATCACTTCTGATCAATGCAAGGGAGTAGAGTACTCAATCTTTTTGCTCTTAAGAAAGTCTGTAAGAATTTTAAAGTTATCTGACTTGTTTCTCAAGAACAACACCTAAGTGAACCTAGAGAAGTCATCTACAATAACTAAGGTATACGATTTCCCTCCCAAACTCTGTGCAGCAATGAGTCCAAATAGATCTATATGTAGCAGATACAGAATCCTGGGTGAATCACTCTTATTAATAGATTTAAAGCTATTTTTGGTTTGCTTTCCAAATTGACAAGCACAGCAAAGGATTTTCTTCTTGTAGGGGCAAGAAGGCAATCCTCTAACAAGGTTGTCCCCAGAGAGTTTAACACTATTTTTAAGATTAACATGTCCTAATCTTTTATGTCATAATTCAATATTATTATTGATTTGATTAAATAAGCAAATTTCTGACCTAACAGATTTGAAGTTTACTACATAGATGTTTCCTTGCCTAAGACCAGTTAAGACAGTTTTATTATCTACAGAAGATATAATGCAAGAAGAATGGTTACAAGATACCTGATAACCTTTATCACATAATTGACTTATGGATATCATGTTACGTTTTAAACCACTCACATATGCTACTTTCCTGAAAGTGACAGCTCCAATCTTGGCAATCTCATAGCTTTCAGTCTGGCCACAGTTGGAGTCACCAAAAATCACCTTTGGACCAAGCTTGAACTTGTAGTTTGTTAAATTGTCTTTGTTGTCTGTCATGTGCTTTGAGCATCCACTATCCAAGTACCACTGTTCCTCTGTGGTAGGATAGTTTTTCACCTGAAAAATAAAAATTAGGTGATCTTGACCCAGGTAACCTTGGGTCCTTGATTCTTTACAAATTTAAAACTGGAAATGTAAGAACATTCAGGTTGGTTTTTATATCCTAGGGGGTGAAATTTCGTAGGTGGAATTATCCATTGGGTAAATGGGTTAACAAATTTTTTGATTGATTAAATGTTCTGGGGTAATTAAAGTCTCTATTAATCTAAATCGGGGTCGACGAATTCTGATAAGTTCGCCGAACTGAGTTCGACGAATAGGGATGAGTTCGTCGAACTCCGCTCAGAGAATATAAATATTCATTCTTTGTGCCCCAATATCGTCGATCTCGGCTCGACGAACCATATTGGTTTCGTCGATCGTTGTTCAAAGAATAATTATAATAAAAAATCTGTGTTCAGAGTTCGTCGACTTGAGTTCGACGAACTGTACACATTTCGTCGATCTGAGTTCGACGAAATCTGTTGAATATTATTATGCTCAAGGCTTTTCTTGTTCTTTCTTTTTTTTCTTGGGTTTCTAATTTAATTCAGTTGGTTTGTTATTCTCATCTGTCTTTTCTTTACCCTTTTCAGATATGAATTTAATGGGGGTTGAGAGAATGTTTTTCTAAATTAAATGAGGTTGGCTTGGTGAAGCACCCAAGCCCAGCTTGCCATTAAGCCTGACATTTACAGTGTTTGTTATGTCTATTAATTTGATGCTTCTCCCATTTAGGGATTCTTCAAATTGCTTAGGCTCATTCAGTTTAATTTTTAGAGAATTAATCTGTTCAGATGCTATAACTAGTTTATCTTTTAGTTCAATATTTTCAGATAACAGATTTTTTTGTTCAATTAGCTTATCTCTACGAAGTTTGATATCCTTCTCAGATTTGATTAGATCATTACATGATAATTTAAATTCAGTTTTGAAATGATCTGAATTAAAATCAAATTAGGATATTACCTGATCCTCTTTAGATTTAGAGTCTTCATTCTCTGAATTTTCAGCTTTTGATGGATTGCTTGATGCATTGATAGCCATCAAGCAAGCTTCTTTTGCTTTAGCCTCTTCCTCATCTTCACTGGAGCTGGAAGATGAAGATTCTTCTTCTGTTTCACTCCAAGTTTCATCCACAAATCCTTTTTCTTTCTTCTTATGCTTGCTGGAAGAGGGCTTGTTGTAGTGTTTTTTGGAGTTCTTGTCTCTTCTTTTCTCCTTCTTCTGATTCTCTGGACATTCAGGAAGAATGTGTCCAGATTTTCTGCAACCAAAGTAGACAATCTCCTTGGTAGGATTTTTATCATATCTTGGTCTGTCATCTTCTCTGGATGACTTTCTTCTGAAGTCTTTTTCGGCTATCTTATAGAATCTTTTGGCCAGCAAGCTTAGGAGTTCATCATTTGCTGGAGGAGCTTCTGGTTCTTCAGATGCCTTGAAAGCAATGTTTTGCTCCTTCCTTCCTGATGAGGAGGTCTTCTGCTCAGCTGCTTCTCTTGTCTTTATAAGCTGCTCATAAGATTTGAGCTTGCCTAGAAGAGCCTCAGTAGATATTTCATTCAGGCTTCTGGCCTCCTTGATTGGCCAGATCCTAGAGTTCCATGTGCTGGGGAAGCACATAAGAATCTTGTCATTTATCTCAGTTAGTGAGATATTTTTGTCTAGGTTCTTCAGCTCATTGACAATTAAGCTGAGTTTGTTGTACATGTCATCTACTGACTCAGATTCATCTTTCTTGAAATTTTCTTATTAAGAGATGAGATGATATCTTCTATCCTTTCTCTCATCAGCTAATCCTGCAACCATTTGATTTAGAGAGTCCTAAATGTCCTTTGTTTATGTGCATTCAGCAGCCTTTTGAAAGATGTCATCAGACATAGTCTGAGCTAGGATGTTCATGGCTTTAGCATCACCCATCTTCAACTTCTTCTGAGCTCCAGTCCACTCAGGTGGTGGAACTGCTGAGGTACTTGTTGAAGTTATTGTAGAAGGAGTAGGGGGACCTATGAAAATAGAATTGTAGATATCTTCATCAATTGAATTCATATATAATCTGATTCTTACCTTCCAGATTGCAAACTTATTCAGATTGCAGACTGGAGGTCTGGTGCTTGAATATTCTTTATTTTGTGCCATGATATAAGAGAGACACTAGAGATAATAGGATCTATCAAAGATCTTTTGGTTTAGGTGTTAGCCTGTGAAACCAAACAACCTCCCTCTGATACCAACTGAAAGTGAGGGATAAATCTGCTTAAACTCTAGAGGGGGTGAATAAATTATTTTAAAACTTTAATTAATTTTTACAGCGGATTAAAATAAGTGATAAGCATATGTATAAAGAGAGATGAAAATAAAAACAATCACAACATACAGAAATAAACAGTAGAGCAATCTAAACGACACAAAAAATTTATAGTGGTTCCCCTAAACTTGGGTATATCCACTTTTCTACCACCCTGGTAGGAATCTACTACAGGTTTTTGATCAGGTGCCCTGCCACCACAGATTTTTGCTCAGGTGCCCTGTCACCACAAGATCTATTTTTTCAAGGGAGATCTCATAAATCTTTTGAGCTTTTGATCAGGCGCCCAAAAAACCAAACTAAGTCTTTTGATCAGGAGACTTAATAACCAAAGGGGTTAACTTTTGAAGGGAGTTATAACCCTGTACACAGTTGAAAATGAAAAGTGATGTTGTCTTCTTTTTCTCAAACAACTGAGAATACTTTAGTGGAAGATGTTGTCAAAGCTCCCCCTGAGATGAAAAAAAGGGTTCAGGAAGATGAGAGCTTTACACAGGGTGTAGGCCTTGATGGAGATATTCAGAAACTTCTTGGACTGGTGTTGATTAGTTGTCCTTTTGAAGCCTGAAGCAGAAACTAAAGAAGACTAAAGATCTGTGTGTTGATGTTCTTCTTCAATTTCCTGTAGATAACAATCCTTTTTCTCTGTAAAACTTTATCAGTTGTTGTGTAAAAAAATCTCTTGTAATTCCCTTGTTTTTTTTGTTCTGAAGAGAAATTTTTTTTATATATTCTGAAGGATCTCTGTCATTTGAAATTTGAAAAAGAATTCCTGAAATTAATGCTGAAATCTTGGGAGTTGAATGGCTGGAATTTGTCTTAAATGTATTTCCTCAACTGTCTTAGTAAATAAGTCAAGTAATTTGCTCTGAGAAATCCATAATTAATATTGCCAAGCAACGACTATATTCTTGAGAATATGAACATTAATTATCAGAGAATTACTGCCTTAGAATAATCCAAACTGAAATTAAAATGAGGGAAAATGCCAAACTGATACTGAGAGAAATCGTTGAACTCGGGACAGATTTCGTCGACCTGAACTTCAAGTTCGTTGAGCTGAGAAATCGCCTTCGTCGAGCTGAGCTTAGAGAAAGTTGATCTGGAAAATTGTCTGTCAAAGCTGAGCTACAAGTTCGTCGACTTGGGATAGAATTTCGTCGACCAGAGAACTTGAGAGAAGAGGGAAGATCGTCGACCGGAGCTCCAAGTTCGTCGAGCTCAGCTCAGAGTAGAGACTCTGAGTTTGTCGATCTGTGATCGATGATCGTCGAGCTGATTTCGAAGAACTTCGAACATATTCTCTGAACTCTTAAAGACTGCAAATCTTCTATGTCTGGATCTCTGATTTCTTCTGAGGGCTGGGTCAATATTTGTCTAACCCAGTCAAACTGACCTAGACCTTAGAACTAACAATTTGACCCTAGGCTATACATGAAGGGTCAATAACGTAATTGTGAACCTAGCCCAAATTCAAACTAGGGATCCAACATGTTCCGCTGTCAGGCTTCCACCTAGCTGGTAGGGCCGGCATCCTCGGTGGACATTGTTCTTGATCTGGAAATAAGTCTCGCGATTCTCCATTGTCAGGCTTCCACCTAGCTGAAAGGGTCGGGATCCTCAGTGGACATTATTCTTGCTCTAGAGCTAAGTCCAGAGATGCTCTGATGTCAGGCTTCCACCTAGCTGGTAGGGCCGGGATCCTCGGTGGACATTGTTCTTGCTCCTGAGCTAAGTCCCAAGATGCTCCGTTGTCAGGCTTCCATCTAGCTGGCAGGACCGGGATCCTCGGTGGACATTGTTCTTGCACTGAAGCCAAGTCCCAAGATGCTCCGCTGTCAGGCTTCCACCTAGCTGGCAGGGTTGGGATCCTCGGTGGACATTATTCTAGATCTGGAGCCAAGTCCCGAGATGTTCCGTTGTCAGGCTTCCACCTAGCTGGCAGGGTCAGGATCCTCGCTGGACATTGTTTTTGCTCTGCAGACAAGTCCCGAGATGCTCTGCTGTTAGGCTTCCACCTAGCTGGCAGGGACGGGATCCTCGATGGACATTATTCATACTCTAGAGCCACGTCCTGAGATGCTCCGCTGTCAGGCTTCCACCTAATAAAAACAATCACAACATACAAAAATAAACAGCAGAGCAATCTAAACGACACAAAAAATTTATAGTGGTTCCCCTAAACTTGGGTATATCCACTTTTCTACCACCCTGGTAGGAATCTACTACAGGTTTTTGATCAGGTGCCCTGCCACCATAGATTTTTGCTCAGGTGCCCTGTCACCACAAGATCTATTTTTTCAAGGGAGATCTCATAACTGTTTTGAGCTTTTGATCAGGCGCCCAAAAAACCAAACTAAGTCTTTTGATCAGGAGACTTAATAACCAAAGGGGTTAACTTTTGAAGGGAGTTATAACCCTGTACACAGTTGAAAATGAAAAGTGATGTTGTCTTCTTTTTCTCAAACAACTGAGAAGACTTTAGTGGAAGATGTTGTCAAAGCTCCCCCTGAGATGAAAAAAAGGGTTCAGGAAGATGAGAGCTTTACACAGGGTGTAGGCCTTGATGGAGATATTCAGAAACTTCTTGGACTGGTGTTGATTAGTTGTCCTTTTGAAGCCTGAAGCAGAAACTAAAGAAGACTAAAGATCTGTGTGTTGATGTTCTTCTTCAATTTCCTGTAGATAACAATCTTTTTTCTCTGTAAAACTTTATCAGTTGTTGTGTAAAAAAATCTCTTGTAATTCCCTTGTTTTTTTGTTCTGAAGAGAATTTTTTTTTTATATTCTGAAGGATCTCTGTCATTTGAAATTTGAAAAAGAATTCCTGAAATTAATGCTGAAATCTTGGGAGTTGAACGGCTGGAATTTGTCTTAAATGTATTTCCTCAACTGTCTCAGTAAATAAGTCAAGTAATTTGCTCTGAGAAATCCATAATTAATATTGCCAAGCAACGATTATATTCTTGAGAATATGAACATTAATTATCAGAGAATTACTGCCTTAGAATAATCCAAACTGAAATTAAAATGAGGGAAAACGCCAAACTGATAATGAGAGAAATCGTTGAACTCAGGACAGATTTCGTCGACCTGAACTTCAAGTTCGTTGAGCTGAGAAATCGCCTTCGTCGAGCTGAGCTTAGATAAAGTTGATCTGGAAAATTGTCTGTCAAAGCTGAGGTACAAGTTCGTCGACTTGGGATAGAATTTCGTCGACCAGAGAACTTGAGAGAAGAGGGAAGATCGTCGACCGGAGCCCCAAGTTCGTCGAGCTCAGCTCAGAGTAGAGACTCTGAGTTTGTCGATCTGTGATCGATGATCGTCGAGCTGATTTCGAAGAACTTCGAACAGATTCTCTGAACTCTTAAAGACTGCAAATCTTCTATGTCTGGATCTCTGATTTCTTCTGAGGGCTGGGTCAATATTTGTCTAACCCAGTCAAACTGACCTAGACCTTAGAACTAACAATTTGACCCGAGGCTATACATGAAGGGTCAATAACGTAATAGTGAACCTAGCCCAAATTCAAACTAGGGATCCAACATGTTCCGCTGTCAGGCTTCCACCTAGCTGGCAGGGCCGGGATCCTCGGTGGACATTGTTCTTGATCTGGAACTAAGTTTCGAGATTCTCCATTATCAGGCTTCCACCTAGCTGAAAGGGTCGGGATCCTCAGTGGACATTATTCTTGCTCTAGAGCTAAGTCCAGAGATGCTCATATGTCAGGCTTCCACCTAGCTGGTAGGGCCGGGATCCTCGGTGGACATTGTTCTTGATCGTGAGCTAAGTCCCAAGATGCTCCGTTGTCAGGCTTCCATCTAGCTGGCAGGACTGGGATCCTCGGTGGACATTATTCTTGCACTGAAGCCAAGTCCCAAGATACTCCGCTGTCAGGATTCCACCTAGCTGGCAGGGTTGGGATCCTCGGTGGACATTGTTCTAGATCTGGAGCCAAGTCCCGAGATGTTCCGTTGTCAGACTTCCACCTAGCTGGCAGGGTCAGGATCCTCGCTGGACATTGTTTTTGCTCTGGAGATAAGTCCCGAGATGCTCCGCTGTCAGGCTTCCACCTAGCTGGCAGGGACGGGATCCTCGATGGACATTATTCTTACTCTGGAGCCACATCCTGAGATGCTCCGATGTCAGGCTTCCACCTAGCTGGCAGGGCCAGGATCCTCAGTGAACATTGCTCTTGCTCTAGAGCCAAGTCCCGAGATGCTTCGTTGTCAGGCTTCCACCTAGCTGGCATGATCGAGATCCTTGGCGGACATCTTACCTGCTTTAGAGCCAAATCCCGAGACGCTCCCACTGCCAGGCTTCCACCTAACTAGCAGGGACAAGATGTAATGCCCCGAAACTCAAAAGAGCGATGAGTGACGTTTTGGGACAGAGTTGGAATCTGGCAGGAGGCACACGGCCTGGGACACGGGCGTGTCCCAGGGCGTGTCAGGATGGAGTCGATGACTTGGCCGCGAAGTAGACATTTTGCGCTCGATGAAGTGTCAAGATAGGGCACACGGCCTGAGACACGGGCGTGTCTCAGGGCGTGTCGAGCCCGTGTCGACAACCGGCCCGGGGTGTCGACATTTTCGCTCGACAATGTGTCGAGACAAGGCACACGGCCTAGGACACAGGCGTGTCCAAGGCCGTGTCGTGGGGTCGACGAACTTCACTCGACGAAGCATCGAGACCGTGAACACGGCCTGGAGCCCAGGCGTGTTCGAGTAGACACGGGTAAGGACACGGGCGTGTCCAATACCTGTGTGAGTCTCGGGTTATTTTCAGGCTAAATCGATGGGGGCACACGGCCGACCACACGGCCATGTTAGTTGGAACACGGGCATGTCAGGTCGAACACGGGCGTGCCGGATACCCTTATGTTGTTCCAGGCGCGTCGATTTTGACGGCGAATGGGGGACACGGCCCTGAACACGGGCGTGTGCCAGGCCGTGTTCGGCCCAGGTCTTACTTTTCAGGCCCGAATCAAGGTCGTTCGTTTCTTTAATTTGGGATCCAACGGCTGGGGGTTGTTCCTGATGGGATATACCCGGGATTGGACCTTTGAAACCCTCACTTTTACTTGAGTGGTTCTCTTTCTAAGTCAAGAGAGAGGTGAGAGCAAAGGAGGAAGAAGAAGCTAGATCCGGCCATTGGAGGAGCTTCGAAGCTCCAAATCGCGAGTCGACTTCGGATCTACGGAGGCAAAGAGAGTGCGATGCTTTTCATTCGCTTACATTTCCATGGCGCCAAAGAGGAAATCTAGGGTAACGATTCTCTTCTTGAGCATGTGAAGCTCTCCTTCTTTGCATAGGAAGCCCGCTCTCGCGAGTTTTGCGGTGAGTTGGAGACGTTCCTTCGGGTAGATATGTAAAGTCCCCGTTGTGTAGAGTTCGTAAGCGAGAACGGACATAGGCATGATGTGTGAAGCCTACACGGACATGTTGGTCTGGATCGGTGATGTTGCATTGCATAAATGCCGGAGAAGACTCCGTGCGATTGTTTGTTTTTCGGGTTTTTCTACGTGGTAGATTGCAACAGGGAGCCTTGGGGATTAACCAAAAGGTGCACCCGGAAAACTGGGCGGATGCGTGATCTTGCCAACTTGTAGGCCTGAGAGCCAACTTGAACATAACCGAGTTATGTGAATTGTGTGACGGAAATGGGACTCGGGAGAAGTTTGACCTGCGCATATGACTTAAATTGTTGTTGCGATGTGAGCACGGGTTAGATGGAATCGTACCCATTTCTATGTCATTCGGTTATGGTCGTTGGCATAGATGAGGGTATTCAGGGTCTATGGCTTTGTTGGGTACATTGGTCAAATGTACCTGATTTGAAGAAGCCTCACCTAACTCAATGATATACATCAGAATGTATTTGATGTTTGTTTGAGTTACTTGTGCAGGTTAGATATACACTGGACTGGAGCTGAAATTTCTAAGTCCATGTGTCGACACCCAGAGGCAAAGTGTCGACACTTGAGAAAGCTTGTGTCGACACCCAGACATGCAGTGTCGACACTTGGAGTCATTGTGTCGACACCTGGGAAGAAGAGTCGACACTAGTCAGAAAGTGTCGACACTTGGAGCTGTGTCGACACTCAGTGTAGAAGAATGCAGAAAAGCTGTGTCGACACTTAGCAGAAGTGTCGACACCCAGAAGAGCTGTGTCTACATCAGAAAGTGTCGACACTTGAAGTGAGTGTCGACACTCAGCAAAAGTCTACAGATTCTAAGTACAAGTGTCGACACTCAACACAGTGTGTCGACACTATGCAGAAGACTCAGCACTGGAAGTAAGTGTCGACACTCAACACAATGTGTCGACACTTAGCTAAAGACTCAGTATTTGTAGAATGTGTCGACACTCAGCACAATGTGTCGACACACAATCAGAAGAGTCAACACTTGAAGAAAGTGTCGACACTCAGCACAAAGTGTCGACACTTAGTTGAAGACTCTACACTTGAAGAAAGTGTCGACACAAGGAGCTGTGTCGACACTTAGCAAAGAACAGAAAAGTTGTAAAATATTCTAAGTATAAGTGTCGACACTAAGGGAATGTGTCGACACTCAGCTGAAGAATCAAGAATGAAGACTTGTGTCGACACCAAGAATCAGTGTCGACACTTGACAGTTTCAACACATGAAGATGTGTCGACACAAAGGAGATGTGTCGACACTTAGAAGAATACAGATAAAGAATGAAGTACAAGTACTTGTGTCGACACTCAATTTCAGTGTCGACACATGCAGAAGAAACTGTGTCGAGACATACAAGGAATTGTGTCGACATCTTGTAGACTTGTGTCGACACTTACACAACATGTGTCGACACTTGGTCTATAAGTGTCGACACTTAAGAACAGAAAGTCTCGACACTAACTGACAGTTAGAGAATTTCAAGAAGTGACTGGTTGACATGACAGCTGCCAATCCAGCCGGTCTATAGCAACTGTCAGAGAAGTCAAAAGTCTGTTATAAACCGGATCAGCCGGTTACCATGAAGGAAGCCTATAAATAGGCACCCATAGTTTACAGAAGAATATATAGAAGGTTGTTCATTATCAATACATGTGTGAGAATAACTGAAGTGGTTGATCAGATTAAATCAAGAAGTGATACATAGAGGATCAACACAAGAAGATCAGGCAGTCCAACTGCAGATCTAAGTAGTTGGAGAGAGAGAGCTCCAACCAAGGATTCAGTCTTTGGAACTAAGGCTGAGAAGAACAATTCAGAGTCATCTGGATTTCAAGAAGCAGAGATCAAGGATCAACTGCAGAAGATTCAGACTAATTCAGTTCTACTCAAGAAGCTTTGAAGAAAGCTAAGTCAGTTTGGATCAAGCTGAGTTCTTCCAAGAACTCTTCAAGAAACTCTCAACTCCTCTCATCCTTTCTGAGTTGTAGAGTTAGCATTTGTAATTTCTATTTTAAACTTGTAAGATCCATTGGATCTGAGTGATTGTAAGCCTATTTTATAAAGGCTGAGGGTAGGGCTTGGTGCCTGAGTGTAGGAGTTGAAGAACTCTGAGTGTAGGCCTTTAATTGGCTGAGTGTAGGCCTGGGTGGCTGAGTGTAGGCCTTTTGGCTGAGTGTAAGGCTTTGGGCCTGAGGTAGGAACCTTGTTGGGTTCTGAGCTAGTGGAGAAGTTTGGCCGAATCTAGTACACTGCTAGATAGGCGAAGGGGGAAAGTGGATGTACCCAAAGATTGGGGAACCACTATAAAATCTTGTGTATTCTGTGCTGTGATTGTACTGTGTTGAGAATTGCTGTGTGCTGTGATAACTTATTCAGAAATCTATATTATAAACTGTTGACTGCCAAACAAAAGTAAGAAAAGGATTAGGTCACCTATTCACCCCCCCCCCTCTAGGTGTTTAGGTACCATATCTTTCAAGTGGTATCAGAGGGAGGTTCCTCAAAATCAGGACTAACTGTCTGAGGAGATCCAGTTGGCAGATTCAGTATAAGTCAGGAAATAGGAAACAGTTTCAAGAAAATCAAGAACATGGGTTCTTCAGAGAATCATAAGGAGTTGGGTTCAATGAAACTACCTATATGCAGAAAAGAGATATTTGGGATCTGGAAAGAGAGGGTTAGGCTTTTTATGGAAGCCTCTGACCCTAGGATATACATCACAGTCAAAGAAGGGCCATATGTGCCCATGAAGATTTCAGTATTGGATGCAAATCAGAGGACTCCAAAGGATTTCTCTGAAATGACCAAGGATGAGATTGTCCTAGCAACCATGGACAAAAGAGCACAGAATATAATAGTTAGTGCAATTGATGATGCCACCTTCCAGAACCTTATTCACTGTAAAACTGCAAAAGAAATGTGGGATACCCTCATTGTCTACATGGAAGGTTCTGAAGAAGTAAGGCAAGATAGGAAGTCCTTGCTTAATCAAGAATATGAGAGTTTTAGGCAAGGAAGAGGGGATAGCATCACTGAATGCTACAAGAAATTTTATAGAATTGTAAATGAACTCATGTCATATGGAAGAGAGTTCACAAACTATGAGTTGAATGATAAATTCTTAAGGTCCCTCACCAAAGACTGGGACACCAAGATCTGTGCCATCAGAGAAATGGCAAAGTTGGGAGAAATTCCTCCTCCCACACTTTTTGGCAAGTTGTTATCTTATGAGATGCAATTGTCAGTGAGAAAGAAGAAGAAAAGTCAACAAGGACTGAATACAGAGAAAAGACTGTTGCTTTAAGTCAGATGTACCCAGAAAGAGCAGGACCAAGTCATCAACTCCTCCTCCTGAGGTAGTTGAATCAGAATCTGAAGAGTCAGAAAGTACAAAATCTACAAGCAGTGAGAGTGATGAAGACTTTGCTGCATTCACCAGACATTTTCAGAAGTTCCTTAAGAAGAAACAGTGGAGGTCTAGACCTTCATCTTCCAAAGGGAAAGAGGTTCAGTATCAGGAAAAGAAGCCTTCAAAGAAGGACAAGAAAAGGACCAAGACTAGTAAGGCAACTGGATCCAAGATAATTTGTTACTGCTGCAATAGACAGGGCCATGTTATTGCAGACTGCCCTGAAAGAAGGAAGGAATCCAGTGACAAAAAGAAAACTCACTTCAAAGGAAAGAAGGAAAAGTCCTTTGTTGCAAAGAATGAGAAGACTCTTTCAGATATGTCTTCTTCAGACACTGAGACAGATGCTGAAGCCTATATTGGGCTATTTGCTGAGGAAGAAGAAGAGTTTATGCAGATCATGGAATCTATCTATGAGCAAGAAGACTGTCAAAGCCAAGGACTGATGGCTTTGACTGAAAGTACCAAAAACCTGGAGCAGCCAGGACCCAGTCAGGTACAAGGTCTAACTCAAAGTTCTGGTTCCAGTTCTAGTTCAGAGTCAGATTATTCTTCATCAAGTGATGAGAATATATCTGAGTCTGAGGGAGATATTCATCAACTCCTAGATGAATATCAAGTACTATTGCAAGCCTATAAGAAGAGCAAGACCCTAGCCAAAAATTTGGCCAAGGAAATTGCTGATCTCAAGGCAGTTGCAATAGATTATGAGAAGAATTATGATCAAAAACTGAATGAAGTGGCCAGACTGAAACACATTACTGTGATTCAGATGGGTACTATTGCATTTAAGAATGATCAAATTAAGAAACTGGAGATTAATCTTCAGAAGGAGAAAGAGCTAGCAGCTAGGTATTTCAAAACCTAAATCAGTGCTACCCTTGATTGATGATTTTGTTCATCATAAAGGAAAGACTGGACTGGGTTTTGTTATTCCAGCTAGGACTGTTCAGGATCAGTCCAAGTCCAAGGGCAAAGCCCCAACATTCAACAAGACTGCTGTAGTTAAGACAGCTAAGTCAGAACCTAAGCAAAGGTACAACAAATTTGAATGTTGGTGCTGTGGCAAGGTTGGCCACTTTGCTTTGGATTGTTGGCACAATGCCAGTGCCAAGTTGAGTAGCAAGTTACCTGTTGGAAAGACAGCAGGTAGCTATGTCAATTTGCAAACTAACAATCACCAAGGACCCAAGTTTACTTTGGGTTCTAAGGTTCATTAATTTGTTTTGCAGGAGAATCCAAGTGGCCATACCCCTACATGGTACTTGGATAGTGGATGTTCCAGACACATGACTGGAACTAGGGGACTACTGAAGGATTTCACTCCAATCAAGAATGGTCCAAAGGTGACCTTTGGTGGTTCAGAAAAAGGAATCATCAAAGGGTTTGGTAACATATCCTCCAACTTAGTTACCATTACTCAAGTGGCTTATGTTAAAGGGTTGAAACATAACCTCATTAGTATAAGTCAATTAAGTGATGTAGGGTATGACATCTCATTTGTTAAAAATGGTTGTCATATCAAGAGGTCAAGTGATCAAGAGATCATTTTGACAGGTTATAGGAAGAGAAATGTCTATTGTTTAGACATTATGGTTGAGAACAATAGTTCTCCAGTTTGTCTTGTAGCTGATGAGACAG
This sequence comes from Platanthera guangdongensis, assembly GCA_039583875.1. Taxonomy (NCBI): domain Eukaryota; kingdom Viridiplantae; phylum Streptophyta; class Magnoliopsida; order Asparagales; family Orchidaceae; genus Platanthera; species Platanthera guangdongensis. Next base: position 9,720,564 of record CM077148.1, on the reverse strand, counting down.
TCTCTCAATGTGTCAAGTGGCACAAGAGGCGTGCTCATCTAAATTACAAGACTATTGGCAAACTCTTTAGTAAAGAGTTAGTGAGGAATGGTCCTCAAGTTAAGTGTGTCAAAGATGGCATTTGCTCAGCTTGTCAAAAGGGCAAGCAGACTAAATCCACCTTTAGAAGCATTGACAACAAGGATGCTGTGAGGTGTTTATACCTCTTGCATATGGATCTATTTGGTCCAATGCCAGTTCACAGCTTAGGTAGGAAGGTCTACACCTTTGTAGTTGTTGATGACTACTCAAGGTTTTCCTGGGTGTTCTTCTTAAAGCAGAAATCTGAAACACCTAGTGTCTTACACAGTTTTGTTAAGCAAATTCAGAATGAATTGAACTGTACAGTGGTCAAAATTAGAAGTGACCATGGTACAGAGTTTCAATCTGAAAGCATGACAAAACTATGTGAAGACTATGGGATATTTCAAGAATTCTCTTCACCTAGAACACCTCAGCAAAATGGCATTGCTGAAAGGAAAAATAGAACCTTGATAGAAGCTGGTAGGACTCTATTAAGTGATTCTTCACTACCAGAATATTTCTGGGCTGAAGCAGTTAACACTGCATGCCATGTGATAAATAGAGCTACCATAACTAAAAGGTTAAACAAGACCCCCTATGAAGTAGTGAAAGGCAGGAAACCAAACCTATCCTATTTCAGGATTTTTGGTTGTAAATGCTTCATACTTAACAATGGGAAGACTTACTTAACTAAGTTTGCTGCCAAATCCCAAGAGGGAGTGTTTGTTGGGTACAGCAGTAATAGTAAGTCTTATAGAGTCTACAACTTGACTACACAAGTTGTAGAGGAGTCTGTGCATGTAGTTTTTGATGAGACACTTCTTATTAACAATGAGTTGTCTAGTAGTGTGTGCAGCCCCACAGGTCTTTCTAAGAAGATGGACAAGCTTACCATAGAAGATGTACCTGCTGCAAGACAGCAAGTAGAAGAAGATGGCTTATGTCCAGGGGGAGAACTACATGTACCAGGAGCTGAAGAAGTTCAAGGAACTCAGCATGATGAAGATGCTGATGAAGTACAACAAGAAGTAAGGATGCCTCCAGCCAACAGGCATCTAAGAGATCATCCAGTGGAGCTGATCATTGGAGATCCAAGACAAGGTGTTCAGACAAGGAGCAGAAATCAGAATGCTGCAATATATTCAAGTTTTCTGTCTCAAATAGAACCTAAGAAATTTGAAGAAGCTATACAAGATCCACAGTGGACTGAAGCTATGCAGGAAGAGCTAAACCAGTTCAAGAGGTGCAAGGTTTGGGACTTAGTTCCTAAGCCTAAAGATCACAATGTGATAGGAACAAAGTGGATCTACAGAAACAAGTTAGATGAACAAGGAGTCATCATTAAGAATAAGGCAAGATTGGTTGCAAAAGGATATAGGCAAGAAGAAGGTATTGATTTTGATCAAACCTTTGCTCCAGTAGCCAGACTGGAAGCCATAAGGATGTTCTTGGCCTATGCAACCTACCAAGGATTCAAAGTATACCAAATGGATGTGAAGTCAGCATTCCTTAATGGTAATTTAAAAGAAGAAGTATATGTGGAGCAGCCTTCAGGTTTTGTTGATCCTACTTTTCAACATTATGTCTATAGACTTAGGAAAGCATTGTATGGGTTAAAGCAAGCTCCTAGAGCTTGGTATGAAACCCTATCTAGTTTCCTCATTGAGAACAAGTTCACAAGGGGGAAAATAGATAAGACTCTATTCCTTAGGGAATCTAGAGGCAAAGTAATACTTGTCCAAATATATGTAGATGACATTATATTTGGGTCTACTGAAAGTAGCCTTTGCAAAAAGTTTGCAAAGCTTATGCAAAGTCAATTTGAAATGAGTAGTATGGGAGAGCTGAAGTTTTTCTTGGGTCTCCAAGTTAAACAGACTGAAAGTGGCTTGTCCATATGTCAGTCAAAGTTCACCCTAGAACTCATAAGGAAGTATGGTATGGATTCCTCCAGTACCATGAAGACTCCTATGGGGTCAAGTATGTCTCTAAGCAAGGATGATGCAGGGAAACCTGTAGATGAAACCTTGTATAGAGGGATAGTTGGCTCCCTACTATACTTGACTGCAAGTAGGCCTGACATTATGTATGCTACATGTGTTTGTGCCAGGTATCAAGCCTGCCCCAAAGAATCTCACTTGACTGCAGTCAAGAGAATCTTGAGATATCTAAAGGGCACACCCTATCTAGGCCTCTGGTACCCTAGGAATGGAGATTTTGATCTAACAGGCTATTCAGATGCAGACTTTGCAGGATGCAAAGAAGATAGAAAAAGCACAACTGGATCATGTCAATTCCTAGGTGGAAGACTCATTTCATGGAGTAGTAAGAAGCAAACCAGTGTGGCCATCTCCACAGCTGAGTCAGAGTATATAGCTGCAGGAAGTTGCTGTGCTCAACTTCTGTGGATTCAACATCAGCTAGAAGACTATGGATGTCAGGTAAGTAGAACTCCACTTTATTGTGATTCTACTAGTGCTATTTCCATAGCTAATAACCCTGTATCACATAGTAGAACTAAACATATTGAGATAAAATATCACTTTCTTAGGGAGCATGTAGAAAGAAATGATATTGCACTTGAATATGTTAAAACAGATAATCAGATAGCTGATATGTTCACTAAGCCCTTAGAAGAAGCTAAGTTTAATAGGTTCAAAATTGAACTAGGTATGATAAACTTAGACTAAGTATACAGAACAAAAATTGGCTAAGTAAAAAGGTGTCGACACATAGACAAGTCTATGTCGACACAGAATAGTAAGTGTCGACACTTCAGAAAAATGGTGTCGACACATCTAGGAAGCTAGTGTCGACACTTCAGAATGTTAGTGTCGACACATGTCGAGTAGGTGTCGACACATTCAATAAAGTGTCGACACTTAAGTTTTACTCAGAATTTTTCTAAGTAAAGTCTCGACACATGTCGAGTATAGTGGTGTCGACACTTAACCAAGTGTCGACACATAAAATCTGTTGACTAAATTTGTATCGACACATGAGTGTCGAGACATTATAAGTCAGTGTCGACACTTATTGACAGTGTCGACACATCATTAGAAATTCATCCCGCCTGTTCGTCTTCAAACAGGAAAGGTATAAATAGGGTTCTGTCTTTGATTGTCGACACGCTTTCAAAGTTTCGAGACCTAAACTCTTGTGTCGACATTTCTCTTATCTCAAGACTAATTCTCAAACCCTAATGGCTCCCAAGCTGGAAGAGAATGTTAACGAAGGGTATGAGCTCGTGCGAGGCGCATTTGACGACAGCGATCAAGAATTCAAATCAGTAATTACCCTAGTCAGCGATTCAGGACTAGAATACTTGGTTTCAGAACCAACAAAAATCTGGAAGAAGGAAGTCATTGAATTCCTTTCTGGCGCGTCCATAGATGACTCAGGCTTCAGGATTAAGTCCAGGGTGCATGGCACCAAGTCAAACTATCCCCCAAGTCTTTAAGAAAGGTACTTCAGCTACCTAAGATTCAAGAAGAAGAGGAGGTAACTGCTTCCAAGACCAGGGAAGCTCTTACTTGGTGTGGCTGGATCCAAAGATGAAGGTGGGATCAGTCTTCAACAGGAAGGGGATGAACAATCAAGGCAAGTTCTTGTCTGAAGTTGTAGGCAAGGTAATCCTGAGCAAACCAGGAGGGCATGACAGGGTGTCTGCCTCCATGTTTGAAATAATGACCAGAATCATCTTCACTCTGAAGACAGATTGGTCCATGGTGGTTTATGAGAAAGTAAAAGAAAGCCTGAAGAAGCCCAATCTGGGCAGGATAATAAGTCTCTTCCTGGCTGGATCCATTCCAGAGGTAATGAGCTCTGCAGCAGGAACAAAGATCAATCACATGAGGAGAATGGACTCAAGGATATTCTCAAGATGGGAAAGGGTGCTGGTGTCAAAGGACTTGGCCACCCCTGAGAAACAAACTTCTAAGAGAGACTCTCCTCCCAGGAAGAAGAGGAAGATAGCTGCTGTGCCTCAAGAGACCTCCAGCAGCTCAGGCAGTGAAGAACATGTGGTCTTCACTCCTGAAACTCCAGTTGATGTGGCTGCAGAAAAGACACCTGCTCCTCAGGAGGCAGCTGACATCCAGGGGGAGCTTCCAGGTGTAGCACAACCATCTACACTGGAGAGTGAACAAGCCACCCTCCTCATTCAAGAGGTACTTACTGACCTTAATACATTAGATTTTTCTGTAATAGATTCTGAATTGTCTGATGTCCCTCAGCAACTCAGCCAGCAAACCAAGAACCAGATGTTGTTCTTCCAGACACATCTGTTGTGATACCTGATACAGTGGTTGAAGAACCAAGGACATCTCCTGCACAGTCTCCAGCAGAATATACAATGGAAGATCTCTTTTTGAACTTAGATCAAGAAGATTTTGATATGGAAAAGACTGCTGCTGATGCAGTGAAGGATGCTGTTGCTGAGGGGGAGACTTTGGATATTCAAGAAGAGCCTATCAGGCTAGATACTGAGAAGGCACAAGATGTGCATACTGAAAAACCATCCAGCCCTAAGGATAGGGTGGATATAGCAAGTACATCTGAATCTGAAGATGATGAAGCTGAGCAAGCTCAGAAAAAGAAGTTCTTTGTATTTAAGAGAAGGAGCCAGAGCTATAAGAAGGCTCTACAAACAGTTGCTCAGCATTCCTTAGTTCAACAATCACCATCCACTGATTACAGTGCTCTATTGCTTGCCTTGCAAATCAAGATGGATGAACAAAGAAGCTTTGGAAACATATGTGGATGAAGGACACAAAGCTCTACAATCTGATCTGGGCCAGGAAATCAAGTCCATAAGGTTTGAAATGAACCTTAATAAAAAGGAGATGACTGATTGTTTTACAAAGGGGGCTCATGCTGTGGTATATCTGGCTAAACATCAAGAAACTATTAAAGAGAAAGTGGATGATATAGCAGTCAAACAAGGCTATGTGCTGGAGAATCAGTTGAGGATGAATGATAACTTGACTGCATCTCACAATGCAATAGTCACTGAAATCAAGAATAAGTCAGATGCACCTTCAACTTCCTCTGCTGCTGCCAAAGCTGATTTTGATAAGTTATTTCAAGCAGAGATTGCTGCTGTAAAGAATGCCATACAAGATTCCCAGAAGGTCATATCAGAACAGCTTACAAAGCTTAGACCTTTCTTTAAAGAGGGCATAAGATATTTGGATAGCCAAATCAGATTTCAGAAAGATGATGTAAGGGATCATATGGCTCAAGAAGTCATAAAGGGGGAGAGAGTGTTAGTCAAGGCCAGTTCTGAGCATGCAAAATGGATTTCAAATTCAATCAGGGCTACACTTGGATATCCTCCCCTGTGTGATGACAATGAAGTGGCTGAATCTGGTATTCAAGGAACATATCTTGGAGGTGAGCAACAAGCAGTGGCTGATGTAATCTATCCACCTCCAGACTTTGAAATGATTCATGCAGATATAAGCACTATGTATAGTCCACTTGCTGGCAAGCCAAATATTATTTTGGAAAAGGTTGTTCAACCTATCACAGCTGCAATGCAAGAGGCTTTGGACAAGGAAGAAGAAACTAGGCTGTCAAAGAAGAAGTTTAGGGAAATTGCTGAGCAAAAGCCAGATTTTGAACACTGGAGCCCTACTTCTAGGAACATAATTCTTACAGCCTGGAAAGCAGCCAAGGACAATGCCCATGAGAGGAACAAGTGGTTCTCAGAGGCTGAATGGAGAAAGCATGAAAGTAGGCAAGAAGCCATTGTCCAACATAGAAGGAAGGCCAAGTTAGGAAAGCTACCTCCCACAGCTGTGGAGCCTAGCAAGTACTTTCCTAAGCCTTATCATTATTTTGAAAGGCAAAAGATCAAGGCTGAAGAACAGAAGAAGAAAGATCTAAAAGGGAAGAAGACTGCTGAAGCTGAGCCTGCTGCTGCTGCTGCTGTGAAAGCTCAAGTTAAAGCTGGAAAAGGGATTGTCATCAAAGAACCTGATCAGCACTAGATTAGGAATTAACTTGATGCTTATTGTAATTTGTTAAATGATAAACATTGTAATACTTCATTGAAAATGTATAAGAAACATTATTGGAACAGTATATGATAAATATAGTATGAATGTTCTGAAATATGTGTGGTTCTTAATTGTTCTGCAATGTTTAATAAGTATACATGTGTGCTTTACTACATGTTCAAGTTTACCCTGTTGTCATTTATATGTTTTACATCATTTTGTAATTTTTAAATTATGAGTGGTGTATATCATTGACTAAGGGTTATGACTTCTCCAAATAGGGGGAGATTGTTGGGTACATTGGTCAAATGTACCTGATTTGAAGAAGCCTCACCTAACTCAATGATATACATCAGAATGTATTTGATGTTTGTTTGAGTTACTTGTGCAGGTTAGATATACACTGGACTGGAGCTGAAAATTTCTAAGTCCATGTGTCGACACCCAGAGGCAAAGTGTCGACACTTGAGAAAGCTTGTGTCGACACCCAGACATGCAGTGTCGACACTTGGAGTCATTGTGTCGACACCTGGGAAGAAGAGTCGACACTAGTCAGAAAGTGTCGACACTTGGAGCTGTGTCGACACTCAGTGTAGAAGAATGCAGAAAAGCTGTGTCGACACTTAGCAGAAGTGTCGACACCCAGAAGAGCTGTGTCTACATCAGAAAGTGTCGACACTTGAAGTGAGTGTCGACACTCAGCAAAAGTCTACAGATTCTAAGTACAAGTGTCGACACTCAACACAGTGTGTCGACACTATGCAGAAGACTCAGCACTGGAAGTAAGTGTCGACACTCAACACAATGTGTCGACACTTAGCTAAAGACTCAGTATTTGTAGAATGTGTCGACACTCAGCACAATGTGTCGACACACAATCAGAAGAGTCAACACTTGAAGAAAGTGTCGACACTCAGCACAAAGTGTCGACACTTAGTTGAAGACTCTACACTTGAAGAAAGTGTCGACACAAGGAGCTGTGTCGACACTTAGCAAAGAACAGAAAAGTTGTAAAATATTCTAAGTATAAGTGTCGACACTAAGGGAATGTGTCGACACTCAGCTGAAGAATCAAGAATGAAGACTTGTGTCGACACCAAGAATCAGTGTCGACACTTGACAGTTTCAACACATGAAGATGTGTCGACACAAAGGAGATGTGTCGACACTTAGAAGAATACAGATAAAGAATGAAGTACAAGTACTTGTGTCGACACTCAATTTCAGTGTCGACACATGCAGAAGAAACTGTGTCGAGACATACAAGGAATTGTGTCGACATCTTGTAGACTTGTGTCGACACTTACACAACATGTGTCGACACTTGGTCTATAAGTGTCGACACTTAAGAACAGAAAGTCTCGACACTAACTGACAGTTAGAGAATTTCAAGAAGTGACTGGTTGACATGACAGCTGCCAATCCAGCCGGTCTATAGCAACTGTCAGAGAAGTCAAAAGTCTGTTATAAACCGGATCAGCCGGTTACCATGAAGGAAGCCTATAAATAGGCACCCATAGTTTACAGAAGAATATATAGAAGGTTGTTCATTATCAATACATGTGTGAGAATAACTGAAGTGGTTGATCAGATTAAATCAAGAAGTGATACATAGAGGATCAACACAAGAAGATCAGGCAGTCCAACTGCAGATCTAAGTAGTTGGAGAGAGAGAGCTCCAACCAAGGATTCAGTCTTTGGAACTAAGGCTGAGAAGAACAATTCAGAGTCATCTGGATTTCAAGAAGCAGAGATCAAGGATCAACTGCAGAAGATTCAGACTAATTCAGTTCTACTCAAGAAGCTTTGAAGAAAGCTAAGTCAGTTTGGATCAAGCTGAGTTCTTCCAAGAACTCTTCAAGAAACTCTCAACTCCTCTCATCCTTTCTGAGTTGTAGAGTTAGCATTTGTAATTTCTATTTTAAACTTGTAAGATCCATTGGATCTGAGTGATTGTAAGCCTATTTTATAAAGGCTGAGGGTAGGGCTTGGTGCCTGAGTGTAGGAGTTGAAGAACTCTGAGTGTAGGCCTTTAATTGGCTGAGTGTAGGCCTGGGTGGCTGAGTGTAGGCCTTTTGGCTGAGTGTAAGGCTTTGGGCCTGAGGTAGGAACCTTGTTGGGTTCTGAGCTAGTGGAGAAGTTTGGCCGAATCTAGTACACTGCTAGATAGGCGAAGGGGGAAAGTGGATGTACCCAAAGATTGGGGAACCACTATAAAATCTTGTGTATTCTGTGCTGTGATTGTACTGTGTTGAGAATTGCTGTGTGCTGTGATAACTTATTCAGAAATCTGTGTTATAAACTGTTGACTGCCAAACAAAAGTAAGAAAAGGATTAGGTCACCTATTCACCCCCCCCCCCCTCTAGGTGTTTAGGTACCATATCTTTCAGGCTTAAATTGTCGTGACCCATGCCGGGAAGACAAATTGCTCATATTTTGGCCGTCAAAGTGGCGGTGGTGAGTCCGAAATGTCTATGGCTTAAATTGACGTGACATTGGCCGGTTCACCGAGAATGTACCCTGAGTGCACGTGGTGTGTGGCTGTGCGAGCCTACGCCTGTGATGTTGTGACAATACTATATTGCTCGCTTATGCTAATGAAATGCAGGGAAGGAGCATCTCCGCCTCGAGTTGGGGGCGGGATCGTTATAATTTGGTCAGCATTGCTGACCGTTGCTTTTGTTTTCCACTGTGCGGTGGTTTTGTTGCTTGCAGGTGCTGCTGGACCAAGCGGTCAATAGCGGGCTAAAGCCCAAATTGTGAAGCCGGCCCTCGAAGGCCTAGTTGAAGTGTTTACTGCTTTTACTCATGTATGACCGGCCTGTATGCCGTGATTTGTAAAACATGTAATATTGAAGTAAACCATTTTGTAAGGCCTTAAGGCTTGTACTCGTGTATGTACGACATTCCTATTTGGTTTATTAGTGGACATTCGTGCTCTTTGTGCTATGTTCTTTATTGCAACTTAAACTTCTTCCGCTAGAATGCTCTGTGTAGGACGTTATGATTGGTTGGATGGTTTCCATTGAGTAACCACCCGGTCTGTCTGTAGTATATGGCGTCGGGCCCCGGCCGGACCTACTGATATATGCTATACGACGGATATGAGGCGTTACAATTTGGTATCAGACTACTGGTTTCGGTCAGGCTTAAAATGAATTTGTGGGCGAATTCTTTTTAAGGGGTGGTGAGCACACGTGTGTGCGTCATCGTTATAACAACAAAAGAACCCATGAATGTCCACTTAGGAATGAAAATACACGGGTTTGGGGAACTTGCGTGTTCCTATAATTGCTGTTTGCAATTTTATTTGGTCGCTTAACGGTGTTTTGTACCACTATAGGTGACCGGAAGCGGTGCTGGACCGCCAGAATGTCCGGTTTCTGAGGAGTTTAGTGCACCCGTTGAGGTGTTTGAGACCCCTCCTTCGTATGAAACCGTTAGAAGGATCGTTGAAGCGGTGTTCGCTGTGACGGGTGCACAGCTTGGAAGAAATGTACAACACTGCGCCCCTGTTGTGGCTTCAACGCCGGTTGGCGTGATGGAGCAGATGACCTTTGGTAGACCATCGGGGCAGCAGCTGAATATGCATTTAGTGCAGGGAGCGCACATAGTTGAGGAATATTTGCAAGCATTTCTTATGATAAGCCGCTACCCATGCTTCGAGTTGGATAATGAGCAAGCTACAGTCGATAGATTTTATAATGGCCTGCGCGCCGAGTTACGAGTTCTACTGCTAGGACCAAAGTTATTGGGATTCCGAGCCTTGGTGGAATCAGCTAGATCTTTGGAGGCAGATTTGAGGAAGACTCTCCCGATGCCAGCGACCATGGTATCGAACTATGCAAGCCCCATAAGAGCTGCATCCGGCAGAATGCTGGAGAAAGGGGCTATGGCATCGACTAGCAAAGCTACTTACACTTGTCACACTTGTGGAAAGAAAGGGCACTTTGCCCGAGACTGTTGGAAAGGTGCTCGGAAGGCCAAGAAAGCTATGTCAGGAGCAGTCGAGGACTTTAGTGCAAAGGAGACGGCATTCAAAGTGCCGAACACCTCAAAGTCTGGATATCAAAGGTGGTATAAGAAGGCTAGGACTTCGGGTCTAGTCCCTCCTTTCGGTGCTTCGGGGGGAACTACAAGCCAAACCCCGGGCGCATGTTTCAACTATGGGGAGACGGGGCATTATGCCCGTGAGTGCCTAAAGCCCTGGAGGAAGCACGCCGTCGTGAGGACAGGTATGGTTTAAAGATAGTTTTGCCTTAAATACTTGTCGCCCTTGTGCATGTTAGCTTAGAACTACTTGTGCTAAGCTTTGTTACGACTTTACTTTATCTGGCGAGAGCACCGTTTGTTTAGGGAGCTTCACATTCCTCTATTAGGAATTATATTGTGCGTCGGAGTACCTCCTTCGATGGTAAGAGACAATTGGATACGTTATAGTCCAATGGTGCTCATTGTGCACAGGTAGAATTTGTTGCGCTTAGGTTTGGATTGGGAATCAGGAGTTCGATCTGCAAGCGTCGTTACTTCCGTTGGTGGAGTTCGACGTTATATTTGGCATGGACTGGCTCTCGGAGCAGCAAGCCTATATAGATTGCGGTAGCAAGGAAGTCAAGCTGGGAGCAAGTCGTGAGACGACCTTTACGGGCACGAAGAGGTCGAGCAAGACGTTGGTGTCAGCTCTTCAGGTGGTGAAGGCGGTTCGTGCTGGTGCAGCGCTGTTTTTTATACTAGTGCAGGTTGCAAAGCCGAAGCCCGCATTGGATAGTATTTCAGTGGTATCGGAATACCCTGATGTGTTCCCTAGAGATCTTCCTGGAGCCCCGCCTCAACGGGAAATAGATTTTACGATAGAGCTCGTACCAGGTATAAAGCCTGTGTCACGCTCTCCATATCGGCTTGCGCCTAAAGAAATGACGGAGCTGAAGGTTCAACTGCAAGAGTTGTTGGAGCAAGGGTATGGACGCCCAAGTTCTTCGCCCTGGAGCGCGCCGGTCCTCTTTGTTAGGAAGAAGGACGGAAGCTTGGGGCTATGTATTAATTATCGGGAGCTCAATAAGTTGACGGAAAAGAACAAGTACCCGATCCCCCGGATCGATGATCTTTTGATCAGTTGGTCGGGTCGACGGTGTGCTCGAAGTTGGATCTCAAGTCCGGGTACTATCAGCTGCGAATAAGGGAGAGTGATATCCCGAAACGAAGTGTCGAGACCGTGAACACGGCCTAGAGTCCAGGCGTGTTCGAGTAGACACGGGTAAGGACACGGGCGTGTCCAATACCCGTATGAGTCTCGGGTTATTTTCGGGCTAAATCGATGGGGGCACACGGCCGACCACACGACCGTGTTAGTTGGAACACGGGCATGTCAGGTCGAATACGGGCGTGTCAGATGCCCGTGTGTTGTTCCAGGCGGGTCGATTTTGATGGCGAATGGGGGACACGGCCCTGGACACGGGCGTGTGCCAGGCCGTGTTCGGCCCAGGTCTTACTTTTCAGGCCCGAATCAAGGCCGTTCGTTTCTTTAATTTGGGATCCAACGGCTGGGGGTTGTTCCTGATGGGATATACCCGGGATTGGACCTTTGAAACCCTCACTTTTACTTGAGTGGTTCTCTTTCTAAGTCAAGAGAGAGGTGAGAGCAAAGGAGGAAGAAGAAGCTAGATCCGGCCATTGGAGGAGCCTCGAAGCTCCAAATCGCGAGCCGACTTCGGATCTACGGAGGCAAAGAGAGTGCGGTGCTTTTCATCCGCTTACATTTCCATGGCGCCAAAGAGGAACGCTAGGGTAACGATTCTCTTCTTGAGCATGTGAAGCTATCCTTTTTTGCATAGGAAGCCCGCTCTCGCGAGTTTGCGGTGAGTTGGAGGCGTTCCTTCGGGTAGATATGTAAAGTCCCCATTGTGTAGAGTCCGTAAGCGAGAACGGACATAGGCATGATGTGTGAAGCCTACCCGGATATGTTGGTCTGGATCGGTGATGTTGCATTGCATAAATGCCGGAGAAGACTCCGTGCGATTGTTTGTTTTTCGGGTTTTTCTACGTGGTAGATTGCAACAGGGAGCCTTGGGGATTAACCCCAAGGTACACCCGGAAAACTGGGCGGATGCGTGATCTTGCCAACTTGGAGGCCTGAGAGCCAACTTGAACATAACCGAGTTATGTGAATTGTGTGACGGAAATGGGACTCGGGAGAAGTTTGACCTGCGCATATGGCTTAAATTGTCGTTGCGATGTGAGCACGGGTTATATGGAACTGTACCCATTTCTATGTCGTTCGGTTAGAGCCGTTGGCATAGATGAGGGTCTTCGGCGGTCTATGGCTTAAATTGTCGTGACCCATGCTGGGAAGACAAATTGCTCATATGTTTGGTCGTCAAAGTGGCGGTGGTGAGTCCGGAATGTCTATGGCTTAAATTGACGTGATATTGGTCGGTTCACCGAGAATGTGCCCTGAGTGCACGGGGTGTGTGGCCGTGCGAGCCTACACCTGTGATGTTGTGACAATACTATATTGCTCGCTTATGATAATGAAATGCAGGGAAGGAGCATCGCCGCCCCGAGTTGGGGGCGGGATCGTTATAATTTGGTCAGCATTGCTGACCGTTGCTTTTGTTTGCCACCGTGCGGTGGTTTTGTTGCTTGTAGGTGCTGCTGGACCAAGCAGTCAATAGTGGGCTAAAGCCCAAATTGCGAAGCCGGCCCTCGAAGGCCTAATTGAAGTGTTTACTGCTTTTACTCGTGTATGACCGGCCTGCATGCCGTGATTTGTAAAACATGTAATATTGAAGTAAACCATTTTGTAAGGCCTTAAGGCTTGTACTCGTGTATGTACGACATTCCTATTTGGTTTATTAGTGGACATTCGTGCTCTTTGTGCTGGGTTCTTTATTGCAACTTAAACTGCTTCCGCTAGAATGCTCTGTGTAGGACATTATGATTGGTTGGATGGTTTCCATTGAGTAACCACCCGGTCTGTCTGTAGTATATGGCGTCGGGCCCCGGCCGGACCTACTGTTATATGCTATGCGACAGATAGGGGGCGTTACAAGAGATCCTTGGTGGACAGCTATCACCCCAGAATCAGGCCCCGGGCTGCTCATGCTACTCAGCATAAGGCAGTTGAAATTGAGCTTGGGACAGAAGCTGGAAAAAGGTTGCAAGGAAAAAACAAAGAGTTGGTCCCAGCAATCCACAAGCGAGCTCGTAGTCGCGAGCCGGGATCTCGGCAACCACCATGGGGTGGCACTATCTAAGTAGGCAGGGTCAAAAATGACGAGCCGAGATCTCGACATCCACTAAAGAAGGGCGAACCGAGGTAGTCCTTGCCAGTTACAATCCACCCAATCAAAATTTTACTTGGAAAATTCTAGTTTATAACAAGTCTCTAAAGGGAAGGGATCCCGAGGAGAGCTGGATGGTCGCAGGTCCAACTTGGCAAGTAACTTGGCCCTACTGTTATGGGGTGGCGAGATCTCGGGGTATCTGTACGGGTACGCATCCTAACTCAAGTACATTCTAGCAGTAAATGCTATCCTAACGAGGTTGCGCAGTGAAGGGGCGGCACACGCATGCGAGTGCAACACAGAAAGTAAACACATAAGAGAAGAAGATTCGGCAAAATATTTTGTTCATTAATATGCATTTCATTACAAAAGGGGAGCTCGCCTCGGCGAGGTTACAAAATTAGGGGGAGAGATCATTACAAAGATGAAATAAGATTAGCTAGCTCTCGCCCTCCCCTCCATAATTGCCATCCTTGTAGCCGGAGACGTCCTTGAAGAGCGAGCTGAAGCCGTCTTCCTTATCACCAGGGGGAAACGAGAGGGGAGAATAGCTCCGGCACCAAGTCCCTCACAGTCATCTCCTCACAACCTTCCGTCAGCACCTGCATGTCTTGCATGACTTGCAGGGTGTAGTCGGCGGTGATGATGGAGTTGACACATAGTTTCTTGGCGACCTCCACCTCGCTGAAGATTTTTGGCCTTTGGACTGGGGCGCCTAGCTCGCCGCCAGAGGGGAGGAGGATGATGTCCATTAAGCGAGTGACCTCGCCCAGGAGTCCCTTATTTTGCTCCTCCAATGCCTTGTTTTCTCCTCCAGCTCGGCGGCGCGAGCGCGCATGAAGTATGCGGTCTCGGCATCCTGCCAGGCAAGAAAAGGCAAGAAATTGTGGAAAACCAAAGTAAAAAAAGGAGAATGGCTCAGCTGATACTTACCACCCCGCTGGCAGCTTTGGCGTGGAGTCCCTCAGCAATCCCCAGCCGCTTCGCCAAGTTGTGGCTAAGATGGAAGCTGCGGCAAGTTGACATGTGTGCGAGCTCCAGCGCACGCATCTGAGATTGCAAGGTTTCATGGACGAGCCGCTGAAGTCTCATGTCATTATAGGTCGCGGCGTCCTCGCGGTCGTACAACCAGAACCGTAGGGTAAAGGCATGCCCGCTGGGAGGGTGGCGCTCCGACCAGGAGGGATGGAGGATGAGAAGGAGACTCGGTGAGCCTGCTCATCCCATTGGACCATAGGCTTGCCGAGCTGGTCCTTGGCCTTCCCGTCGAGACCATAGTTCCAGTGGTCCTTCGCCAGGCCTAGCTCGCGGCCCACGAGCTCCTCGACGACAGGGGAGGTAGGCGGGTCGCCTCCGCTCTAGTCCTTCTCTGGCGACTTCTACGACATGGTCTCTGGCGAGCTCAAGAATATTTGTTGTTGTCGTCTCCCCTTGGAGACCACCAAAGCCTTCATCTTTTTTGGCGGCGGGGAGCGGCTAGGCGAGCTAGATCCCACGGGGTCGGGTCGCTTCTTGCGGGAGGAAGGTTTGCCCGACCCTAGCTCGCTTTGGCAGGCTACTGCGGCTGCCCGCTCCCGTGCGAGTGGGTCTGGGTAGAGTCTCGAGTCCGCAAAAGGTGGGTGCTCGGGAATCAGCAGCTCCCCTGCAGAAAAAGACTTAGAGTCAAGAAAAATTTATTATTAAGTGAGCCAATTAAAGAGGAAAGAAGGGAAAGAGCTATACCTTCGCCGGGCGGAACAGGGGGGAGCGAGTCGAGGCCCCTTCGAAGGAAGGCGACCTCGAAGTCCTTGTTGAGGAAGAACTTGTGCAGCTCGACATCATTGCTCGTCACCGTCGGGGGCCGGTACACCTCCTCGCTCAGTGACTGTTCATCGGAACTGTTATAGTCCGAATACTCATAAGGTTGGGTCGACGCCCGCCTCCCCCCAAACTTGACTTGCAAGTTTCCCCGCAAAAAGCTCTCCACGCCTACTCTGAGAATAGGAAAAGCACTCTTCTTCTTTAGTTAGGCCCCTCTCAGAAACCGTCAGACCCCGGGTGGAATCGAAGGCCCGCTTACTAAGAAATAGGCAACGGGGGACCCTTTATCGCCCAGCCCTACCTACTTCAGTTTAGCTGGAACCGAAAAAGACCTGGTTCCACACACATGAGACACGCAGAAGGTATGGACCAGTTCACCACGGAAAGCGAAGATAGGGAACATGGCAAAAGAGGACAAGGTGTTTAGGTTTGAGGTGGGTCTCCAGGAGTGGGAACGGAAAGAAAGAGTTGCAAAAATGAAATCTGCAGGACCTGGCCTCAGCAATTCGAGCAGCATCAGGATTTTTGGACTATGATGAAAGATATATCTCAAGAGAAGTAGTAAAACCAAACTGAGAAGGACACCCTTTGCCCTATGGAGAAGGAGTAGCGTGGTGATGAGAAAAGAGAGAATGCTCCTATCAACAATCGGGAAAACTAAACTGAGAAGGGTATGTTTCCGAGCTCACCCGTGATGAAGACGAGCTTCGAGAACCTATTGTGGTTCTTGTTGGCCGTCTCGCACACCATGAACTGCAAACCGGCCAGGAAGGCGACCTCGTCATTGGTAGCATGGTAGATGAAGAGCTTCCTGAAGACCGTCAGGTTGAACTCTATTCGCTCTCGGCGGACGTAGCAGATGAATGCCACCATCATGGCGATGGCGTTCAGGTTCAGTTGGGTAGTGACTTCCCTATAGTACTTCAGGATTTGGCGGATCTCTAGCCATAGGTGGAGGAGCAACCCCACCTCGAAGTGTGAGATGGGGAAGGCGAGCTCATCCACAAAGAATGAGTTGATGGCCTCGCCTGCCGCGGGTCGGCGTGCAGAGAACCCCGCGGGGACGTAGTCGGCAATGAACTCGGCGAGCTCTTGCTCGGAGGTGATTCCCTCATATAAGCTGTACTCGGCAAATTGCCGAGCACACTTGGACCTCCCGTCGACATCAGGTCTCGTCTTGCCCATTGTTTCAAAGGTTCTGGCATGAGTGGAAGTGGTGAGAAGGGAAAAAAGAAGAGGGTGTAAGTCTGCAGTAAAGGCGATGGCTTGGGGGTAGGTGAGGGGGCCTATTTATAGAAAACGAATTTAATGGCCGTGCCGACCGGCCAGTCCGGCTCGCCGACCCCGACTTGCTGACCCCTGCGAACTGTTATATCCTATGGCGAGATGAATCTAAAGAGCATCATATTATACAGAATCAGTAGGCAGTAAAATCTAAAAATTGTTCCAATTTATTAAAGATAGCCGTTCTCGCAATCCAAGGAAAGAAAGCACAACACCAAGCAGAACAATAGTTATTTCAGCACGCACGAGCTGGGGCTGGGGGGCGAGTGCCGGTAGGCTCAGCTAGGGAGCCATTTCCATCTACCACGGCCTCGTGTCCCCATCCCCGGAGGTCGGCGCGGGTTGCTGAACTCACGGACCAAATCCAGATCATGGTGGATGAACCACATGTTCTCGCTGATCCTGTCCATGAGCGGGGTGGGGGACTTCATCCCGCTTGTCGAGCTACGTTTCACCTCGTCCGCGAGTAGCACATAGTCCCGCTCCAGTGCCTGCGACCTCTGCTCCCTGAGATTGTTCTCCTCCTAGATCCTGCGCAGCGCGAGCCCTTGCTTCTTCAAGACCTCAAATACTCGCCTCCTCAGCTCTGTGGAGTCTAGTGAGACGTCCAGGAAGTTTTCTATCGCGCTGGGGGAAGGAGGCATCGAATGGTAAGTCGGCTCAGAATAATCCTCCGCCTCGGATTGGCCGGGGAGACCTGCAAAGATAATTAATCCTGATGAATATAATAGGCGAGTGCTTCAAAGAAACTACGCGAGATAGCCCTATGTAGGTGGAACTTACAGGATGAGATCGGCTATCCCCGAAAGACATATGTGGGGGGCAAGGTAAAGATCTTGCCGCGACCTGGAAGCTGAGATCTTGGGGAGATGAGCTTGAAGCTCGGGACAGGGATGTCCCCGCCAACACTCCCCGCGAGTGCAGAAGCAGGTGTGGGTTGCCGAGAAGGTGCGCGAGCTGGCGACTTCGGCCTCAACGAGTCAAGCCCTGTGGTCCCAGAGGGGGGAAATGGGTCTTGCAGGCGAGTAACAAGAGGAGTTTTAGGCCGCGAGTCATCGTGGAGGGAGTTGAATCGCAGCGTGGAGGCTTCACCATCAATCTGAAGACTGTTTGGGTCGGCAGGAATCTCGATGACCCCCTTTCCCTTTTGTTCAGGAGCTGGCCCGAAGTAAGAGGCGAGTCCATGATCTGGGGTGGAGGCCAGATCACGGTAGAGTAACTCAGCAGTTTTTGGAGCTGATTTGGCCTTCTTGGCGGGCTGAGGATTTGGCGACTCGCGCGACAAGACACTGGGAGATACAACGACTAGGCTGGCAGCGCGAGCGACGTTGAGCCCGCGAGCACTGTTCAGCCTCTCTTAGAGCTCTTTGGAAAGAGGCATCTCGGCAAGGTCAGAGTAAGGGGAATGACAATGGTCGCCCAGGTACGCGGGCGCATATATATAGCCGTTGGTGGATCCCACCAAAAGATTCTCTCTGGTTCCCGCTGCACTCGCCGCATTTTGCGGGGTTGAATATTTCTTTCCGAGCTTGGGACAAACTCACAAAAAGCGGGGATTGCGGACAACCCCATATCCGACAAGTGGGAATCGACAGGAGCCAAATTAGCCAAGCCAGGCAAGCCGGGCCCCTGGCTTCGAGTCCACTCGGCGCCTTCCGCCCTAGCGTCGAGTGAGGCTTGTTCACTTGACGCCTCTTAGCGTTGAGTGACATATAGACATACGTCGGCTTGCCCAAGTGGTGTGGAGTGGAACGGGGGCGAGTGGAGCAGCCGGCTCGCACTCGCCCATAGATCTCGGCAGGCCATTGGCGAGTGGGGTAATTCTAGCCTGCGCTCGCCCTGTGCCATTGGGAGGCGGCGAGTGCTAGCACCATCGAGCGCTCGCCACCCTATGCGAGTGGAGGTTTTCAGGGGCTACTCGCCTAAGTGTTGTATGATGTATTTCTTACGATTCTACCCCCGTTGGACTGTCCATAGCCTTTCAGAACAGCAGGGTTACGATGTTCGCAGGGCAATCTGGACTGCATGTAGTTATTTAAAACAATAGAGATTGGCTGTTGACAGACCATTTTCAGAAAACTATAAATAGACCCAAGAGGTACCTCAGAAGGCATGCTTACTTGTGCCCTGGTCTTCTTGCGCCTTTTGAGGTATCCTTAGCTCAGCACTTGACTAAGGAGGGGAAGCGCTCCAAGATCTTCCGGGTGTGTGGTGGTACCTCCGTGTTGGAGTCTTGGGTCTGTTCCTTGTGCTAAGTCTTTGGTTGTTTATCTTGTGAGAGAAAAGTAAGTGTGCGATCACCCCTTTCGCAATGGTCGAACTCCACAGAGACCGATTTTTCGGTTTCAACACATTGTAAACTGTCGCTGAATGTAAAGTTTGTCTGGCAGCGAACCGATCACGTGGTTTTTTTTACCCAATTTACGGGCTTTCCACTTTAAAAATCGTCTTGTGCATTTCTCTACTTACTTAGTGACTGTTTGCGTTCGATCGCTCCACATGCTAAGACGTCCTAATTTAGTCCGGTCAACCAGGAGCCATGAACTGCCCGCAACACACGTAATGCTTGGATTTTTGACTAACAATTTTCGATGATCTTTGGAAAACAATAACCCTCATGTTGATTTCATCGATTGGAGTTATATTTTTCCAATAGAGATGAGTCTCCTGTACCTTTTAGGAACTAGGATTTGCATACAGACCTTGTGTTGCAATGATGATCCCTTCTTTTGTTAGACTATCTACCTTGACAAGACGGAGGTAATGCATGACTCAGATCGTTGTTTGCATATTTCAGTGGCGGGTTCCATCAATGTCTCGATGAGGTCGAGTTTCTTTAATCCTGGGAGAATTGATGTAACCTGAATTGCATCAATCTTTATTTTTTTGCATTTATTTAAATATTTTGTAGCGTTTGTCGACTTGCAAATTTGTCCTTTATTTCCAGTGTATTGGTGTGTTTTGTACCATGCTTGCACAATCGTTCGTACGATTTATTTTTTTGACTGAACAATAAGTTTCTAAATAAATTGATAAATCAAATTAGGACTGATATTACATAAATAATAATTTTATCAACTTCAGAATTTTAAAATCAAAACTCTCGACACCTTTTGTTCTCATTTAATTCCTCCTAATAAATCTTTTTCAATATCCCAAAAACAGGAAAAAAATTTAAGTGTGCCACTTTCAATAAGAAATAGGTACAGTATTAAATACTGATCGTTGATCAGTATTTTGGTCAATCATGTTATTTCTGTAGGAAATCAACGATTAATATTTAATACCGCATCTATTTATAGGTGTGTAACCCATCTAATTTTTTCCCAAAAACAGCGAGCCCTCCAACAAAATACTCCTCCCATGTAATAATAATATTATTAAAGGCGATTGTTAACCACACCCATCATATGACTATCCCCACGCCATTTTATTTTAAAAACTTTTTTCTAAAACTTTACTCGCACCCCATCTCCCTCATTTCGCGGAAGCCGCACCCCGTCTTCCTCTTCGCCGAGCTGCTCCCATCTCCGGCATCTTCCTCGCGCCATCTTTCTCTCCGGTTAACAAGTCTGCGCTTCTTCCAGCGTGCTCCTTCCGTCGGTAATCATCGTCCAACACTATTCTATTAGCTGTCTCACGCACACTATTAGGGGATATTTTCGGATGCGTAAAAAAAATATCGGGGTGTAGGAAGAAAAAAATAAGTACGGTTATATTTTCAGATTGCAGTAATAATGAGATACGAATAGCCAAAACTGGATTGCTCTTAAAGAATATCCTTGTTAAAACACCCGGCCAAAAGAGGGCGGGACATAAATCTCCTCTGCCCGGTATTGCCGGTGATATTGCCGGTGATATTGCCCGCGATAGCCCTGCTGGAACCTCCTCCTGACGCCGAAGACAGACCTCCTCGCCCCGACAACGACACCAGGGGCTTCCTTCGGCTCAGACGAACTCTTCTGGGTCTGCCGCCGGACTCCTCGTCGACGTCAGTACCGACTTCCCCTAGTTTCTCCGACGCCTTCAACGTGCCTAGCGACCCCCACCTGAGCCCTCTCCTCCTGTTTTCCCCGGCCGGGGAAAACCTCCAGGCCGACGGCAATTGCAACTTTACCAGGCCGAGACACCCCCTTCAGAGCCTTCCTCTCCAGACCAAGAGAGCTCTGCCCTAATGCCCACTCCTACACAACTGTGATTCGTCCTTTGCACACGCTGTTGGTTTGACTCTCCCTCGTTTGCATCTCCAATATTCTTAGTCATCTTTTCATTAATGCATGCTAATGTTTAATATTTCAGAGCTTGCTTGCCCAACATTAACTTACATCCTTTTTGTCATTAATTTGTTAGCTCTATTGTTGCTCCTCTCATTACGTAGCTTGCGGATGAATTAATTATATTGTTGAAAGAGGGCAAGTGTTAGTCGTCTTATGTGCATGTGTTTTTCAAACCCCTGGTTAATGTGTCTTTACTTGAGACATCTGGAATAAGCCAAAAAATTTTAAAACAAACACAAAAGTTATCTCTTAAAATCAATTTTAAAATTTGGAATACATCAGAATAATAGTTGAGATTTCTAGTTCAATGTTGTTTAAAAGGGCCCTGAGTTAGCACTTGTTTGATGAAATCATTTCTGATCACTTTGAGAGTCGTATTTTGAGTTGATCTCCAGTGGTACACATCATTCCGGTTTCATTACATATGTAGTCATTTACCATGAAAAAGTTCGTGGCACTAGTGTCAAATATAGTCCTAATCTGTCACAGATTTATAAGTAAAATTCCTGCAGTGTCATGTCTGGTAATACTTTTAAAGGTGAGATAAGTAAGAACATAATATTTGGAGATTTTGTTCATACCTATTATCATGTTCCGAGGGAAGAAGAAAGGTTCATTTTAGACTTTGTCATAACACGTGAATTAATTGTGACAAATACGTTTTTCATGAATAGGAAAAAAACATTTAAGAATAGATCAAATAAGTCACAAATTGACTATTTATTACTTGCAAAATGGATAGAAATATTTGTATGGATTGCAAAGTCATACTAGGAGAAAGTTTGACAACACAACACATGCTAGTGGTGTTGGATGTGCAAATTAAATATAGTAAATTCAAGGAAAAGACAAAATTTGATTCTTCTAGAGGTAATTACCTTGACGAATATCAAGAACCCTACAGAGGTCATCATTATCAAGATAACACCATGTGTAGTGACCTTCCTAGTGTTCCGAAAATGGTTATGTTAATAGCCGAATTTCAACGATGAGTTAGTGATCAATTTGATCGCTTAGATGTTCATTTTGATCACATGAAGAATGCCTCAAAGTGAATATGCAAAAAAAGCTTAAGAATTTGTCAAACCACCGATATGTCTAGTAGTGCTCCCACTGACATGAGAGACCCGACATTTGATTTTAATTCTTCTCATCCTGAGGAGACTCCGTACTCACTTGATTTTGGAATCGAGCCTGATCCTAATCATATGATACCGGTGGAGAGCAACACTAATATGATTATTGAGCATGGTCAAAAGAGCGAGGTCGAATGGCCTAGTGACAGAGTGATGACATACCCTTCCTTCGCATCGCACTTAAACCCAGTGTCCCCTACGACTAGAAAATCAGACCACGACAACACACTTATTGGCCCACTACTGAGTATGCACTATTCTCACTCTTTTACCGGCATTGTCCCGAGCCACATTACTACCGGGAGTCGAGAACCTAATGTTGATCTCGTGATGACTGTCTCACCCATCTTTGGGAACACTGCACCTTGCGATGGTTTGCATCTGGAGGACCATCATACTGTTGACGGGTTCTTTGTAAACCCCCATGTTGAGCCTCTTGTTGAACCACCAAGCCCTTGTGAGGACGGGATTCCGATGAGTGATCCATTTCGAGCACAAGATTCTTGACACCTATTCTAGTCAAATCTCCGAGTCACCCCATCCATGAGGTTCTCAAATCTAGTGTTGTGTAATCAGTGATGGCTCCTATTACATTTAAGGTCACTCCTGATATTTCAGGAACCTATGCTGATACTTGTCGCATTTGCGACTAATTTCATTATACTCCTCCCGGTGAGCCACCTGATTATCTTTCACTTTATGGTAGCATCCTCCACAACATAAAGTGGCATCCCAGTGCCAAAGTTCCACACAATTTTTAGGATGTTTATCTCACACACGACAAGTGTTTCTACACTCCGCCTAAAGAGTCTTCCGATAAACCACCACTCTTTAGAGAGGTGTCCACTATCTTTGATTTAATCGAGAGTGCGAGTGATCTCGATGGTCTTGGGTTTGGTTCTATCATTGTTTGTATTGACATTTCAAGTGTTTATTTAGATAATCGTCGCACCCGCGATGAATTTTGTTTACACCCCACCCACTGAACCCCTAGATCATGTGCCCCTTTGGTATGAAACCTGGAGGGATGTAGAGTCTCTACATAGGAGCTCTGTTATATTTGTCGACTATCATTCATCGTCACTGATTAACATGCACGAGTCTATCCGACGTAGGAGTACTTATAATAAAATTATTTATAAATCTTATACTGATAGACACATGAGATCACAAAGCTTCAAAGAAGGAGAAACAAGTGTTGATTTGTATAAGTGCTAGGAGGTTTCTCATGAGAACTGCTCAAAAATTAAATGCTTAGAGAATGAGTCCTTACACTGTGCTTAAAATTATTGGAACAAATGTTTATGAGCTAGATATCTCGCAGAGTATGTGGATTTCACCTGTATTCTTTGTTGAAGATTTGATTTCATACTTTGAGCAACAAGACTACATGTACCCTTCTTCCTCTACCACCACATCCTCTCAGCCTCCGTCTACATCCGCTACTCCTCCACAAGCCCAGTTATCGCCATTGTCTCCTTCCACTTCACCGCATCAACAACAATTTTCGCCTACCACCAATCCTCCTCCTTAGCCAGAGTCCTCGACATTGCTTGATCATACAGATTCTTTCATAGCAGTACGACATTCTCCGACACTTGCATCACCTCAACTTCTTCCACAACAATATGACATTCTCTGATACTGACATCACCTCGATTTCTTTCACAACAGTACCATACAATGTTCGACGGCGATGACATCAACAATACCTTCTTGCTCATGGATGTCCACTACTCCAACTCCGACATCTTCGATGGCATCTCCTTTAGCGGCAACACCAGTTACAGTACCATCATCAGCTTTAGCAGTACCATTCTCGGTTCCACCGTCATCATCAGCTTCGACGACTTACGAGTTCGGAGCTGCAGGGTTTCTCCTCACCTTCAGATGGGCAAGGCAGGGGGAATTTATGGGAATTACGATCGACTTGCACGATGATCGGAACCATCTATCTTATGCGGATCGATGATCATAACATTGTTTGTCCTTTTCATTTCGAGTTATATTTTTATTTATTTTTCAATCTGGATAATCGGCCAATTATAGTCGTCTGTAAATATAGGGCGAGGACTCTCATTTTGGGCATTGAAGATTCCAGCATAGAAGCCTAATCTTTGGTCATTTTCGACGTCGAAGCCGAGCCAGGGCATGAATCCTTGGACCCCCTCCCATCCATCCTTGACGTGAAGCCTTGGTTCCCCCCTCTCCTTCCCTTGGCCAGCCACCCCTATTCCTCCACCATTTTCCGGCCACCCACTATCCCCCTTTCTTGTTGAGGAACCACTTCCCTAACACCCTCTCACCAAAACTCAAAAACAGGCCATTAAAAAATTCATCTTCGATTATCACTGGAGGACTTTTCCAGCCTCCCACTACCACCACCACCACCAACTCCATCAAATTCCCTCAATTTTCAATTTTCCGGTGATCGCCGGAAAGCACATTGGGCAAACGCCACCGCCACCGGAAGCCACCTCCAGATGCCACCAGCCCCACCAGCCGTCAACCACCTCCATCATTCCACTTCTACCCAACTCCCACCACTAACCCATTATCTCCACTTTCCTAAAGTTTAGGGCCACTACCCCCTATATTTCCTCCCCACATTCCACTATTCATTTCGCCCACTAATCCCTATTCACGGGGATCCACTGCCAATCGCCCCAACCAAACACCCCATTAATCCCCGGATTCTCCCAGCAGTTATTTCCTAATCCCAATCATCCCGCTTGTATTCCCCATCCCTCTTGCCATCTAAAGGAGACTTTCCCTACAGAAATCTGTTACAGGAACCTCATTCCAGCAACCTGAATGCCATTGCCCCACATTCCAACCCTCTCCAAATCCTGAGTTAGAGCCATTCCAACTCACAACCCTGCAAACTGGTCCCATATTGCAACGCCCTGCCCCTAATTCCCAATCCGTGAAGCCCCTCCAGTCCCCTGCCTGTATTCTCAACCCATTCCCCTTCACGTGCAGCAACTGTTTCCCTTGCAGCTCTACATTCCAGCCCCTGGATTCAAGTCCAGAGTTATTCCCCACCCTCCTAGACCTCTCCTCCTGCTTCCCAGAAATTACTCCAGCAGCAGTTTCTCCACCCATTTCCTACCCACTCAGCTAACTGCTGTTGTCGAGCCACCCAAAACATCCCAAAATCTTTGCCCAAACATCCAGGCCACTCCTACAACCATTCCCATCCAAAACGCTGCTACCAGCTGCCAAAATCACCTCCCTTCCTAGGAAGTACAGGTGCGGGTACTAGGTACAATACGTATCCGGTACGACAGTACGACAAAATTTTAAAAACAAGGATACGGGTACAGCGGGATACATTGTCTTAAATTTAATAAATATATATCCATATATCACAAATGCAATTATAAATTCTCAAAACAATAAAACATGAAGCGTAAATAATCAATTGAAGTACAAGTTCATAATTAATGCAATATAATATGAAGTTCTTAAACATAAAATATTCATAATTATTTCAAATATAACGATGTTCATCACTTATTCTCTTTATCTTCCTCCATATTGTTGGTGATCAAGACATCTTCAATTTTTGACTCATCTAAAGACAAGTTGACAATTGTAAGCATGCCAACTCCATCAAAAGGATTTGCCCTTACATCTCCTGTATCTCACATTCTACTCCTTTGATTGTAAATTTCATTTCTCCTCGATAATATACGTAGATTACTATGCACATACACCAAATCATCAACTCGTGGTAGAATTTTGTTTCTTCTCAATGAGTGAATGAATGACTATGTGCTCCAATTTCTCTCGCAGTAGGACGATGATGAAGGTTGACCTAACAGCTTCAAAGCAATTTTTTGCAATTTAGGTGTTAAAGTTACATAGTAACTCCAATATTTGGGCAATAATGAAGCTCTACTCTTCAAACTATTTGGCTCACTAAAAGCTTGACCAAACCCCGTGAACTTAGAGAACTCGTTGATTACTATATTTCTTTCCACCACATCAGGAAAGTATCTTCTGAAACATTACTTCCTCTCCAAAGAAATCTCATCATCCGTATTTGGAGCAATTCTATTTGGCCCTCCATCAAGTCATTCTTGACTATAATACGTACAAATAAAAATTTATAGTAAATAAATAAATCATAATAAATGTTTAATCTATACTATATTAAAAGGACAAAACACCCTTTGGTTAAAACACTGATTTTTCCTATAATAACCTTCTACGGAAAATTTATTTACGCATCTCACAGCTTGCAAATTAAAAATAATTTGAAAAAAGAAGGGCTTTTCCATCCAAACACAACCCTTCAAAAAGGCGCCGATCGGAAATAAAAAACACAAAACCTTTCATTCAAAACACTTCTCCCGCGAACCATAGCCAAACACCGCAAGCCGCACTCCGACGGATCATCCTTCCTCCGCCATCTCTCCGGCATACAGATCGCTCACCGGAACTTCGTTCGTCTCCCCGTCAGATCTAGGTAAGCTCTCCATTATGAAACCCTTATCTGACTCTAACTCCTCGCCCCTTCCCCGACTTCACAGCCCCGACGAAGCTTCACTACTCCGCAATCTCCAGATTGTTAACGTCTCCGCCTCCCGTTAACGTCTCCGCCTCCTGACGCGTCGCTTCGTTACTCGGGCATCGCTCACGGGTTCTGCTTGAGGGAAATTTTAAGGTATTTCTTCTTCTAGCCGTCGATCTCTTGCAGGCGTCGACATTCTTTCAGGATTTCTTAAGATAATTGAATCAGTGATGGAAAATGGGTTCTACTTGCTTTAGCTTTCAATTGTTGGCATTGAACATTTGGCGATCTCTAGATTGTCTATTGTATGTTGAGGATCTCTTCATGTACATTCTGATCGGGATTTGTTGAATAAAATTAAAAATTTTTATGTGGATTTTATCTTCTCCTCTTGATTTGGATTTTGTGTTAGAAAAAAAAAGCCTACTCTTCTCCTGATTTGGAGTTCGAATGGTCTATAGGATTAGAATTCCATAGGATATAGTTAGATCTAGAGGCTTTGTTTTTGGATTGTGTATAGATAGCTTAAATGGTTATAGGCCACAAAATTTTTATTTAATGGAAAATATGATGCTCATGGGAATGTTTGAAATTTGCAATATGAGCAATATGCTTGGTGGTAAAAAAAGCAACTTTTAAGAATAAAGATGAGAATTTTAAAGATGGATGTGGTGCCAAATAGGTTTCGTGAATTTCACAATTCTTAAAAGATTAGGAATTGCATCTTTGGTGGATTAGATGTAGAAATTCTATTGAGATTTTTAAGGCATGCTACTTGACTAGAAAAGGAAGCACTTGCTAAGCTTAAGCAGCTAACATGGGTAGAAGTGCATAAATGATTCCCCCTTTAATCTAATTTCAACAGCTCCTATGATCGATTTGATATGAGTTTCTTATATATTGAAGTCTATGTATGTGCTTGCTTAGGTTTGTGTATATTTATCTACAGCTATATCTCTTCCGTTGATAATAGTCATCTACCCCAATCTATCTTTGATTTTGAACTTTTGTTAGTATGTGACGGTATATATTTTAAAAAGATATCCTCATCAATTTGTTCTAATTTTCATTTACTAGAGATAAATTATCCGATTGTAGTTGGTGTTTAATTGTTTGTGGGGTTGTGATTGCCCACGACAAATGTCGCCCCCACGACAAATGTCGACCCCACGATAAATGTCGCACCCACGACAAATGTTGCCCCCACAACTCGCCCCGACGACAAATGCCGCCCCTGCGAAATGCCGCCCCCGCGACAAATGCCGCCCCCGCGACAAATGCCGCCCGCGCGACAAGTGCCGCCCCCGCCCGCGCGACAAATGCCGCCCCGCGACAAATGCCGCCCCCGCGACAAATGCCGCCCCCGCGACAAATGCCGCCCCCGCGACAAATGTCGCACCCGCGACAAATATTGCTCCCTCGCCGAATGCCCCCCGGGCCGAAGACCCGTGCCTGTCACTCGTATCAAATAAGCAAAAAAATTACCTTGGATTAAGGGAATGATGCGTGCAATGTAGTGTTGTGCAACTCTTGGTCCATCGATCAATGAGGACATCATAAATTGCCTCATAAAGAGGGCAATGAGTTTTCAAGTCCGTTAACTTTTCGTGTTTATATATTTCAATCTTCACATTTTCTATCATTGAATCCCACATGTCATATACCAAATGAAGATTAGGTTTGTCTGTATCACATACCCTAAACATATCATATATGAGTTTTGTTATATCAAGGATCTTGTCAATATCATCCCACCATTTATCACTATAGATAATGTTTTTAACCTGTAGAGCTTTCTCAACATCATCTGCTCTATAAATAGTCCATTCGGGACATCCAACCATATTAAGCAAACCCATCTTCATAAGTTTAAAGCTCTTCAACATCACTATAGTGGAAGCAAATCGTGTTTCAGTAACTGCAAGTAACTTCAGTGAAACAAAAGAGTTATACATATTTAACATGTACTGATGATTCATTATGAAAGTTCTGATTGATGGGCATCATTATCCACTTGAGTTATCCATCCGCATTGTTCTCTAACTGTTGCATAACGATCAGTATTATTGGCTGCGCAAATATTTTTTAATGCCAGATTTAAGGTGTGCACAACACAGTGTCCAAAAAATATGTTGGAATCATGCCTCCACAATTGCTCTTGCCTTACACACCGGTGCATTATCAGTGATTAACTTGTATAATATTTTTGACACCAACTTCATTAATAGCTTCAATCATCAAATTTGCAATATAATGTCTATCCTTGTATTCTCCCGATGCACCAACTCTATGTGATTGTACATGAATAGACATTATATTGCAAATTTGATGGCTGAAGTTATTAATGAAGTTGGTGTCGAAAATGTTACACAAGTTATCACTGATAATGCACCAGTGTGTAAGACAACAATAACAATTGCGGAGGCACGATTCCCACCTATTTTTTGGACACCTCGTGTTGTGCACATCTTAAATCTATCATTAAAAAATATTTGCGCAGCCAATAATACTGATTGTTGTGCAACAGTTAGAGAACAATGTGGATGGATAACTCAAGTGGCTAATGATGCTTAATTAATTAAGACTTTCATAATGAATCATCAATAAAGGTTGAACATGTATAACTCTTTTATTTCACTGAAGTTACTTGCAATTGCTGAAACACGATTTGCTTCCACTACAGTGATGTTGAAGATGTTTAAACTTGTGAAGATGAGTTTTTTTAATATGGTTGAATGTCACAAATGAACTATGTATAAAGCATATGATATTGAGAAAACTCTAGAGGTTAAAAACATCATCTATAATGATAAATGGTGAGATGATATGGACAAGGTCTTTGATATAACAAGACCCATATATGATATGCTTAGGGTTTGTGATATAGACAAACCTAATCTTCATTTGGTATATGACATGCAAGATTCAATGATAGAAAATATGAAGGTTGAAATATATAAACACGAAAAGTTAACAGACTTGGAAGCTCATTGCCCTCTTTATGAGGCATATTATGATGTACTCGTTGATCGATGGACCAGGAGTTGCACACCACTACATTGCATGACTCATTCCCTTAATCCAATGTAATTTTTTTGCTTATTTGATATTAAACATTTATTATGATTTATTTATTTACTATATATTTTTATTTGTAGGTATTATAGTCGAGAATAGCTTGATGGAGGGCCAAATAGAGTTGCTCCAAATACGGATGAGGAGATTTCTTTGAAGAGGAATTAATGCTTAATAAGATACTTTCCTGATGTGGTGGAGAGGAATATAATAATCAATGAGTTCTCTAGGTTCACAGGGTTTGGTCAAGCTTTTAGTGTGCCAGATAGTTTGAAAAGTAGAGCTTCATTATTGCCCAAAGATTGATGAAGTTACTATGTAACTTCAGCACCTAAATTGCAAAAAAATGCTTTGAACCTATTAAGTCAACCTTCTACATTGTCCTGTTGCGAGAGAAATTGGAGCACATACTCATTCATTCACTTATTAAGATGAAACAAAATTCTACAACAACGAGCTGATTATTTGGTGTACGTGCATAATAATCTACGCCTATTATCGAGGAGAAATGAAATCTACAATCAAGGAAGGAGTAGAATGTGAGATATAAGACGAGATGCATGGACAAATCCTTTTGATGGAGTTGACATTTTTACGATTGCCAACTTGTCTTTAGATGAGCCAGAAATTGAAAGTGCCTTGATCTCCAACAATATGGAGAAGATGAAGAAAATGAGTGATGAACATCGTTATATTTGAAATTGTAGAGAAATCCTCAAACTTATATATACTATCTCAATAATCAAATACAAGGTATGCATACATATTTATAGGAGGGAGAAAGAGAGAAGAGAGTCCTATACAAGATGTGAGACTAAAGAGGTGAAAAGAAGAAATACAAATAAATGAGCCACTTTACATGGGCTTTTCCAACAATCCCCCGCAAGCTGGAGCGTACAAGTCGTATGCACCCAGCTCAGACAGACACTGGTAAAATAGGGCACTTGGTAGAGCCTTTGTGAGGATATCAGCAACTTGTTCAGTGCCCAGAACATGCTTCAATTCTATCTTCTTCATTTCGACTTTCTCCCGGATAAAGTGACAGTCCACTTCAATATGTTTCGTTCTTTCATGAAAGACTAGATTCTTTGCAATGTGTATAGCCGCTTGGCTGTCGCATAATAGGATGGCAGGTGAGGGAAGTTTTACCTCTAGTTCGGCAAGGAGACTTTCAAGCCAGGTAAGCTCAGAGACAACAGATGTCATCGATCGGTATTCTGCTTCAGCTGATGATCGAGCAACCACTGTTTGTTTCTTACTTCGCCAGGTAACGAGATGACCTCCAAAATAGGTACAAAAGCCACTGTTTGACCGACGATCATCCAAGGAACCGACATAGTCTGCATCAGAATACGCAACCATGTTGGAGTAGAGGTTGAGGTTTTGTATACCAATCCTTGACCCGGAGATGTTTTAAGGTATCTAAGGATGCGCTTAACAGCTTGAAGATGAGATATTCGCGGGGCATGCATAAATCTGCTGGCCACCCCAACGACGAAGGATATATCCGGTCTTGTGACCGTTAGATAGATTAATTTCTTAACCAGTCGTCGATAGTATTCCGAATTTTGAAGAGGAAGATCTGCATCACAAGAATGTGCACACAACTTATGATTTGTATCCATTGGAGTAGTAGTAGGCTTGCATCCACAGTAGCCAGTATCTTGAAGGAGATCCAGACAGTACTTCATTTGGGAAATGACAAGACCATCCAGTCGCCTTGCGATCTCAAGACCGAGGAAGTATCGAAGATGTCCCAGATCTTTAGTTTGAAAGACGGAGCTGAGGTGCTGTTTGACCGCTTGGATGGCCTTTGAATCGTCTCCAGTGATTAAGATGTCATCAACATAAACCAATAGAAGAACAGTTCCCGTCGCCTGATGCCGTGTGAACTTAGTTATTAAAGGCGCAAGGCGCACCAAGATGCAAATGGTTCTTGGAACCTAGGCGCAAGGCTCAAGACGCAGACTCGCGCCTGACGAAGGCAAGACCTAACCACATACATTTTAAATAATCAACATCAAACATCATTTCAGCTTCACGTTTAAATTCATCATCTAGTCTACTAATTAATCATTCATTATTATCGTTTGTATCTCTTAAAAAATTCATCATCTTTCATGAACACTAAATCAATAAACAATTATTGAGTTCTTAAATTATTTTTTTCTTAATTTTTGAAGAAAGAAATTTATAACAAAAATCTTACTTAGGCGTGCCTTTTATATTCTTAAGGCGCAAATAAGACGCAAACCTCTGAGCCTGGTGAGCCTGGAGCCTTAGGCGCGCCTAAGGCGCGTCTTTAATAACATAGCGTGTGAACATAGAGAAGTCAGCTGAACTTCGAGTAAAGCCGACTTGCCGGACGACCTTACTAAACTTGTCAAATCATTCCCGAGGGGATTGTTTGAGACTATAGATGGACTTCTTAAGATGACAAACTCGGGACGCCCCTGTGGTCTAAAACCCGGGAGGTTGCTGCATGTAAACCGTTTCCTGGAGATCGCCGTTGAGAAACGCATTTTGATGTCCAGTTGGTGTAGGGTCCATTGGCAATGCACAATCACAGAGAGGAGAACACGAACGATGTTAAGCTTGGCCACTGGGGAGAATGTTTCCTCATAATCGAGACTTTGCTGTTGGGTGAAGCCACGAGCCATCAGGCGGGTCTTCAGACGGTCAATTGTCCCATCAGGAGCATGTTTGATGACAAAGACTCATTTACACCCAACAGGTGTCTGACCGGTAGGTAGAGGTATCAAGTTCCAGGTCTAGTTAGCCTAGAGAGCTGTCATTTCTTCTTCCATGGCCGCCCGCCTGCCAGGATGTTGGAGAGCCTCCTGCACAGAGTTAAGTATAAAAATCGAGAATAATGAAGTGACAAAAGTTTGAAGTTGTGGAGATTGGCGATGTAAGGATACATAATTCGCCATGTGATGAGGTGTAGATTCTGGTGCCGGATTAGCACGACGCGGAGCATCAGAGGTCGAAGCCGACTGCAGTGGGGGGCACCAGAGGCAGGATGGCGACGAGTGTAGACACGGATAACAGGTGGCCTGGAAATAGGGGGATCCTGGGCATGAATGCTTGGTGGTGGAGTGGTAACGGGAATGACAAGACGTAGGACAGTTGGTGGTAGAGGAGTAGGATCTGGAGCAGAGAAGAAAGGAAGATCCTCCCGAAAGGTAACATCGGCAGAGACTGTCATCTTGCGGGTAGCCGGAGAGTAGCAGAAGTAGCCTTTCTGTGTCCGGGAGTAGCCAACAAAGATGTGTTTGGCTGCCCGGGGATCCAATTTGTCCAAGGACGGACCAAGAATGTAAACGTAGCAAGTGCAACCAAAGATGCAGGGTGTGAGAGTGAATGCCGGAGTATACAGGAACATGAGGCTGAACGTAGTGACATTGTGGAGTATGAGGGAAGGAAAACGGTGAATCATATAACAAGCCGTCGAAAGGGCAAAGTTCCAATAAACTTTGGGAACGTGCATTTGAAGCATGATGGAGCGGGCCACATCGAGAAGATGTCGATTCTTACGTTCAGCAACTCCGTTTTGTTGGGGGGTATATGCTCATGAAGTTTGGTAAATGACCCCAAAGTCAGAGCAAAAAGTCGCAAATTCGTGGCTAGTGTATTCACGAGCGTTATCAGTGCGAATATTTTTGATGTTCGTGGAGAATTGCTTGCGGGTCTCAAGGAGAAAAGCCCGAAAGATACGGGGAAGCTCAGAGCGATCACGAAGTAAGTATAGCCGCGTCATTCGCGAATAATCATCAATAAAAGTTAGAAAGTACCAAAAACAAGAAATACTAGTGACTTTGTACGGACCCCAAATATCAGAGTGTACTAAAATAAAAGGAGCAGTGCTCCGAGTGCAGTGAGACGAAAAAGATGAACGAGGCTGCTTGCCAAACACACATGATTCACACTGAAAAGAAGGTAAAGAGATACATCTGGTAGAGCCTTCTGGAGGACTGGTAAAGGGGCATGTGCAAGACGCCGATGCCAATCGACAGAAGAAATGGAAGAGAGGATAGCCGGAGAGTCATCGAGGTAGAGCCCGTTCTGCAGTCGCCCTTTAACAATGATAGTCCGCGTCTGTCGATCCTGTATCAGAAAATAAGAAAAGGTAAAGGTTACAGAGCAATTTAAATCATTAGTCAGATGACCAACAGAGAACAAATTAAACAGGGAGCCCATAACATGAAGAGCCGAGCGCAGAGAGAGAAGAAGTGAGAGGGATATCAGCAAAGCCGAAGACGGGAATAGTGTCCTCATTTGCCACTGTGATACACTTAGGATGAGGAGAATCTTGGTATTGATGTGGCTGCAGGGAGGTGATATGATGAATGACACCTGAGTCCACTATCCAGCGCGGACTAGTGGAGAGACAAGCGATACCTTCTTGGGAGATGGAGGCAGCATAGGCAACGTAGGTAGGTGGCCGACTGAGCAGACCATGAAGTTGTTGGAGCTGAAGGCGGACCTTTTCAAGGTCAGTACGAGCAGAGGAAGAGTCGGTAGCAACAACAATGGCCCGTGGACGAGGAGGAAGCTCGTGCTTGTGATAACAGGTGGCCTCAAGGTGGTCGTCCTTACCGCAGAAGGAACACTTCGGTCGAGGCCGGCCTCCCCGACCTTGGCCCTGAGATCCGGAATGCCCTCCGCAAGCAGGAGGGGGGAAGGCAGTAGGGGTGCAGAAGTCTGCTGAAGGAGAGCTGATGACGGAGGAGCAGAACTATCAGGAGGTGGTGAGACCTTGAGCAGCATGGAACACACATCTGATAGTGAGGGGGTAGCAGTAGCGGAGAGGATCTAAGCCCAAACACTCAGAAGATGAGGTGGTACACGATCCATCATCATGGAAACACCGACAACTTCTTTTTGAGCACGTTGTGCAGCAAGATTCAGAGTAGGAGATTGATGTTGGATCCATGCTTCAACCAGAGTCTTGGCCCGAGCAACAAAGGAGCTGAGGTCGGTGGCCCCGCCAACATCAAGGGTTTGAAGATCAGTGATGATGTCATAGAGGTGCTGGAGACTATCTTTTCCGGAATATAGAGACTGGAGCTCATCCCACATTGCCTTGGCCATTTCATGATACATGTCCATGCGGTCTGGTTCAGAATCAAGGGAGTTGAGGAGTCATGTCTGAACCCGACCATCGTTACGCAACCAATCATCAGTAGGAGCAGCATGAGCCGCTTGGGTCAAGTGATGTAGAAAGCTTTTGGACTGTAGGACGCGAAGAACAAAGTGTACCCACTCCACAAAGTTCTTCTTTCCGGTTAACGAAATAGTAGTAATTCGCAACTCATCAAGGAGTTCAGGGGCGGAGGCCGGACGGTCTGTAGATGAGGAAGCCGTCTGTCCGGTAGAATCAGGAGAGGACGCCATGACAAGGCGAGCAGGAGGCTAAGCCGACAGATAGAAGAAAACAACAAACGAAGGGGAGACCGCACGATCTTGGTGACAACACACCAACGACAAGGCAACGAAGCCGCCACGACCAGAATGTGGAGCGGTTAGCTGGGAGAAGCCGTGACTAGAGACGACGAGAAGCCGCCGCGACTAGAGACGACGAGAAGCCGCACGGTTACGGTGATAACACACCAGCGACCAAGGAGTCTGCCACAACCAATATGCGAAGCCCGCAGTAGAGAGGAGAAGCCTCCTTCGAGGAGATAAGTCGCAGCGGGTAAGCAGAGAACAAGCCCGTCGAGTAGGCCGCACGGTCACGGTGAGTACACCAGCGGGAAGGGAAGATGTCGCGACCTAGATGCGGAGCGCGCCAGGAAGAGGGAAGCCGCAGCGACTAAAAGACCAACAAGCGGCGAGAAGAGAAGCCACGGCGACTAAGACCAGTCGCGACGAGCAGCGAGCAGAGCAGCGAGCAGGGAGCGGCGAGAAGAGAAGCCGCAACGAGTAAGAGACCAATTCGCGGCGAGCAAAAAAGCCGCGACGACTAAGACAAGTCGCGGCGAGCAGGGAGCAGAGTAGCGAGCAGGGAGCGGCGAGAAGAGATGCCGCGACGACTAAGATAAGTTGCGGCGAGCAGGGAGCAAAGCAGCGAGAAGGCCAGAACTCGGCGGGTAGATAAGGAGACCGCAACGAGTATAGGTAAAGCACGAGTGGGAGGGCCCCACCTGATAGAAAGGTTATAAAAGGGGGTGTGAAGGAGAAGATGAGGTGGAAACCACGAGAGAGAGAGCAGAGGAAGCGGTCAGAAAAGACTTAACCGCGCGGGAAGCCGCAGTTACAGAGATTCGGAAGCGGTTAGAGAAAGAGCAGGCCGCAAGACACTGCGGCTAAGCAGGAAGACAAGCTGCCTGGTAAGCCAGTAGAGCAGGCGGTTAGAAAAAAATAGGCCGGACCGTTCCCTCTGATACCATGTAGAGAAATCCTCAAACTTGTATATACTATCTCAATAATCAAATACAAGGTATGAATACATATTTATAGGAGAGAGAAAGAGATAAGAGATTCTTATAGAAGATGTGGGACTAAAGAGGAGAAAACAAGAAATACAAATAAATGAGCTACTTTACATGGGCTTTTCCAACAAAAATAATTATTAATATTTTATGTTTAAGAACTTCATGTTATATTGCATTAATTATGAACTTGTACTTCAATTGATTATTTATGCTTTATGTTTTATTGTTTTGAGAATTTATAATTGCATTTGTGATATATGCATATATATATTTATTAAATTTAATACAACGTATCCCACCGTTCCCGTATCTTTGTTTTAAAATTTTGCCGTACCGCCGTACCGGATACGTATTGTACCCGTACCGGTGCTTCCTAGACCAATAATGTCTTGGAATGAATCTATGAAGAAAGACATGATGTAATTAGACTTTAGTGAGGTTATGACTAAAGATAGGACACAATGGTGACAAAGGATCCATATAGCCGACCCCACTATGGTAGGATAACTGCTTGAGTGTTGTTGTTCATTGACTCACAATGGTTATAAAACACCGTAGTCGAAAATGTCAATCAGCTTCTGAGTTGAAAGAACTGCTTAATGCAAGCATGCTATACAATATCATTAATTTTATAGCCAACAATTTTCACATCTTTTCCGGTACAGCTTATCACCTGATTTTTCTGACAACTACTTCGATGCTAAACATTAAACAATGCCTTAGTTGTGATCACAAAGCTATGCATCATGAATGAATTTGAGATCTGTTTTGTTCTAATTATGCTCCTTGTTCATCCTTTCCTTTCTCAATTCTTATTATATTAATATTTTTTCCACTTTTGAATCATGCACATATCTGAAATGTATTTTTGCTTTAAGATTGAATGCTGTACATATTTAAAGTTTTCTAATTTCAGGTGCAGTGACTTGAGATATTGAGAGACTTAGGATTTCAGACGGACATATACATTACTTGCAATTATGTTTATTCCTAAAGCTAGAGATGTTGGTCTTCCATTCATGAATTTGATTAGAATGAAAGGATTTTCCATATTACAACAATTACATTTGGAGGAAAGATTACTTCGAACATTTTCCGATAATTGGTGCCTCATAAATGATGGAACAAACCATCCTAATATTGTCATGGGAATATCAGGGTAAGTTAAAATATTATGCTGTATATTCTTCTGTAGAGATGGATTGCAATTCACTGCATTATATGTATGTGTGTGTGTGTGTGTGTGTATATATATATTCCTAACTTCTGCAAGATCATGATAGCTGCATACATTATTGCTATTACAAGTTTATACATTATTGCTGTTACAAATTTATACAATATTGCTGTTTCAATTTTTAACAGAAAACCTAAAAAATACATCTACTATAATTTGAAGGTCTGGTACTGCATCCTCATTATACTGGCACATAAGTAGCAATACATAACGCTATTCTTAGCTTGAAGGTTGAAATTTTGAAAAATGAGGTAAGAGCTTTTTTTTTTATTCAGGTGCCCATTGAATCGAGGAATTTAAGTGAAAAAGATAACAATCTTAAGACAATATTGAGTTCATAATAGTCGATAATATTGGATAAGAGTATAAGACGGAATACCAATCTACATTCGGAGAAAAATCGGAATCAATAGAGTAGGAAACCACATACTTTCCAACACCTTTCAAATTGATCAGTTGATATCTTCCATTAACTTGTTTATTTGTTCTTGGAATGACAATCTCTTAGCAAGAACATGAGTTTGTTGGTCTTTAGTTGGCATGGACGGAGTATTAATTAGGTTACTATCCTACTCCCTTTTGAATTCTCGATCGACCTCATTGTGAATTATTTTGCCGTGTCGGATAATATTATATAAGATGTTAATGACTTATTATCATAGAAAAGTTCCGTTTTGATCGACCTCATTGTGAATTATTTTGCCGCGTCAAATAAGATTATATAAGATGTTAATGACTTATTATCATAGAAAAGTTCCGTTTTTATCTCTTTGGAAATCATCAAAGATGATTTAACCACAATGGTTCGTAACCCTGGGAGCCATATCTCGCAAATTCGTCTTCGACACTATCTGGTAACTACATTCTTCTTTTTTGCGGTTCACTGGTACTAGATTTTGTATTGTACGCTTTTATATGCATTTCTAGAATATGATCTTTTCCTTTTGGAACAAGATTCCCTTATCTTGTACAACATTGATTTAAAAGGGGAATTCATAACAACTTAAATTTACTTTTCTTGCCGATCATACTTAAATTGACTCACTATAATTGTATGTGCATTTAGTCTGGTGTGGGAGAGATATATTAACTTGCCTACTAATCTTTGATACCTAACCTTTGTTCACCACACGTTATCTGTTTGGCTCTACGTTTTAGCAGCAGCAGACTGCTGTTTTTCCATAAGTCACGCCAAACAATGATTCTAAATTAGCGGTGGCTAAATAGATTTGCGATTTTAGGTTGTTTTTCCTTCTTTTCCAGTCGTGCCTAGACCCCCGCAATGCAAAAGCGATTTTCGACTTCCGCCTTTCGCTGTTAGGTCTTCCGTGACATCCCCCTCTCCGCATGCGACTTTCCCCTCTCCTCTCTCGCCGGTGAAGCAGCTCTTGGTGTTTCCTCTCGCCGGGTTCTTTTCCCATTTCTCCTCAATCGACAATTCTTTGAAGCTCCCGTTCGTACGATTTTGCTGCGCCAAACAGGGTAAAAACCCTCTCCTCCGTCATCGACAGAGGGGAAGCTACGTGGTTTGTCCTTCTTCTGCCATTTATGTATCTCCATCTTCGATTTGTGCAAGTTTCCCAAAAACTAGTGAGAATGGAAGAGAAATGGAAGGAGACCAGAATCTTCATCGTCGGTTACCGTATATTCATCGTCTTCCTCCTCTCCTTGCTCTTCGTTTATGTATTTTATACAACAACAATATACCAGATTATTTACCCAATTTCAAAACCTAATTCTTGATGATTTGATGCAGCAGTAACAACATATTCACCTGTTTTTATGTATTGCGAACTGCGGAGATTATTCTAGTTTTTGTGTTCATAGATTTTCTCATCACTGTTTCTTACAAACAGTTGAAACAATTTTCAATTTCTGAACTACACTGAGAAATCTGCACTTCCAAACAGTTTCACAAATTTTCCCGCCATTTTGCAAAAAAATAGATTTTCTCACAACTGCTTCCCACCATTGATTCTCCCATCGCTGCAGCCGAGCCAAACAGAGACCTAGTTTCATTGTACCTGTTGGAAAAGCCCATGTAAAGTGGTACATTTATTTGTATTTCTTCTTTTCTCCTCTTTAGTCTCTCACATCTTGTATAGAACTCTTTCTCCCTCCTATAAATATGTATTCATACCTTGTATTTGATTATTGAGATAGTATATACAAGTTTGAGGATTTCTCTACATGGTATCAGAGGGAACGGTCCGACCTATTTTTTTTCTAACCGCCTGATCTTCCGGCTTACCGGGCAACTTGTCCTCCTGCTTAGCCGCAGTGTCTTGTGGCCTGCTCTTTCTCTAACTGCTTCCAAATCTCTGTAACCGCGGCTTTCCGCGCGGTTAAGTCTTTTCTGACCGCTTCCTCTGCTCTCTCTCGTGGTTTCCACCTCATCTTCTCTTTCTCATCCCCTTTTATAACCTTTCTATCAGGTGGGGCCCTCCCACCCGTGCTTCACCTCTACTCGCTGCGGTCTCCTTGTCTACCTGCTGAGTTTTGGCCTTCTTGCTGCTTTGCTCTCTGCTCGCCGCGACTTATCCTAGTCGCCGCCGCTTCTCTTCTCGCCGCTCCCTGCTCGCTGCTCTGCTCTCTGCTCGCCGCGACTTGTCTTAGTCGCCGCGGCTTTTCTGCTCGCCGCGAATTGGTCTCTTAGTCGCGACTTCTCTTCTCGCCGCTCCCTGCTCGCTGCTCGCCGCGGCTGGTCTTAGTCGCCGCGACTTCTCTTGTCGCCGCTTGTTGGTCTTTTAGTCGCTGCGGCTTCCCTCTTCCTGGCGCGCTCCGCATCTAGGTCGCGACATCTTCCCTTCCCGCTGGTGTACTCACCGTGACCGTGCGGCCTACTCGACGGGCTTGTTCTCTGCTTACCCGCTGCGACTTATCTCCTCGAAGGCGGCTTCTCCTCTTTACTGCGGGCTCCGCATATTGGTCGCGGCATACTCCTTGGCCGCTGGTGTGTTATCACCGTGACCCTGCGACTTCTCGTCGTCTCTAGTCGCGGCGGCTTCTCCCAGCTAACCGCTCCACATTCTGGTCGCGGCGGTTTCGTTTCCTTGCCGCTGGTGTGTTGTCACCAAGACCGTGCGGTCTCCCCTTTGTTCACTGTTTTCTTCTGTCC
This sequence comes from Platanthera guangdongensis, assembly GCA_039583875.1. Classification (NCBI taxonomy): domain Eukaryota; kingdom Viridiplantae; phylum Streptophyta; class Magnoliopsida; order Asparagales; family Orchidaceae; genus Platanthera; species Platanthera guangdongensis. The sequence continues at coordinate 9,680,332 of CM077148.1, read as the reverse complement.
GCCGGCTTAGCCTCCTGCTCGCCTTGCCATGGTGTTCTCTCCTGATTCTACCAGACAGACGGCTTCCTCGTCCACATGCCACTGTTGCTGCTACCGACTCTTCCTCTGCTCGTACTGACCTTGAAGAGATCTGCCTTCAGCTCCAACGACTCCATGGTCTGCTCAGTCGCCCACCTGCCTCCGTTGCCTCTGCTGCCTCCATCTCCCAAGAAGGTATCGCTTGTCTCTCCACTAGTCCGCGCTGGATAGTGGACTTAGGTGCCACTCATCATATCACCTCCCTGCGGCCACATCAATACCTGGATTCTCCTCATCCTATGTGTCTCACTGTGGCCAATGGGGACATTGTTCCCATCTCCGGCTCTGCTGATATCCCTCTCACTTCTCTCTCTCTGCGCTCGGCTCTTCATGTTCCGGGCTCCCCGTTTAATTTACTCTCTGTTGGTCGCCTGACTAATGATTTAAGTTGTTCTGTAACCTTACCTCTTCTTCTTTTCTGATACAGGATCGACAGACACATACTATCATTGGTAAATGGAGACTGCAAAACGGGCTCTACCTCCTTGATGACTCTCCGACTATCCTCTCTTCTATTTCCTCTGTCGATTGACATCAGCGTCTTGGGCATGCCCCTTTATCAGTCCTCCAGAAGGCTCTACCAGATGTATCTTTACCTTCTTTTCAGTGTGAATCATGTGTGTTTGGCAAGCAGGCTCGTTCATCTTTTTCGTCTCATTGTACTCGGAGCACTGCTCATTTTATTTTAGTACACTCCGATATTTGGTATCCGTACAAAGTCACTAGTATTTCTGGTTTTCGGTACTTTCTAACTTTTATTGATGATTATTCGCGAATGACGTGGCTATACTTCATGATTGCTTCGAGCTTCCCCGTGTCTTTCGGGCTTTTCTCCTTGAGACCCGCACACATTTCTCCACGAACATCAAAACTATTCGCACTGATAACGCTCGCGAATACACTAGCCACTAATTTACGACTCTTTGCTCTGACTTTGAGGTTATTCACCAAACTTCTTGTGCCTATACCCCCCAACAAAACGGAGTCGTTGAACGTAAGAATCGACATCTTCTCGATGTGCCCCGCTCCATCATGCTTCAAATGCACGTTCCCAAAGCTTATTGAAACTTTGCCCTTTCGACGGCTTGCTATCTGATTAACCGTCTTCCTTCCCTCATACTCCACAATGTCACTCCGTTCAGCCTCATGTTCCCTTCTATTCCGACATTCTCTCTCACACCCCGCATCTTTGGGTGCACTTGCTACGCTTACACTTTTGGTCCGTCCTTGGACAAATTGGATCCCCGGGCAGCCAAACACATCTTTGTTGGCTACTCCCGGACTCAGAAAGGCTACGTCTGTTACTCTCCGACTACCCGCAAGGTGACAACCTCTGCTGATGTTACCTTTTGGGAGGATTTTCCTTTCTTCTCTGCTCCAGATCCTACTCTTCCACCAACCGTCCTACGTCCTGTCATTCCCGTTACCACTCCTCCATCACCAAGCATTCCTGCCCAGGCTCCCCCTGTTTCCAGGTCACCTGTTATCCGTGTCTACACTCGTCGCCATCCTGCCTCCGGTGCCCCACTGCAGTCTGCTTCGACCTCTGATGCTCCGCGTCCTGCTGATCCGACACCAGAATCTACAGCTCATCCCATGACGAATTATGTATCCTCACATCGCCTATCTCCACAACTTTAAACTTTTGCCACTTCATTATCCTCGATTTCTGTACCTAACTCTGTGCAGGAGGCTCTCCAACATCTTGGCTGGCGGACGGCCATGAATGAAAAAATGACAGCTCTTTGGGCTAACCAGACCTGGAACTTGGTACCTCTACGTACCGGTCAGACACTTGTTGGGTGTAAATGGGTCTTTGTCATCAAACATGCTCCTGATGGGACGATTGACCGTCTGAAGGCCCGCCTGGTGGCTCGTGGCTTCAACCAACAACAAAGTCTCAATTATGAGGAAACATTCTCCCCAGTTGCCAAGCTTAACACGGTTCATGTTCTCCTCTCTGTGGCTTTGCATCACCAATGGACCCTACACCAACTGGACATCAAAATGCATTTCTCAACGACGATCTGCAGGAAAAGGTTTACATGCAGCAACCTCCCGGGTTTGAGACCACGGGGGAGTCCCGAGTTTGTCATCTTAAGAAGTCCATCTATGGTCTCAAACAATCCCCTCGGGTATGGTTTGACAAGTTTAGTAAGACCGTCCGACAAGTCTGCTTTACTCGAAGTTTAGCTGACTTCTCTCTGTTCACACGTCATCAGACGACGGGAACTGTTCTTCTATTGGTTTATGTTGATGACATCTTAATCACTGGAGACGATTCAAAGGCCATCCAAGCGGTCAAACAACACTTCAGCTCGTTCTTTCAAATTAAAGATCAGGGTCATCTTCGATACTTCCTCGGTCTTGAGATCGCAAGGCGACCAGATGGTCTTGTCATCTCCCAAAGGAAGTACTGTCTGGATCTCCTTCAAGATGCTGGCTACTCTGGATGCAAGCCTACTACTACTCCAATGGACGCAAATCATAAGTTGTGTGCACATTCTTCTGATGCAGATCTTCCTCTTCAAAATTTGAAATACTATCGACCACTTGTTGAGAAATTGATTTATCTAACAGTCACAAGATCGGATGTATCATTCGACGTTGGGGTGGTCTACAGATTTATGCATGCCCCGCGAATATCTCACCTTCAAGCTGTTGAGCGCATCCTTAGATACTTTAAAACATCCCCGGGTCAAGGATTGGTATACAAAACCTCATCCTCTACTCCAACATTGGTTGCGTATTCTGATGCAGACTATGTCGGTTCCTTGGATGATCGTCTGTCAACCAGTGGCTTTTGTACCTATTTTGAAGGTTATCTCGTTACCTGGCGAAGTAAGAAACAAGCAGTGGTTGCTCGATCCTCAGCTGAAGCAGAATACCGATCGATGACATCTGTTGTCTCTGAGCTTACCTGGCTTGAAAGTCTCCTTGCCGATCTAGGGTTAAAACTTCCCTCACCTGCCATCCTGTTATGTGACAGCCAAGCGGCGATACACATTGCAAAGAATCCAGTCTTTCATGAAAGAACAAAACATATTGAAGTGGACTGTCACTTTATCCGGGATAAAGGCTCTGTTTGGGACAGCGGCTGCGGATCAGAAATCTGCTCTCTGATCCGCAGCCGCTATTAATCATGTTTGTTTTATGTGGCGTTTTAGGAATCGCGGATCAATAAACAGCGGAATAACCTATTCCTCCAGCGCTATCTCCCCCCCCCCCCCCCCCCGCGTCTGGCGTCCGAAAAATCGCGCTCCTTTCCGCCTATTCTCTCCCACGCGCGATTCTCCCAAATCCTTCCTCCCGATCCCGTCGCGCCTCCTCCAGCCGATTTCCGGCGCACCTTCCCGCAGAGGTCCAGATCCCCTGCGTCGTCCAGCCGCAGAGCTCCAGATCGCCGGCGTCACCTGCCTTCCCGCCCATTTCCGGCGTCATCCATCCTTCCCGCAGAGCTCCAGATCTCCGGCTCCTCCCGATCTGCCTCCAGATCTCCGGCTCCAGATCTTTGGCGTGCCGTGCTTCTCTACCCGATCTCCTCCTCCACATTCCTCTGCCCTAGCTGGATCTTCTTCTTCTCCTCTGCCCTAGCTAAAAATAGAAAATTGCTATTCAAAGCGCACTTCTGCACAGAACACCCAAACACTCTGCAGCTTTTCAAAACTGCTCCCCAGAGATCTATTTCAAAACAACTCTATCCGGACAGTAGCTTTTCAATCCGCCAGAGCTGCCCCAAACAGACCCAAAGTCCAAATGAAGAATATAGAATTGAAGCATGTTACGGGTACTGAACAAGTTGCTGATATCTTCACAAAGGCTCTACCAAGTACCCTATTTTACCAGTGTCTGTCCAAGCTGGGTGCATACGACTTGTACGCTCTAGCTCGCGGGAGAGTGTTGGAAAAACCCATGTAAAGTGACCCATTTATTTGTATTTCTTTTTTTCTACTCTTTAGTCCCACATCTTGTATAGGACTCTCTTCTCTCTTTCTCCCTCCTATAAATATGTATTCATACCTTGTATTTGATTATTGAGATAGTATATACAAGTTTGAGGATTTCTCTACAGTACCAATCCCATGTTTGGGGTCAATTGCATGACTTGCCGCCCCCTGGACATATTTTCCTCCTCTTTGAGAAGATTGAAATACTTTATTTTAGAAATAAAAGTTCTTTTGGAGTGCAAGAATTTAATGCCATAAATCTTTCAATGTTCCGTGATCTCATATTGAACAAGCTCTTTTCTGGGGATTTTTTCGCGGCATCATTAATTGTTATAATAATGTCATCTATGAACAAATAATGTTAGGACTTCCTTTATTGTTTTATGAATAATTTATATAATCATCTTGACTTTGCATACTATTGCCAGCATGATTTTTGTAACCTTCTGTGCATTCCTTTATGAGATTATTTTAGTACATATTGATATAATATCTTATTTGGTTGATGTTTTTTTTGTTAGTTCCAAAATTACCATCAAAATCTGATGGTGGATCCATAAATAATTTAGTTTCTAAATCTGCACATATGAATGCGTACTTAAATCAAATTACTGTAAATTCCAATTAAACGTGTAAGAGAAACAAAATTCTCAAGGTTCATTTTTGCTATTGGATAGAGTTTCTTGATTGTCTACCACATGAGCTTATATCTGCCCAGTTAGATGACATAGGAAAGATTGTTGTAAAGGCCCAATTATAGGCCCATTTCCTTCTCCTTTAGTCCCACATCTCTTGTATAGGATTGTTCTTCTTCTCTTCTCCTATATATTTGTATTCTCTTGTATTTTACACATGAAGAAGTATATGTAAGGTTTTACTATTCCTTTCTACATGGTATCAAAGGGACTCGGTCTCTCCTTGCGGCTAGCACTCTGCTAACCGCCCGGCCTCTCCCTGCGGCTAGCCTCTGCTAACCGCCCGGCCTTCCCTTCCCGCGCCTGGAGCGGCCTGTTTGTTTTCTACCCGCTACCCGCGGCTAGAACTTTCTGCCCGCTTCTCTTCCCCTCCATTCCCGTGGCCTCCATCTCTGCTTCCTTCTTCCTTTTATAGGATTCTCTCCGGCAAGTGGGGCCTTCTCCCACTTCCTTCTACCCGCGCGGCTTCTTCTCTAACCACTGCGAGCTCTACCCTCTCTTTCTCCTACCCGCTGCGAACTCTGCCCGCTGCGAGTTCTCCTACTCGCGGCCTAGTCTTCTCCCTTTGTCTTCCCGCACGGTCTCTCCTTCACCGCAGCGACCTCTCCCCTTTTCTGTTCGAGCCGACCTCTCTTTTCGCTCCTTCTCTGGCCGCTAGTGTGTTCACTGTGACCGTGCGGTCTGTTTCTCCGCACTTGGGTTGCAGCCTCCCTATCTCTCGCTTGCTCTCCGCTGCTCTTGTCGCTTTGACTACCCGCTGCGGCCTATCGTGTAACCGCGCGGGCTTGTCGTGCAAGAGTGCTCTCCCGCAACAACCTCTTCTACCCGCGGCGACCTCGTCAACCCGCGACGACTTCTTCTCTGCCCTCTCGCTACTTTACTCCCTGCTCGCCGCATCTTCACCTAGTCGCCACGACTTCTCTTCATCATCGCAGCTTCTCTTTTCTTCTCTTCTCGCCGCAGATTGTTCTTTAACCGCTGCGATCTCCGCATCTGGGTCGCGACATCTTCCCTTGCCGCTGGTGTGATCACCGTGACCGTGCTGACTTTTCGCGTGGCTTTTTCTCTGGCTGGTCGCTGCGCCTTGTCTCATTGCGTGCAACCTCTCCTCTTCTCCGCTCCGCCTTCTTCAGGTTGCAGTTTGTTCTCTTCCCAAGCGGCTTGTTCGCGCCGCTGCGGCCTGTTCTCGCCGCTGCGGCCTGTTCTCGCCGCTGCGGCCTCTTCTTGAACGGCTTGTTCTCGACGCTGCGGCCTGTTCTCGCTGTTCTCAGTGCTTCCCCCGTTGTAGTCGCTGGATCGGTCGGCCTAACCGCTGCCTTCTTGCCGCCCGGCTTCCGTGCCTCGCTGCCGATCAGGTTTATGGCATCCGACTCGATCACTGCTGATGGGGTTGCTGCGTTGCGTACTCAACTACATCAGCTTCAAGGGGTAGTTAGTCGCTCCTCTGGCTCCGTTGCCTCGATCTTCAAGGAATGTATATCGTGCCTCTTACACAGCTCTCACTGGATTGTGGACTCAGGTGCTACACACCATCTCTCTCCGCAGCCGCCGCCCAAATATTTAGATACTGCTTACCCCAAGCACATCATTGTGGCCAATGGTGACACGCTCCCGGTTTCTGACGCTGCTCATCTGTCTCTTACTCTCTTTCCTTATCGTCGGTTCTTCATATTTCGGGCTCTCCTTTTAACCTTCTTTCTGTTAGCCGTCTTACGCAAGACCTTGATTGCTGTGTTACTTTCTCACGCTCTTCCTTTGTGGTGCAGGATCGACTGACGCAGACTATACTTGGTAGATGGTGACTGTCTAATGAGCTATGTCTTCTCGACGTTCCTCCCACTGCTCTCACCTCTATCTCCACCACTAATTGACATCGTCGTCTTAGGCATGCCCCTCTCCCAATTCTCAAGAAAGCTCTTCCTACGGTCTCTCTCCAAGAGTTTTTTTGTGAATCCTGTATCTTCGGTAAACAACACCATGTCTCCTTTTCTCCTTCATGTACTCGGAGCGATTCTCCCTTATCCCCAGTACATTCTGATATCTAGGGGCCCTATAAGGTCCCTAGTGTCTTGGGACATCGGTACTTTTTTACCTTTATAGATTATTACTCGCGGGTTACCTGGTTGTATTTACTTTGTGATCGTATCGAACTCACGACTACGTTCCGTCCGTTTCTTACGGAAACGCGCACTCAGTTTTCTACCCGTGTCAAAACTCTTCCTACGGACAATGCTCGAGAATATACTCGTCGCACCTTCTCCAACCTGTGCGCTGAGTTCGGTATTATACATCAGACTTCGTGTGCTTATACCCCTTAACAGAATGGCGTAGCTGAACGAAATAATCGCCACATCCTTGATGTGACTCGATCTCTCATGATCCAAATGCAGGTTCCTCCCCTATACTGGAACTTTGCCGTCTCTACTGCTTGTTATCTCATCAATCGCATGCCTTCGTCTGTCCTCAACTTTGTGGCGCCCATTACTCTCCTTTACCCATCCATAAACCTCTTCTCTCTCACACCTCGTGTGTTTGAGTGTACCTGTTATGTCCACCACCTTGGTCCTTCCAATGACAAGCTAGCCCCTCGTGCTACCAAAACTATGTTTGTTGGGTACTCACGCACTCAGAAGGGGTATGTCTGTTTTTCTCCGACCACTGGTAAGGTGGTTGTGTCTGCTGATGTCTCCTTTCATGAAGACCAATCATATCACACAAGTCCTTCTGATCCCCTTCTTCTTTCTCCGCTACCTCAGCCCATCATACCCGTGACGTCTCCACTTCCACCACTTCTCCCTACTCCTCCTCTGCTTCGGATTCCCACACCACCACCAGGTTTTTCCAAACCTCCTATCATTCAAGTTTACGCTCGTCGTCCTCCACGTCCAGATGCCCTAAAACAGCTTCCCCCTAGCGGTGTGCTCTCGCGGCCTGTTGATCCAGCAATCTCCTCAACAACTCATCCAATGACCAATTATGTCTCTCTACATCGGCTCTCTCCGCCCCTTCTTACCTTTGCTCTCTCTCTCTCCTCTATCTCTATACCTAACTATGTGCTGGAAGCCCTCCAGCATCCACGGTGGCATGCCGCAATGGACGAAGAAATGCATGCTTTATAGGGTAATCACACCTGAGATCTTGTATCTCTTCCTTCTGGTCACAACCGTGTTAGCTGCAAGTGGATCTTTACTATTAAACATGCTGCGGATGGGACGATGGATCGCTTAAAGGCTCGGCTGGTGGCTCGGGGCTTGACCCAACAATATGACCTTGATTATGAGGAAACCTTTTCTCCAGTTGCCAAATTGAATTTCGTTCGGGTTCTGCTCTCCTTAGCTGTTCACCGCCGATGGAATCTTCATCAGCTTGATATCAAGAATGCTTTCTTGAATGACCGTTTACATGCATCAACCGCCCGAGTTTGAGATCACGAGGGAGTCTCGTGTATGCTTATTTCACAAATCTATCTATGGTTTCAAACAGTCTCCCCGGGCATGGTTTGGGAAATACAGCAAGGCCGTTCGTGAGGTGGGCTTCAAACAGAGCTCTGCATATTCCTCTCTCTTCACTCGTCACCAGTCAACTGCAACCATAATACTTCTGGTTTATGTAGACGATATTTTAATTACTGGTGATGACTCAACCGGGATACAACATGTTAATCAACATCTAAACTCTATCTTCCAGATCAAAGACCTGAGAAATCTTCGATACTTTCTTGGCCTGGAGGTAGCTCGACGACCTGATGGTCTAGTCTTATGTCAGCGTAAGTATTGCGTTGACCTTCTGCAAGATGCCGGCCTCTTGTGGTGTAAATCTGCGGATACCCCAATGGAACTCAACCACATGCTATATGCTCAGGGATCTGAGGAGGACTCTCTACTTCCAAATCCAGAATACTATCGCCGTCTTGTGTGTAAATTGATCTACCCAACCGTCACATGACCAGATATATCATTTGCAGTTGGTGTGGTAAGTCGGTTTATGCATACCCCACGGGTCTCTCACCTTCAGGCTGTGGAGCGCATTCTCAGGTACCTGAAGAATTCTCCTGGGCAAGGACTTGTGTAAAAGCCATCCTCTTCTCTGTCTCTTATTACATACTCAGATGCGGATTACGCGGGCTCGTTGGATGATCGACGGTCTACAACTGGGTTCTGTACTTACTTTGGAGGAAATCTTATCACATGATGAAGTAAGAAGCAGATAGTTGTTGCTCGCTTGTCTGCTGAGGCTGAGTACCGTGCAATGGCGACTGTTACTTCTAAACTAACTTGGCTTGCAAGTATCCTCGGAGATTTGAGAGTTAAATTGTCCTCACCTCCAACTCTGTTTTGTGACATTCAAGCTGCAATACACATTGCAAAGAATTCGGTGTTCCATGAGTGGACTAAACATATTGTAACATCCGTAAGTTTTGACGCGAAATTTAATTTTAATTGTGGGGTCAAGTCGCGATGAATTTTGATCGAGGCAACGCGTCATCAAGATACAATGTTACAATGTTAGTTATAATTATAGCGAGAAGTATTTTAATTTTGGTAACGTTGCTCGGCGAAATCATTTAGTTCAAAGGAGTTAGTGTGGTATGGGTTGCGTTTAGCACGAATAAATAAATGAGGTGCCAATAGCAGTCCCCCCTCCTCATGCGGTTATCAAAACCACAAACAGTGTGTTATTTTTTTATTCCCGTAAATCTCATTCTCTTGGGTAAGAAAAATCGCAGGCCGACTTTTACCTCCCGACGTTTCCCGTTTCCGCAAGCAGCGATGGACGAGCTCGCGCCTCCCGCAAGCCCTAGCCGGCGGCCGATCCTCCTACAGAATCCCTCTCCGACCACTCCTCCTTCCTCTACGAGCGCCGGTGGGTATTCCTTTTCCTTGGCCGTGGAAGAGCCGGATTCAACCCTAACCGGTGGAACTCGGAATTGTTCGTTTCCGGTGAGTTTATTTCTCCTTTATCTCTATTCATTCATGGAAATTCTTCGTTTGGAAGTTAGTTTTAACCTAGGTTTTCATCATGTGGCCCTAAATAGGTTTTGGAGTACGGATTCCACCGCAAAAATTTGAGTTGGGCGCTTTGAGAGCCTCAATCACTCCCTCGTAAAGGTAAAACACTATATTAGTTTTGGATTTTTGGGTTACCCTAGTATTTTGGAATTTTTCCAAAAATGAAACCCTAAGGGGAAAATGGGTAATATAGAGTTAGCTTGATTGCAGGATTTTGGCGGGCTCGGGACAAGATTCTGAAAGTTTCTAGTAGTTGGAATTCCTTGGGAAAAACAGATGTCGCCGCACCGAGTGTACGGGCGCCGCAACATCACTGTAAGAAAACCTAATTTTTGTTAGTTATACATAACTAACAATATATTTTTGTATACGCTTGTGTAGGTTTGGTACGAATATCATGACCATGCATAGAAATGTATAGTGATAGGAAAACAGTCGCGGAAAATGTATACAATGACACCCTTCCCAAAGACCCAAGTAGTCAGATCAGGATTGGTAACGTTAGGTACGAAACCTTTACCCGTGTACGTGAGCTTGGAATTTGTCCAACCCAAGGGCGTGAATGTCCCTTCTAGTCGACCACATGAAAGTCAAGGGTCGTTCAGTAGTCCACTGAAGAGATATCCCAAACAGAGTGACATCAGACCGAAAAGGTCAGTCAGCACACATAAGACTTTTCGTGCTAGGTAGAGGCGCACTACCTTTCTCATAAGACATATGGTACCCTATGAGCAGTACAGTCTTGAGAGTTTGCTCCCTTTGAGACAGTTAGTAGATTCGAGACTGTGTCCGCGTGACACTAGAACAATTGAGTTCATCAGATGGTCTCGGGTCGTCAGTTTCAGATGTGCGTTAGGAGCTACTCTGCATAGAGCCTTCCAAGTAGAGGTGCAAGCTAGAAGTCACCTAGAACTCAAGTATAGACCTGACGTGAGACAGCACACTAATTAGTGAACGCCGAGACTTGGGTTAGTGAACTGAAAGTCGCAAACATAGAACAGGTAGATGTTTTGACCAGGTAGTGTTTTGAAGACATGCATAACATATAACATAAATGTTTTTAATGCACAAAACTATTTTCTAAAGACAATTCTAAGTTATCGAAGTCGCAAGACGCACCAATGCGCAAAGGGCCCCTGGAGCCTAGGAGCAAGGCGCAAGGCGCAGACGCGCGCCTGAGGCACGTGAGGTGCAAAAATTGGGGAAAAAGGAAATTGAGCGAATTGGGAGCCCAATTCGTTGGAATTGAGTGAATTGGGAGCCCAATTCGCTCTCGTCCAATTCGCTGGAATTGAGCGAATTGACCGCCCAATTCGCTGGAATTGAGCGAATTGGGCGCCCAATTCGCTGGAATTGAGCGAATTGGGCAACCAAATCGCTGGAATTGGGTTAGTTCTCTTCTATCAAGTTAGTATAAGAGCCATTTTGGGATGGAGTTAGTTTTCTTCTATCAAGTTAGTATAAGAGCTCATATTTTCCAATATTTTATCTAAACACGTGAGAAGTGATATAAGTACATGAGTCATAATTGATGCATACAAAGTGCAACTAGAAATCAAATAAAAAACTACAACATGTAATATAAAGTTGACGGAGATAAATAAATTTAGGGTAAAATTTTTTGTACCTTTTGAACACCCTTGATCAACCTCTCTTGAATTAACAATATAGCATGACTTCCACTCAGCTAATGAATGACCAAATACCTCCATAAAACACAAAGGACGTATTAGAATCAAACATTCAAGCATAATAAAATGAGATCATTTTTTGAAGGCAACATAATAAAAATAACAACATAAACAAAACAACCAAGTCAGCAATCATAATCTACCAAATCAATATTGCAATTTGTCGCACCAAAAACAAACCTAAGCTAGCAAGTCAACAATCAAATACTTTACACTAATGTGCAAGAAAATAACATAACATTACGGCGATCACGCCATTACTCATCGTCTGAATCAATAAAGGTTTCATTTTCTTCACTAAAAGTTTCTTCTTCTTCATTGAACTCAGCCTCTTATTCATGCTCGGCATCATCTATACGCATGGTTGAAGTAGGTGCCTTATTCTTAGATGTGCTCCCCTTGTCAGCTACCATCTTCGCTTTAGATAAGCGCGTGGAGTAGATGTCTTCTTCTACTCCGCTGTCCCTTGCTACTGCACCCCAGGTCAATAATTCGTCATCAAAAACTATATCGTCATCCTGCTCAACCTCCTCATCTTCCTCCATTCTTCCCATCAGACTTTCATTGCTATCGTCAATATCTTTCAGCGAGATCGGATCAATACGATCACGTGAATCATATCGGCGACGCAAGACACGATTGTATTTTATAAATATTAAATCATTTAGGCGTTGTTGTGTCAGTCGATTTCTTTTTTTGCTATGCACCTGCAACGTAACAAATAAATAATTAATCATATAATAATATAAATTAATATTTCCATACTTGTTCAAAAAAATTCATACATGCTCAAAAAAACTCCAGTTGCGTTCACATCCAGATGAACTGCAAGTGAGACTTAAAACCTTTACTGTAAATTTAGTCAAATCAGGAGTATCAGCTCCATATGATTGACACCATTCAACTACCCCAAAAAATAAATATCAAGAAATTAATGAATCATTCTTATTAAATAAATTGTTTGTTTGAAACTTGAAATAATATTTTATTAACTAACCCGGGGACTTTGTTTTTCTATGACGAACTGCAAATTGCATTCCAAATAAATCTTTAGCATTTCTATATAAACTTAGTTGATCCATAATTATATCTTGAATTTCAGGACTTGGAATGATCTTTTGCATTGTTTGATATAAACCCCTTATGACTTCTCCATATAATGCCATTTCAGGATTTGAATAGAAGAATTCTGGATTTAAATAATGAGCCGCCGCATGCAATGGTCGATGAAGCTGATTTTCCCATCTCCTGTCAACAATCGCAAAGATTTCTTTATATTTTTCCTCTTTCCCATTGAAAAAGTTCATGATTGTCTCCTTTGCTCTATCCATAGCCTCATAGATATAACCCATAGCCGGTCTTTTCTCCCCATCTACCAATCTTAGTACCCGAACTAAAGGTCCGAAAATCTTCAAAATGTACACAATAGTACTCCAAAAAGAGACCATGTATATAATGCTTTGTACTTGCTTACCTCCTGTTTCCTTTGCCCACTTTATGTCCACTCTGGTGAAGTGAACATCTTCCTTAGATTTGTCCTCTGTTTATGAATGTGCTGAAGAGCAAGAAATGAAGTCACAAACCTAGTAACAGCAGGTCTAACAAGCTCCACTTGTCCTGTGAAGCTCCTTAGCATGTTGACTAGTCCAGGCCGAACATAAAAATAACTGTTGACGCTCATTGCTCCTTTAATTGTTCTACTAATGCTTGACATCTTTCCAATATCCTCCAGCATTAAGTCGATGCAATGAGCAACACACGGTGTCCAATATAAATGTGGCCGTTTTGCTTCCAATAATTTTCCTATTTCATAATAAACACATTTATTTAATTTCAATATACGACCTTAAATTTTAAAAAACATTAAAAGAGAATGATTAACGATATATTTACCTGCTAGTACATTATTGCTCGCACTATCAGTAATAACTTGAACAACATTAGCCTCTCCAACACGTTCCACTACTCTAGCAAGCAATTCAAACATCCTCTCTCCAATCTTTGCGTAATCAGATGCATCAACAGATTCCAGGAAGAATGCACCTTTTAGTCAATTTACCAAAAAATTTATAAGTGTTCTCTGTTTCTTATCTGTCCATCCGTCGGCCATAATAAAACATCCAAACAACCTCCACTCATCCTCATATTTCTTCATCATCTTGTGGATTTCAATTACTTCATTATTCAACAAAGGCACACGAACTTCATGATAACTGGGTGGTTTCAATCCAACCCCAAACTGGCCAATGGATTCTATCATCACTGCAAAACTACGGTAACTAACCACATTAAAAGGAATAGCTGCATCATACATCCATTGAGCTATATGCTTGCAATCTCTCCTCTAAGTTCCTTCTTACATGTTTCGTTGATTGAAGTTTGCTTCATTTGCTAATGTTGGCCTTTTTGTTTCATTTTTTTCTCAATATTAGATGCAAAAAAAAACATCCATCGCTCCTTTAGTCCTAGACTTTTTATGGGCACCGCTTGGACCGCATCCATGAATCTTCGCACCGACGTCATCCATATCCTCATCGCTTCCAAAGGTATCTACATCTGCAAAGTCTGGGAATGCTTGTTTTTCTGTAATGCTTACAACCATTTTCTTTTGCATATAGTCTTGAATTTCTATTCGTACATGCTGTGGGCATTTGAGACAGACTTTGATATTTCTAAATCCCCCCACTATATGTTATTTCGTACGATAAATTCCACCCTTTGTGACTTTCTCATAGAAAATGCAAATTACATCATTTTTATTAGTTACAGATGTCTGCCGCACGTACTTCCAACTAGGATCAATCCTAGATTGGACATTGGATGAACCAGATCCACTCGCGTCCATTTCCAGCTATTAAAACTTTTTTTAAAAAAATTATTATATAGAACAAGATAATTAGTGAAAATTGTAGCGTTCAGTTCACTGTTTTACAGTGAACTGGGCTGCCCAGTTCACTGTAAAGCTCCAGTTCACTGTTTTACAGTGAACTGGGCTCCAGTTCACTGTTTTACAGTGAACTGGGCTCCAGTTCACTGTTTTACAGTGAACTGGGCTCCAGTTCACTGTTGTTTTACAGTGAACTGGAGCCCAGTTCACCTTTTACGGTGAACTGGAGCCCAGTTCACTGTAAAACAGTGAACTGGGCAGCTCCAGTTCACCGTAAAAGGTGATCTGGGTTGCCCAGTTCACCGTAAAAGGTGATCTGGGTTGCCCAGTTCACTGTTTTATTTACAATGAACTGGAGCCCAGTTCACTGTAAAACAGTGAACTGGAAGCACAGTTCACTGTTACAGTGAACTGTGCTTCCACTATGACTATATGCTAGAAGGCTAGAACAGAAGAGAGCAGTCAAAATAATCACTTGAACTGGGCTTTCACTATACGTCTATGCTAGAACAGAAGAGAGTAGCCGAAAAACATGACAGCCAAAAAAAAACATCCGAAAAAATCTTCAAACGACAGTCAAAATGCAAGAAGAAGAAGTAATGAAGTGAGAAAAGGTTACCAAAAGTGGCGGCGGCCGGCGAGCCCAAGAAGAGCGGCAAACGGAAGAGGAGCGGCGACAGGAGCGGAGCGGCGACTGGAGCGGAAATTTCAACCTTAACCGGGAGCCGAAACTGATGCGTGAATCAGGAAAATGAGGCCAGCGACTATATAAAGATAACTGTGTTAAAATAAACCGAGCCCATCCCGATTCTAGGCTAGGCGCGCCTAATTAGCGCCTGAAAGGCTCCCAAGGCGCGCGCCAGGCGCGCCTGGGGCGCGCCTGGGCCAATTCGCCTGCCTCGCCCAGTCTCGGGGGCTACTCCGTGCGCCCGGTGCGCCCGACGCCTCAGGCGCGCCTAGGCGCGCGCCTTGATAACTTAGAAAGACATGCATTCATCATATGAGAAAATATTTTTAGTGTCACTAGGAGAAATTATTTTTCTTTACTCTTACCCATCGTGGGCAATGTTTTTACAGGGGACCCACTTGAGAAACTACGCCTAGGATGAGCATTTGGTGACGTCAGTTTGTAGTGTTTTCTCATTCAGTTCTTCTTTACTTTCAGCTTATAGTTGTAGTTGTGGGCAATGTACCTTGTTAATATTTTATATGCCATGTATCAGACTTATGATAGTATTACCGATTTTCAGTCATTTCAATTATATTCATGTTTAGTGGCTCTGTGAATCCAGATATCAAGTATGTGGTTACCCTTAATTTACTTTCTTAGCTTCCGTTGTAAGTTTTAAATTTTTTGGTACCTTCTACTTTATACCTGCTGTGTACTAGTTTTGATACTGTTTCCTAGTTCTCTTTATATCGCTGACCCGGACGGATGACTGATTATTGTAAAACTGTGAATGAGTGCTACAAATTGGTATCAAAGACAGGTTTAGGATCCCTGGACCCAAGAAAGATTCACAGAGCCATAGGAATGTGTATGAGTAAACTTTTGTTAGTAGAGTATTTAAGTTGCGTTTAAGCCATAGTTTTAGCAAGAGTATGAAATAAAATTGCTAAGCCAGATTTCGCAGATGCTTGATAAATAACCAGACTTCTTTTATATGTTCTATCAGGCACCACGAGTCAGTGAACCGGGTGAATCTTCACGTCAGGACCCTGTTCCTAACGCGACTATGGGAGATGCTGCCGTGCCACAGGTACCACCAGTTCCAACAGCTCCAGAGGGCACTGACATAACGTCTCAGATTGCCAAGGCGGTTACTGTTGCCTTGATGGAGTTTCAGAGAGGACTGACTGCAGGGTTTCCAGCTCCAGTACAAGTACCAGCCCCTGCACCAGCTCCTGCCCCAGCACTCGTGGAGATGACCCTGGAACGCTATTTGAGGAACTTTAGAGAGCTTCAACCTTCAAACTACAGTGAGGATGAGACCCCGATGGACACAGATGATTGGATAGCAAACTCCAGAGAACTGCTGGATGTTTTGGAGTGCCCAGAGAACAAGAAGGTTCCTCTGGCAGTTTTCCTCCTTCGAGGTGAGACAAAGGTCTGGTGGGGCAAGTACCGGACAGATGATCCTACAGGTAAAGTGTTAGTAACCTCACCCAAATAAGGGGAGATCGTTGGATCCCTAGTTTGATTTGGGCTAGGTTCACTAACTTAGGATCTTGTGACCCACAATGTATAGCCAGGGTCATAGTTGTGTCCTAGAGTCTAGGCAAAGTCCTTAGAGTCAACATCACATGGACCAGCTATCAACAAGACTGCCAGAGACTCAAAACTTAGAAGATTTCAAGACTCTGTAAAGTGAGTTCGACGTTCGTCGAACTCAGGTCGACGATTGTCGTGCTCAGCTCGACGATCTCAGAGTAAATTCTCTGAGCTGAGCTCGACGAACTTGGTACTTAGGTCGACGAAAACTTGGACACTACAACAACACTTCAAGTTCAGAAAACATCAAGATATTCTAAGTCCTTAGTATCAGACTTTGGTCAACGAACTTAGTTCTCAGCTCGACAAATTCTATTCTTTGGTCGACGAATCTTTGGACTACTACAACATTCTGTCAAGACTATGTTCTCTAGTCTCAGTTCGACGAACCCAGTTCTCTGGTCAACGAATTCTGGACTCTGTACTTCAACACTTTCATTCAGAAATTATTCTAAGTCCAGACTGAACTCCAGTCGACGAACACATTTACCAGCTCGACGAACTTCAGACACAGAATAGGCAAAGTTCAGAAGAAACAACAGTTCGGTTTCCAGCTCAACGATCATGGAACTCAGCTCGACGAACAGAAGCCGTCTGGTCGACGAACAAAACATCTCAGCTCGACGAATTGTGGACTCAGTTCGACGATTTCTGTCATCTGTTTAACGATTCCAGACTAAGTCATTTCCAGCCCTGTCCCCATTATTACTGCAATGATTCCTTGGTAATCAATGCTCTAACATTCTCTGAATATAACCGTTAGAGGAGCATTGATTGTGATATTCTCCAGGATTATTGCTTGCCATTTTTCCACGGGACAGTTGGGAAAATTATTCAATGCTGCTTATTCTCTAGGCCGTCAGCATTGAATGAAGAAGGAATTCAAAATTCGAAAGACCAATTTCCCCAAAAAAAAAATATAAAAAGAGATTTTTCTCTTTTCTCTCACACAGACAGAAAAGATTATTCCTGCTTTCATCCAAAAGATATTCTGAAGCAGATCTTCATCAGATTTCTCATTCTGTCAGTAATTTGAAGAAGAAGCAAGAAGAACACCTTTTTCAAATCAAGAGTCTTCCTATTCTTCTTCTCCAAGACCATGCTAAGACATTCAAGCACCATCAGTCTAAAGCTCCTAGATCAAGTCTCTCAATTGAAGGCCTATCACCCTGTGCAAAGCTCCAGTTCTCCTGAACTCTTCTACATCTCAGGGGGAGCATTGACAACATCACTGAATCCACATAGTCTTCTCATTGTGATTGAGAAAAGAAGACTTTCATCACTCTCTCATCCCCACCTCTGTAAAGTGTTGTCATCTCCCTTCAAAAGTGATTCCTGGTTACAAGTCACCTGATCAAAAGACTCGAGGATTTGGTTTTTGAGCACCTGATCAAAAGCTCATTGGTGTCAGACACCTGATCAAAAACCTGAGTGGATTCCTACCAGGGTGGTAGAAGAGTGGATGTACCCAGGTTGGGGAACCACTATAAAATTTCTTGTGTCGTCTGGTTGCCTCTTTTCTTTTTGTTCTTGCTGTGTTTGTGTTTTTAGGACTGCTGTGTGCTTATTTACTTTAGTTTAATTCTGCACCTTTTAATTACAACAAAAGCTGTAATAATTTTATAAGGACCTACAAATACTTTATTCACCCCCCCTCTAGAGTATATTAGATCTAACACATCACTTTCAGGCTATAGGTCAATGTTCGCTCAAGCGAATAGGACCCACACGATCCGGACAATTAGCTATTCAAGTTAAATTATTCGCAAACATTCACAATTCTAATAAGAGATAATGCAAGCTAAATTAGAGATTTAAAATTAAGTCCAAAATTAATCCCAAAGTTAATTAATATGAGGGTAAACCAAATCTCTTGAACTCAAGGGAAAATCAAGGGTGATGAATCTGATTTCTTCAAGTGTTCACGAGATCTACCCGCTCCAAATTATGCGAGAATATTCGGGAGAAAAACATGCTTAAAATTTCAGATTTACTTAAGCACAAATTTCAATATAAATCAGGACAATAAACTAGCGTTCTAATTCCACCAAAATCTCACAAAATAATTTTTGAAGAAATCACACGAGATTTTTTTAGAAAATCGTTACCCAATCCCAAGAAGTCCGTCCACAAGATGAGTGGAAGAATCACACACGATAGTGGTAGATTCTCTATTTCCACCCAAACGCCACAGATCCGCACCGGACGATGAAAACACGAGTCGTCTTCCTTTTGCGAAACCCTAAAAGAGGGAGAATATTGAAAACCAAGATATATTAGGAAAGAGGTGAGAGAAAAGATGGTGGCTAGGGATGTTTTTGAGGAGGTCGGGTTGTGAGGGAGGTGGATGGCCAGTTGGGTTTGGTGATGAGGGAAGGGGCTCGGGTATGAGAAGGGGGTGGCTTGTAGGTGGTCGGCTAGGATGATGGGAGAAGGAGGCGGCTAGGTTGAGGGGAGAGGGTGGAGGCTATGATGAGGAGGGTTGGAGGCTAGGTTTAGGGGAGGATGTGCTTGGCTTGGAGTGAGAATTAGAGGAGGAGGAGGAGAGGAGGGGAGGCCAGATATAGAGAGGGAGAGAGGGAGGAGGAGGGGTGGCCGGCGGGCAAAGAGAGGGGAAGAGAGGTGTGGCTGAGATTTGCCAAGGGGAAAGAGGGGGAAATTTCACTCATGAAATTTTAGGTTTTCTTGTATTCATTCTCTAAACAATATGACAAATATCATGACCTATATATAGGCTGACACCACTCCATCTGCTGCAATTCAAAATTTAAAATTTAAAATTCAAAATGACACTATGATGGTTATATGCACCCATCAAGAAAATAAAAAAAACAATGCAAAATTTAAATGTATGAAATTAAAATACTCTTGATGGTTATAGACACCCATCATTACATGAAATTAAAATAATAATGAAATGCTTGGAAATAAAAATGCTAAAATATAAATTATAAAATACATAATTATAATTATGTAATTTATAATTATATATTTTATTTATTGGCGGCGGCGGACGTCGAGCAAAACATGCAGCGGCGTTGGCGTTGGCGAAGAAATGTCGTGGTAGACTCCCATCCTCGAGCTTGCGACAACGACCGTCCCAATCCACGAACTCTCTATGACGGGGATCCACGGCCGCATCAGCATCGTCGCCATCAATCCTCCCCCACTTAAAATTACTCATCACCGATGAGTGGCCTGTGAGGGAAGAACAATCCAAAACAGCAGCAACATGGGGCAAATCTGGCCCCACAATCCGTGTCGTAGTAGCATGAACATCCCATAGCACTAAGAACCTGTCAGGTGTAGAAATAACAAAACTCGAAATGGTGTCAGACAAAAGAAAATTAACTTGAATCTTACCATCCTGTTCAAGAACCAAGGAGTCCACGTGGAAAATAGACACGACAGTACTAACACTCCCCAACCCAAAAGAATATTTAGTGGTAGGAAGAAACGACGGAGACAACAACTCAGGTGAAACAGCGACGTACAGTAAAAAGTCCGGAAACTTGAAATAAAGTGAAACACCCCGTGCTATAGAAAAATCTGAAATAAAAGCATGAAATCCGACGTTCTTCATAATCATGGATGGGTCGGCGTTCCTACATATTAATTTATTAACAGAGCCAGAAGGCATCCGCTCGGGGACTGACCAGACTAAACCCAAATCACTAAATTTAACATCAGACAGTCTCAGAAAAGAGTGGAAGTGCGTGCAACATAACCTTAAATGAAACACTAATGTCCTAGGTACATGAGTAGAGAATCCATGTGCTATATGACAATACACAAAAGCAGAGGATAAGGGGGCTAAGTCAGGTGGCACAGGAGCCTTGTAATCAAAGATAATTTTTATGGGCTCCGATACTGCAGTCTTAATTTCAATTTTAATATTTTCACGCTTGGCATGAAGATATGCTAAGGTGAACCGCTCATCATAAACAAATGAATTGGACGCTCCCAAATGTGAATAGATGTGTGAGCGAAACAACTCAAGGGACCCAACTATGGTCACTAACGTGGGGAAATAAGGGTCATCAAATGGCGGTGGTAAAATGTGTGCGATCGGGTGTGGTATATAAGTATATCTAGGGGACACCACATCCAGAGACACAATTGCCAAAGAAATAGAGTTAGTCGTAGTAGGGGACGGAACCGTAGACGGACTCGCAGAAAAATGAGCTGTCAAAAGTGACGTGTAGTCATATCTATGAGGTGCGGTGAATAGTCCAAATACTACTGCGCTCAACATAGTAATATCTACACGCTGAGTCAATGTCAAAGTAGGAACTAATAAAGTGGGCGCGTCACAACAACTCAGTCTAGGAATTCCGGATCCACGTCCAAAAAAGTCAACGAATGTGGGCAAATAAACAGGGGGAAGGGTCAGTAAAATCAAACCCGGGATAAAATCCGAATCAGTAAAAATTTCACCCAACGGTGACGACATCAAAGAACTCTCATCCGGGTGTACAACAACAAAATCGTCCAAAATTACCCTTCCCTTAGATGGTAACTCATCCACAATAACACTTGGGACATCCTCACTCTCAGGCTCCTCAGATAACTCAGATATAATCTCAGTGGGTACGATCGTAGGCTCTAACACGATGAGGATCATATCATGGAGAGGGCACTCAATACTAGGGTGAACTGACACAACGCTAATATGACAAGTAATAGGCAATGGAATACTCTAAAAGATCGGAATGTAATCATTTCATACATCGTCTTCTAAATCATTAGGGATTCCCTCACTTTCAGAATCATCAGACTCGTCGGGCACTATCGTACGTGAAGGAATACTCTCACCTAGCTGGTCATCTTCAGAATCCAGAGATAGTATATCAACATCAGCATCCTCAGGACAACGAGATACCACATCTACATCAACATCCTTATGGGTATCAGTCACTATATCAGGGGGCTTAGATGTCGAGGCTAAAGGAGCAGACACCCTAGTAATAACCTCTTTCGATTTCAAATTTTGGGGTCTAAATGGCTTATGTTCCCTAGAGGTGGGAATATACACACTTTGGGTATTAATACCTCTATGGGGATAGGATCTATCCTGAGGCGTAGGTTCACTCCTATAAGCAGATATGGGTCTAGTGACAAAACTATTCTTGCTAACAGGTGTGGTGCTATTAGTACGTAGGTAGGCGGGATCAAATTGATCCGAGATTAGGCTACGCATGTACGGCCAAGCAATTTTATAGCTACCAACACGACGTTCTTCGTTTAACCAAAACATGCGGGCTCGACCTATTAACCGCTCTCAGACGATGTTAACCTTTTGGTGGTCATCCCATTCGTGACAATCAAAATAGATTTCTACCACTTAAGCCAGTCTCTAAAATATTTGGGATCCCCATAACCATCATAGGTGAATATATAAGTCTGGGGAAGATTAAAATTCTTAGGGTATGATGACAAGGCTGGGGTAGGACTAGCCACGACTTTCACATACAAATAGTCATACCCGTCATAAGTTGGTGCATGTGTTCTAGCATACACGTCATATGCCATTTTCCAGTAAGAACCGGAGGAAAAAATTCACCCGGAACCGATGCACATGCAATGAATAAATAACTTGACCCTATTTAATTTTAAATTTCCTCTTATTTTGGAAGTGATGCGTTCTTTTTAAATAGTATGACCATATTTTTTTTGGGCAGGTCGTACGCCAGATATGTTTACGTGGGGTGAATTTTCTAGAGCCCTTGCAAGTTGGTTCGTGCCTCCTTCCGCGCGACGAGGTCTACAAGAGAAATACCTTAGACTTTTCCAGGGGGACAGGACTGTTGCTGAGTACGAGCGAGAGATTACCCATCTGGCTCGATATGCGAGCGTGATGTAGGGAGACCCGGCTGAGAAGTGCAGCCGTTTTGTGGATGGTTTGCGTGACTCGTTGAGGCAGCCGCTGATGTCCATGGTCAATGCTGACTACAGGAGCTTAGTGGATACGACTCGCAGGCTGGAGGCTGATCAACAGAAAGTTCAGAGACGAAGCAGTTTTCGTACGAAGCGATCTCAGGATTCGCATCAGCCGCAGCAGAGCAGAAATGACCAAGGGAAGAATTGGAATAAGAAGCAGAAGCCTGATGCGAGGAAGAATGGTCAGTCTGGAGACAGGAACAAGGACTACCCCCTTGTCCCAAGTGTCAGCGTCGCCATCCAGGAGAGTGTTTGGCCAGCGCGGGCGTGTGTTACAAGTGTCGTCAACCTGGACACATAGCTCGCTACTGTCAGGAAGTTGGTTTGAATCAGGTAATCAAAACCTAGTTGTATTTTTGTATATTTATGAAATTACTGTAGATGACAAATGTAATTTGTTCCTGCAGTCGAAGTATGAGGTTGGTGGCTCTAGCAGAGCAGACAAGGGCAAAGCTTTGATGATTACTGATGGAAGACCACAGCAGGGTCGAGATTTGGTGCAGCCCAGAGCTTATGGGCTTGGTCAGCAGGAGGCAAATGATCAGGAGGATGTAGTGACAGGTAAGTGTTTACTTTGCTTAACAAGTTTATTTAATCCTCCGTAGTGACACTCTTTTCTTTTCGAAAATCATTCATGTAGGAATCCTTATGATTCGTAATTTACCTTCCAAGATTCTGTTTGATACGGGCGCCTCGCACTAGTTTATCGCAGAATCTCTAGTGCGTAAGCTGAATTTAGAAGTCTTTTCAGAGACAGTACCACTGGAAGTCATGATGCCGAATGGATCCCTTCTGCAGACCAGCGATAAGTGCAGGGTACCAGTGCAGTTTGGTGACGCCGAGATTATCGTGGAAGCTTTGCAGCTACCTATTGCAGGATTCGACCTAATCTTTGGAATGGACTGGCTTTCGACAGTCAACGACAGGGTTGACTGTAGGGCGAAACAGATTCAGTTTGAGGGTCCTAACCAGACTGTATTTTCTTTTCAGGTCTTGAAGGGAGTAGTGAATATGATCATCTTCGCAGTCCAAGCTAGAAGGTGCATCAGTAAGAGTTGTGAAAACTTTGTAGTACTGATGAATGCAGAGGCTAAAGCTGACTTGACAGAGGTACCAGTGGTGCAGGAGTTCCCCGATGTTTTCCCGGAAGAGCTCCCTGGTGCCCCTCCAGATAGAGAGATTGAGTTCCCGATAGATTTGCAGCCTGGGGCTACACCAGTAGCCAAATCCCCCTACAGGATGGCTCCAAGTGAACTAGCGGAGTTGAAGAGCTAGTTGCAAGAGTTACTTGATTTGAGTTTTATACGTCCCAGTACTTCACCTTGGAGTGCTCCAGTACTTTTCGTGAAGAAGAAGGATGGTTGTCTGAGACTGTGCATAGACTACCGTGAGTTGAACAAGCTGACATTAAAGAACAAATACCCGATTCCCAGGATTGATGATTTGTTCGACCAGTTGGTGGGCTCGTGCACCTTTTTCAAGTTAGATTTGAGGTCGGGCTACTATCAGTTAAAGATTCAGGACGTGGATGTTCAGAAAACGGCTTTCCGTACCAGGTATGGACACTTCGAGTTCGTGGTCTTGCCGTTTGGGCTGACCAATGCCCCTTCAGTATTTATGGATCTGATGAACAGAGTTTTTCGGGAGTACTTGGATCGTTTTGTTATCATTTTTATCGATGACATCTTGGTGTTCTCAAGGAGTGCAGAAGATCATGCCACACACCTCAGGATTGTTTTGAGCACCCTCAGGAAGAATCAGTTGTACACTAAGTTTTCTAAATGTGAGTTTTGGCTTTCAGAGATTGCATTCTTAGGCCATATGATCAGTCAGAAAGGGGTTAGTGTCGATCCGAATAAGATAGAGACCATTAAGAATTGACCAAGGCCCACGACAGTTTCAGAGGTTCGCATTTTTTTGGTTCTTGCTGATTACTACAGGAGATTCATCAGGAATTTCTCAAAGATAGCCTTACCACTGACTTCCCTCATTAGGAAGGGTAAGGGCTTGGATTGGACAGTTGAGTGTGAATTGGCTTTTGAGGACTTAAAGAGCAGATTGATGACCGCACCGATCTTGAGTTTACCTTCATGGCCTGACGAGTTTCAGATCTCTAGCGATGCGTCAGGTCAGGGTTTGGGCTGTGTTCTCATGCAGCATGGAAAGGTCGTAGCCTATGCCTCGAGACAGTTAAAGGTTCATGAGAGGAACTATCCCGTGCATGACTTGGAGCTTGCAGCAGTCATTCATGCTTTGAAGATATGGAGGCACTATCTCTATGGTGTTCGTTGTGAGATCTTCACTGATCATAAGAGCCTCATGTATATCTTTGATCAGCGAGAGCTCAATTTGAGGCAGCGCAGATGGTTAGAGTTTCTATCAGGCTACGACGTAGACATTCAGTACCATCCAGGAAAGACGAATGTTGTAGTTGATGCCCTTAGCCGTAGATGTTCATGTTGCTTCCTTCTCACTCAGCAGGAGGAGTTAGTACGAGAACTGGAGAGACTGGACATCATCGTTGTGCCCCGTTGTAGTTTTGGTTCTACAAGGTTGAGTTGGATGGAGATTACTTGCGACATCAAGGATAGAATCAGGACAGCTCTACCGTTGGATCCAAAGATGGCAGAGGTTTGAATCTCAGTGCAGACAGGTCAGAAGTAGAGATTCACTATTCAGGATGATTTATTGTTGTTTGATGGTAGAGTGTGTATTCCCGATGTTAGTCACCTTCACGAGGACGTTCTATTTGAGGCATACAATTCCAGATATTCTATACATTCGGGTAGCACAAAAATGTATGCAGATCTCAAGAAGGTAGTCTGGTGGCCAGACTTGAAAAGTGATGTTGCAGATTACGCAGGGAAGTGTGAGTCGTGCAAGTTGGTTAAGGCCGAGTGCCAAAGGTCTGGAGGCAAGTTGCAGCCACTTCCCATTCCCGAGTGGACTTTTGAGGATATATCCATGGACTTCATCCATGGTCTGCCGAGATCTCAGAGTGGAAATGACTCTTTGTGGGTTTTAGTAGATCGGCTTTCTAAGGTTGCCCATTTCATTCCTCTTAAGAAGACAGATCAGGGTCCCAGATTAGCACAGTTATATATGGATGAGGTAGTTCGACTTCACGGTGTTCCCAGGATTATAGTTTCAGACCGAGATGACGGATTCACCTCCAGGGAGTGACGATACGTACATGAGCGGTTGGGTACTAGATTACATTTCAGCACCGCATTCCATCCCCAGACCGATGGACAGACTGAGCGCACAAATATGACTTTGGAGGATCTGCTACGGATGTGCATTTTGGACTTTGGAGGAAAGTGAGAGAAATATGTTACTCTTGTGGAGTTCTCATACAATAACAGTTTTCAGACGAGTATTGAAATGACACCGTTCGAGGCCCTCTATGGTAGACGTTGTCGGACACCGTTGTGTTGGGCTGACAGTGAAGAAAGATCTACCATCAGAGAGTCATGAATTGATAAGACCACTGACAGGATCAAACTCATTCAGGAGCGTATGCAGACAGCTCAGGATCGCCAGGCCAAGTATCATGATCAGAAGCACATGTCAGTAGAATTCAGAGTTGGAGACTACGTTTATCTGAAGGTCAGACCAGTCAGAGGAGTCTCTAGAATAAAGCGGATGAAGAAACTGAGCCCCAGATTCGTTGGTCCTTTTGAGGTGCTGGAAAGAGTTGGTGAGGTTGCTTATAGGTTGGCCTTACTTGAGGAAATGAGTGGTGTGCATGATGTATTCCACGTCTCCTATCTGAGGAGAGCAGTCAGGGATTCCAGCCAGATCATCAGTACCGAGGAAGCACCAATCGAGACAGATCTTAGTATTGGGGTTAGACCAGTCAGAATAGTGGATTCAAGGATACAGAAACTCAGGAATAGAGAGATTCGCATGGTCAAAGTCCTTTGGATGAACTGTGGCAGTCCAGAGTATACTTGGGAGCGAGAGGATGAGCTTAAGAGCAATGCAGACTACTCTTTTCTCTTCGATTCAGGTATGATTACAATTTTCGAGGACGAAAATTTTTGTTAGGAGGGGAGATTTGTAACATCCGTAAGTTTTGACGCGAAATTTAATTTTAATTGTAGGGTCAAGTCGCGACGAATTTTGATCGAGTCAGCGCGTCGTCAAGGTACATTGTTATAATGTTAGTTATAATTATAGTGAGAAGTATTTTAATTTTGGTAACGTTGCTCGGCGAAATCATTTAGTTCAAAGGAATTAGTGTGGTATGGGTTGCGTTTAGCACGAATAAATAAATGAGGTGCCAATAGCAGTTTCCCCCCCTCTCCTCATGCGGTTATCAAAACCGCAAGCCGTGTGTTATTTTTTTTATTCCCGTAAATCTCATTCTCTCGGGTAAGAAAAATCGCAGGCCGACTTTTACCTCCCGACGTTTCCCGTTTCCGCAAGCAGCGACGGACGAGCTCACGCCTCCCGCAAGCCCTAGCCGGCGGCCGATCCTCCTCCAGAACCCCTCTCCGACCACTCCTCCTTCCTCTACGAGCACCGGTGGGTATTCCTTTTCCTTCCTTGGCCGTGGAAGAGCCAGATTCAACCCTAACCGGTGGAACTCGGAATCGTTCGTTTCCGGTGAGTTTATTTCTCCTTTATCTCTATTCTTTCATGGAAATTAGTTTTAACCTAGGTTTTCATCATGTGGCCCTAATTAGGTTTTGAAGTACGGATTCCACCGCAAAAATTTGAGTTGGGCGCTTTGAGTGCCTCAATCACTCCCTCGTAAAGGTAAAACACTATATTAGTTTTGGATTTTTGGGTTACCCTAGTATTTTGGAATTTTTCGAAAAATGAAACCCTAAGAGAAAATAGGTAATATAGAGTTAGCTTGATTGCAGGATTTTGGCGGTCTCGGGACAAGATTTTGAAAGTTCCTAGTAGTCGGAATTCCTTTGGAAAAGCAGATGTCGCCGCGCCGAGTGTACGATCGTCGCAGCACCACTGTAAGGAAACCTAATTTCCTTACGCATTTGTAGGTTTGGTACGAGTATCATGACTATGCATAGAAAGGTGTGGTGATAGAAAAACGGTCGCGAAAAATGTGTAGAATGACACCCTTCTCCAAGACCCAAGTAGTCAGATCAGGATTGGTAACGTTAGGTACGAAACCTTTACCCGTGTACGTGAGCTTGGAATTTGTCCAACCCAAGGGCGTGAATGTCCCTTTTAGTCGACCACATGAAAGTCAAGGGTCGCTCAGTAGTCCACCGAAGAGATATCCCAAGCAGAGTGGCATCAGACCGAAAAGGTCAGTCAGCACACATAAGACTTTTCGTGCTAGGTAGAGGCGCAATACCTTTCTCATAAGGCATATGGTACCCTATGAGCAATACAGTCTTGGGAGTTTGCTCCCTTTGAGACAGTTAGTAGATTCAAGACTGTGTCCGCGTGACACTAGAACAATTGAGTTCTTCAGATGGTCTCGGGTCGTCAGTTTCAGATGCGCGTTAGGAGCTACTCTGCATAGAGCCTTCCAAGTAGAGGTGCAAGCTAGAAGTCACCTAGAACTCAAGCATAGACCTGACGTGAGACAATACACTAGTTAGTGAACGCCGGGACTTGGGTTAGTGAACTGAAAGTCGCAAACATAGAACAAGTAGATGTTTTGACCAGGTAGTGTTCTGAAGGCATGCATAACATATAACGTAAATGTTTTTAATGCACGAAACTATTTTCTAAAGACATGCATTCATCATATGAGAAAATGTTTTTTGAGTCACTAGGAGGAATTATTTTTCTTTACTCTGACCCATCGTGGGCAATGTTTTTACAGGTGACCCAGGTGAGAAACTACGCCTAGGATGTGCGTTTGGTGGCGTCAGTTTGTAGTGTTTTCTCATTCAGTTCTTCTTTACTTTCAGCATATAGTTGTAGTTGTGGGCAATGTATCTTGTTAATATTTTATATGCCATGTATCAGACTTATGATAGTATTATAGATTTTCAGTCATTTCAATTCTATTCATGTTTAGTGGCTTTGTGAATCCAGATATCAGGTATGTGGTTACCCTTAGTTTATTTTCTTAGCTTCCGTTGTAAGTTTTAAAATTTTTGGTACCTTCTACTTTATATCTGCTGTGTACTAGTTTTGATACTGTTTCCTAATTTTCTTTATATCGCTGACCCGGCCGGATGACTGATTACTGTAAAACTGGGAAGGGGTGTTACACATATTGAGGTTGATTGTCACTTCGTTCGTGAGAAGGTCCAATCAAAGGAGCTGAAGCTTGAACATGTTCCTGCATCTGGGCAAGTTGCTGACGTCCTCACCAAGGCTTTACCTCACAAGTTGTATTACCAGTTCTTTTCCAAGCTTGTTGCCTACGATTTGTACGCTCCAGCTTGCGGGGGAGTGTTACATGACATAGGAAAGATTGTTGTAAAGGCCCAATTATAGGCCCATTTCCTTCTTCTCCTTTAGTCCCACATCTCTTGTATAGGATTGTTCTCCTTCTCTTCTCCTATATATTTGTATTCTCTCTTGTATTTTACACATGAAGAAGTATATGCAAGGTTTTACTATTCCTTTCTACATGCCCCATCTACATCCTATATGTTGTTTTCTCTTAGGTATAGTGATGATTTCCTAAATCTCAACTGTTTTGCTTACAGATTTTTTTTCATAGCCTATTCCCATTCTTGTCTTTTCATGCTTCGTAGGTAGTTTTTTGATAAATGGAATTTAGGACAGTGGAGAAGTTTCTGTGCTGAGGATAACCTATGACATGACAGTATACAAACTGCGAAGTGGGATGAACTATTTTTGGTTGTTTTTATGAGCTTTTCTAAACATTATCTGTAAGTTAGATCATTCAAAAGTATCTTCTTAATCAGAGGGGACAAAGGGTTAAAGATACATGGGTTTGGATCAAGTTCTTGAATTTACTTCAAATTTGCTACTGATGGCTTCATCCTTGAATATATTTGGAGACCTTAGGAGCAGAGTTTTGACGGTGTTACTTTTAGTTTATACTGGGCGGGATTCAACCACAGGATGTAGGTGTTTGTGGCTCAATCAAACTTTCCTTTTCTGTATCTTTAAGTGGCTGTAACTTTTCACCTAAATATAGGAGTTTTAATAGGAAAATTTGAAATTCGGCTCACTAAATGTGATATCCATTGATAAAATGTGTTGAGGGCTAAAATTTGTCGACATTTTCTCTATGAGCACCCTATGAACACACGTCTCGCATCCTTGAGATCCAATTTTCATTGTGTTGTGGGTGATTATAAACATATGATTGTATGCACATGAAAGATTTTTGGACAGGAGAAAGTGGAGTTGAAATTTAGATAAGAGTTGAATGTGAATTGTATTTTCAAGAATTGGTAAGGAACTTGATTTATCAAATAGGGAATTGCCTTCTCCATACGTAGTTTGGACAATCCCTCTTGGAACCTGTGTTTCAGTGTATCAACATATGAATTTCTGACTTCCTGTAGAAGCCTTTTTTGAAAGAATGATTAAAATATTTTATTGTAATGATCTCAAATTGTTTGAGCTCACAAATTTTAATGAATTTTTTGAGATTTGTTTTGATTATTTGATGTAAGTAGGAAAAATAAAGTCAGCTTCAAGTTTTTCTTTCTTAAGAGAACCATAATTTTAGCATAATGATCTATAAAGACAAAAAATCACTAGACAACCAAAATGTTAGAAGTTTTATATGGATCTAAAAAATTCATATAAATTAAACAAAAATGTTGAAATATGGTATTCAATTACTCAAAGGAAAAGGACACAATGAGTAACTATTTCATATGTCCCATAAAAAGTTAATGAGCAAATTTTAAAGGCTTGAGGAACATATTTTTAAGCAAGCTAGAGTGGGTGACTAAGAAGAAAGTTTTAGTGCCGCAATTTGGAGTTTATTAATGAATATCTATATCTATAGTATATTAAGAAGAAATCCACTTAGTGGATTCCGCGTCATACATTCTCATGTCCCATTTTCCACTACCAATGATTTTTTAAAAACTAAATTCTCTAAAAAAAAGAAAATAATAATTTATATTATATTAAAAAGAAGCCGACTTGGGTGGATTTGGTATCATACTTTCTCGTTTCGCATTATACTCCCAATGATAAAAAAAACTAAATTCGATAAAATTTATAAATATTTAAAGTTAAATAATAAGTTAATAAATAAAAGAAAGTAAAAAAATAGAAAATAAAAATGTTTTTGAATGGAAAGGACTCCAATGGCCGAAGATATTATTGCCATGAGACATTGCGCATGAGGAAAATTGTGCGACGAATGGAGCATAGCCATGACTGAGGGGGGTATCATCGTTGTTGGACACTATGCACGGGGGACAATATGCCCCTTTGATGTTGAAGAGTAGAGAACACACCTTTAGGTTTAATATTCTCATCACCCTTACTCGCATAACACCATGCTACTTATATTGGAGAAACCCTAATCACCTTTTATGATATGGTCACCCTTGGTGAGTTTACATCAACATGCATTTTAACACTCTCCATCAAGCTAAGCATTCTGCATTCCAAACTTGAGAGAGTTCATGTGAAGATTCTTTCCAAAAACAACTTTGGTATTCTGCATTAGCCAGTTGAGCCCTAGTAGGGACAAAAACAATAGAGATGCTTTTGTTTTGAATTTTCTCCCGCTCAAAGTGACAGTAAATTTCTGTGTTTAGTCCTTTCGTGAAAAACATGGTTAGTGACAATGTGGACAGCTATCTAATTATCATCGTGTAATTTAATATCCTCTTGGACAGGATACCCCATGTCATCCAGTATTTAATCCATATTATCTCACATGTGGTAGACAATGACTCTATAGTCATCTTTAATAGGAGATCGAGCGAATATAAAGCGCCAGTACAGGTAAGTGTATCATGCTCAATACGTACGGTGGCATGACAAGAAAAAAAAGTATACGTGTAAGCCAGAGTACGACGTAATTAAATTTGATTTATATATACACATACACACACGAGATTGGATAAAATTAAGAATGAAAGTATCAGAGATAAGACAAGAGTAGCACCAATTGCAGAGAAGATGTGAGAAGCTCGTCTAAGATGGTTTGGACACGTACAAAGGAGACCATTAGAGGCACCTGTTAGACATTGTGAGAGTCTAGTCACTAGGCATGTTAAATGAGGGAGGGGTAGACCAATAAAGACTTGGAATGAAACTTTAAGGAAAAACATGATGTACTTAGGCATTAGTGAGATTATGACAAAAGATAGGGCACAATGGAGACAAAAGATCCATATAGCCGACCCCACTATAGTGGGATAAAAGCTTGAATGTTGTTGTTGTATACACATACACACACGCCCCTTTGTGCGGATACGATAGTACCCCGACCACGCCAGTACGTCTACTTGCGCTCACCTACTCTCGGCCGCACGGATCACATGATGATAACTGAGCCACTCGACCATATAAATATTTTTATTTTTTATTAAAAATAATCTCGACCACGAATGCAATTATATAAATTCATTTTACAAATAAAATAATAATTACCACTGTCTCAAAGAGTGCAGAACCATCATTAATCTCACATGAAAGTGAACTAAGATGTGCCCCACTTGCCATCATCAAGAAAGGACCATTCAGTTTGACAACTAATTTTTGTAAATTTGGTATGACCTAGTGCGAGCAGACTTTGAAGTTCGAGGGGGCAGGAGTAAATGGAGGAAACATTCTACGCAGTCGGTAGTCGACAGTTCTGCTGTTCAAGTGATAAGTGTCTTTATATTAGTAGAGATATGTGTACATGTGTGTACATGCCCTCTTTTCCTAAAGAGGGAGAATATACAACATAGAAAGATTCATATTAAACAAACAGAAACACAAGCAATATAAAATATCTAATCCCCAAATACATTATAAACAAACACATTCAAATTGAAGTCAAATTCTCACTAATTCTAACGTAAAAAAGAAGCTTAAATATGGAGTGCATTTGTTACTATAATAAGCAAACACCACTAATTGTATTTATGAGTCACAAACTTTTCTTTTCTAAAAGGCCAAAAGCCAACTTTTGTTTACTTTAGTAAATCAAACTCCAGTCACAATATGTAGAACAATCTGCCAAGTCCATGCATGTTCGTAGAGTAGCAGGTGTATTCGCCGAATATCAGGTACATACTGGTACTGGAAACATAGCCAGTACAAGTCGCTGCCTTCATGGACGTCTTGATGCTTCATAGTCGAGCGACAACATTCTGCTTCTTACTCTTCCAAGAAATAAAATTTCCACCCATGAAGATGGTGTACCCACTTGTAGATCTTCTATTAGAACAAGAATCAACCCAATCAACATCATAGTAGCCAGGAATATTAAGATCTTTGATTATATATAATACATTTTCCAGGATTTTTTAGATGTTTAGGAATTCCAAGGACAACTTCATAATGATGAATTTTAGGATAATAGTCAAGTAAATTAATTTCTCCATAATGCGTTGGAAGTCTAACTTCCTTCTAAGATGTGGAGAATCATTCTTATGGATATCATAATTAGGATCGACAAGGCTATTAATAGGTTTCACTCCAAGGTATCCAATGTCATTGTGGAGGTGTAGGACATATTTATGTTAGGATTATTACCTTCTTAACAGATCTACCACTTTCAATTCTAAGAATATAAGAAAGGAGACCCAAATACTTAATTTCAGAGGTGGAGATTGATAAGTGCTCCGGATTGGGAACTTGTAACTGGTCGACATTGAGTGGAACTCTGGGGATGATCTTCGCTTCTCATCGGAGGATCTGTTGGGGGGCATGCAACCTATTTATATGCTTTGTTGGACTCTTGCAAGTAGAAGGAAAAGATGCAGAAAGATCGCTCTCTCTCCTATGTCCTCTTCCCCCAATATTCTTAGCTCCGCAGATTTCCGTCAGGATAGAAGGTTGCTCCTTACAGCCAACCTTCCTAAGTAGCTCATGGGATAAAGTAGCTTTAAAGACTAATAAGTGGCTGCCCCCATCTAGGCATTAAACAAATGGGATAATAATTAAAGGAGGCAAGTGGCACTTAAATATAAAGAAGACTGAATGTGAACTCACGATCGACAGGCTTGGTCCATGTGAGGATCATGACAACAAGCTTGGTCTATGTGAAGTTCATGGTGTCTGTCTTGGTCCTTGTGAAGATCATGGCTGCTATTCGCCCCATGGAGGCTGGACTCTGCTTTGTTCGCCGGTCTGTTTCATGCACGACATTGGTAGTTGTTTCCCCAACGTTTGCGACAACTCAATCTGTAACATCGCCTTCCTCTTCGAGTAACAGCTTGTCCCCAAGCTGGGTAGGGAATGACACAAGTGAAGTGGTCAGAGGTTTACCGATGAAAGGTTTCAACCGGGAGATATGAAAAACATCATGAATGCGAGCGGTGTTCGAAAAGTGAAGTTGGTATTCCACGTCGCCAATTCATTGGAGGATTTTGAAGGGTCCGTGGAAGCGTGGGTCGAGTTTCTCCAAGAGTGAGGGCCGGTGGATGGATAACTAGTGGTAAGGGCGTCCTTTTAGCCATACCCAATAGCCTATGCTGAAGGTGAGGTCGTGATGACCGCGATTGTAGCGAAGTTCCATCTGATGCTGGGGCTGGAGTAAGTGCTCTCGCGCTAGAGCCAAAAACTGATCACAATCTTGGACTTCCTACTCCACCATGGAAAGAGAGGAACCATGACCATAGGAGCTGGGACAAGATCGTCAGTAGGGGCGCGGCTGAAGCGGTAGAGCGCTTCAACGGTGTTGTTTAAAGTTCCTGCTTTATATTTCACGCAAAAATCGAACCCAAGGAGTTTACTTACCCAACGTTGTTCGAGCACGTTGGTGAGGCGCTACTCCAAAAGATATTTGAGATTGAAATGATCTGTATAGATCACGAACGGCCGTCCCCATAAATATGGCCTCCAATACTGAACAACTTTAGCAAGACCTATAAGTTCTTGCTCGTATGATGTGAGTTCTTGGTGGTGGTTGGACTTGCGGCG
Source organism: Platanthera guangdongensis (assembly GCA_039583875.1). Classification (NCBI taxonomy): domain Eukaryota; kingdom Viridiplantae; phylum Streptophyta; class Magnoliopsida; order Asparagales; family Orchidaceae; genus Platanthera; species Platanthera guangdongensis. The sequence goes on along the minus strand of CM077148.1, from coordinate 9,645,795 downwards.
ACTGAAATTTGCGATGGGCTGGCGTCTTGCCAGAGAACAGTGCCATAACCTTGATGGAATATAGCGCACTTGATGTGGAATTCTTTGGTAAAATTTGGGAGGTGGATCATCGGGGCGATAATGAGACCTTGTTGAAGGTTTTTAAAGGCAGTGGAAGGGACTTCACTCCAATCAAACGAGTTTTTGCGGAGAAGAGCGATGAGTGGCTCGACAATAGAGCTATAGCCGCCAATGAAGCGGAGGTAGTATCCCATAAGTTCCAAGAATGCGCGGAGGTCGCGAACTGCCCCTAGCATTGGCCAGTTGGCCACCCCTTCCAGTTTAGCGGGATCCATTGAGACTCCATGAGAGTGGACTATATGTCCAAGATAGGCAACGCTATTCTCGACAACCACACATTTAGACTCCTTGAGATATAGTTGATGGTGTCGCACTAGGTGGAAGACTTCATGGAGGTGATGTAGATGTTCGGCCCACGTTTTATTGTATATCAATATATCATCGAAAAATACCAGAACGGACTTTCAGAGTAGCTGGTGAAAGACCTCGTTCATCAACCCTTGGAGAGTGGAGGGTGCGTTGGTGAGGCCAAATGACATCACCAAAAATTCAAAATGACCATCATGTATTTGAAAGACTATTTTCTGAATGTCCTGTGGGTGCATGCGCACTTGATGATGGCCAGAGCAGAGGTCAAACTTTGAAACGAATCGAACGCCGTGTAATTCATCAGGAAGTTCTTCCACAATCGGAATCAGAAACGTATCTTTGACAGTCTTGAGGTTTAATTCTCGGTAATCAACGCAAAAACGCAAAAAAACCGTCTTTTTTATGGACTAGAAGAGCCGGGGAGGAGAATGGAGAGATGTTACGCCGAATGATGTCTTGTTGTTGCATAGTGGTGAACTGCCCCTTGATCTCATCTTCTTGAATTAAAGGGTAATAGTAGGGGTGCACAACAATTGGGGAAGTGTCCGCTAATAGACAAATGCGATGATCATGGTGGTGCTGGTGGAAGAGCACTTGGAATGATGAAAGTGTCGGTAAATTCCTGCAGGATAGCGCTGATCGGCTAGTGGGAAGAGTCGGCCCTTGAAGGGCGAATTAGTATAGTTGTGCCGGTGGTTGTCCATGCCATTCCACCAACTGATTGCCGATTTGCTGTGAAACAACCGCATGGATAGGGCATCAAAGTCCCTTGTCAGTGTACCAAGAGTGCGAAGCCAACAGACTCCTAAGACCACGTCGAAACCTTGGAGATCCACCACCAGGAATTCCATTGAAAATTTGTGTGCGCTCGCGGTAAGAGCAACTGCCCGACATATTCCTTGGAATGCCATTTTTTGGCCATTTGCCACTGCCATCTGAAGGCGACGACGGTGGGTGATGTTGAGATGCAAATGAGTGGCAGCGATGCAATTAATAAAATTACGTGTACTCCCCGAGTCTATGAGGGCCAGGAAAGATAGGCTCTCAATAAAGATGTTCATTTGGATTGTAAAACCTTGGTTGCTTTGTGGTGTTGAAATGGCATGGAGAGAAAATTCCGGAGGTTTCGTGTCCTTGTTGTCAATGTCTTCGTCGGACAGATCGTTAACCTCAACTTAAAAAAGACGTTTATATCGGCGATTGCGTCGTCGCAGCTGAAACATAGCCTTTTGGCACGACGGTCAGCCATTTCCGAGACCGAAAGGCGGCGTGATACGGTGGTCGGGCAGGGTCGGGCCCCTTAAATGGTAAGTGGTTGGCGGCATTGGGTCCCTTGGAGAAAAGCGGATGAGTGTTGCCCCCTCGAACCGTGTTAGATAATTCTCAACGATGCAGGTAGGGCCGATCTAAGAGGTCTTGTCGTTCGCCAGCACGTGTGGGTTTCATTGCCGTGGTGAGATTTGGAGGAGCTTTAAACTCGAGATCCTAGCGGAGTTGCTTGTGTAATCCGACATTAAAGAAGGGAACTTGTTGTTCTGGGAGGACGGACGAAGCACGGGCTATAAGAGGATTCAAAAGCACTCCATGTATTCGTCGAGGGCCCGTGCCTATTTTAGGGTGCGATAAGGTCCCCAAGTGGGTTGCCGCGAAGGGCCGTCCCGAAACGGAAAGTGTAGGCACGAGTGAATTCTTCCCATTGTAAGTCAGGTCACTCCCGATGTAGTTGTGTAAACCATAGTTGGCGCCCCCCATGAGTGGAGGGAGGTTAGCTCAAGTCGTTCGTCCAACGGCGTATGTTGGTTGGTAAAAAATATCTCACACCATGGGAGCCATGGGAGTAGGTCGTCCCTCCCATCGTAAACTGAAAAATCCATCTTGGTATAACGTGACATGCTACCGTCTGGGCGGGATGCGCGGGAAGGCCGAGTTGACCTCCTGATGTGGGTTGGTGCAATCTGGCGACGGGTTGGATGGAGGTACGCGGTGTGGGAAATGCAACAAATAAGGGGGGCGGCTATCCACAATGTGGGATTTGAGTTCTACCAATATGGCATCCTGCTGTTCCATGTGGGTTTCCATTCGCGCCATGAGTTCCACTAGTTGAGCGGTAAGTTGGTTGTCTCCCATGTTTGGAGCATGGTTTGCTGTTGGAGTATTGGGTCGAGGAAGGAGCGGCTTTGATACCAAGTTGATATGTGCTTCGGATTGGGAACGCGTAACTGGTCGACTGTGACTTTGTGAGTGGAACTCCGAGGAAGATCTTGGCTTCTCGTCGGAGGATTTGTTGGTGCAGCTGATGAGCGACTTAAGAATGCCGACGGTAAGGAGTAGCCCACCTTCTGTCATGGCGGAAATCTGTGGAGCTAAGAATATTAGAGGACATAGGAGGACAAAGGAGAAAGAGGGAGATCTTTCTACCTGCAGGAGTCCAACAAAACATATAAATAAGTTGCATGCCCTCCATTTAGGCTTAGACACATGGGATAACGTAGCTTTAAAGACTAATAAGTGGCCGCCCCCACCTAGGCATTAAACAAATGGGATAATAATTAAAGGGGGCAAGTGGTACTTTAATATAAAGAGGACTACATGTGAAGTCACCATTTCCAGGCTTGGTTCACGTGAGGATCATGACAGCAAGCTTTGTCTACGTGAATGTCATGGTGGTTGTCTTGATTCTTGTGAAGATCATGGCTGTTGTTCGCCCCATGGAGGTTGGACTCCTCTTTGTGCGCCGGTTCGTTTCGTACACAACGTTGGTAAGTGTTTCCCTAACACGGATTTGTGGCGACTCGATCTGTAACAGAGACTAACTCTCTTTAAGTCCGAGCAATACAGTGATCATCAGTTTATGTAATAATAATATCATCCACATAAATAATAAGAATATTGATATACCTGGCCTTTCTATAGATGAACACAAAATGATCATATGTACTCCGAGAGATGTCCATGCTCAAGAGTTTGATAATTCTCAAATCAAGCACGAGGAGATTTTTTAAGGCCATATAGAGTTTTTTTAAGACAACATCCATTCCTTTTAGGTACTTGTATGCTACGCGGATGAGTGATATAAATTTCTTCCTTTAATTCTCCATAAAGAAATGTATTATTTACATAAGTTGGTGTAGCCAGGATTTGTGTGTAACGATAGGTAAGAAAAATTATTAGGGAACTTGCCTTGGGCAATCTGCCTTATTTTATATCTATCAAGAGTTTTGACGCATGATCCGTTTTTTCTTACTGTTGAAACCAACAACACCACTCCTCCCGAATCGCTACATGCTTGCCTGACCCTGAAATGGCCTCTTAAGGACTCAAAGACCTTTGGCGTTCCTTCCTCAGCCTGCCTCCGACGGTGCCGAGCCTCCAACTTCCGTTCGAATAAGGCCCATACGGTGCCTGTGCATCTCTACGACTGCCTTCTAGAGCCAAACTTCCACTTCCTTGATTGCAGTCGAGTATCCTCCAGGCTCAACCATCAAGCTTAGCTTTCTATCCAAGCCTTTTCCCACAAAAACCAAAAACTATAAAACCCTAAGGCCGCCCCTTGCTGCAGCTTATGGTATACCTTTCTTCCTTATCTCACTCGTGATTTGCTAGTATATTAGTATGCTTAGTTGTTTTGATCTTTAAAGTTAGAGCTTGCTTGACTAAGTTAACTTTATTTCCTGTTTGTCTTCAATTTCATATTCACGAATTTCATTCATTTAATTTCCTTCCTGTGTAATTTTGACTCATGTTTGTATTATGTTCGAATGGTAGCACCTTTTGCGTGTTTGCAACCCCTAGGTATTTTATCACATTAAATTATCCATGAGAGTTTAGATTACACTGCAATTTTTAAAACATATTGCTCCAATCATGTTTTAAACTCACAACGAGAGTTTGCTAGCACCTCAAACTTAAAAGGATCTCAAATATTTTAATTAAATCATTTTCGGGATTTTAGGTTACATCAGATATTAAAAGAGACTTGAATAATCCCTTTACCGACCACAGATGAAAAACACCCATCAACAAGTCCAACACTACTAGATGAAGAAGTGACAAAAGTAATCCCACTCGTAAATCCTGTCCATGATCAGATGCCCCAAAGGCAATGATCTAGGGTGAGTGTAACTATATAATTGATAGAGAGGTAGTTTGAGCATAAGCATCGGCACTAGACGTGTTCTTGACAGGGTATTTCCCAATATTGGCCTTCAAAGCAGTTAACTCTCTAAGCAAACTCCCATTTTCAGCCATAAGAGTTCCCTTTATTATCCAAAATGGCATACTGAGCAGTTTGGGATCTAACATATCTCCAATCGGTGCCTCGTATCCATCTTGTTGAAACCAAGTTCGCGTGCGAGTCCCAATGCTTTTCCTTCCCATATCCTTTTTCCCGCAGTAGGGGCACTTCATCTTACTCTCGTCTTCCTGCCTTTAAGCTCCATGTTTCTAGTGTTTGACTTTCTTTGTTCGACAATAAGGGTGGTTCTGTCATGTCTCACATTCGCTTCAATACGAAGGGAGTTTAAGTTGCTAGCTTCACCCAAAATATATTGAGCAATAAAGTGTTTTATTTTCTTTGTTCAACAATAAGGGTGGATTTGTCATGTTTCACATTTACTTCAATACAAAGGAAGTTTAAGCTACCAGCTTCTCCTAGAATATATGGAGCAGTAGTCTCCAAATCAAGAACAAAATCTCTTCCCAACATCTGAGCTTTTTTAAATTCAAGCTCTGGTAGCAGGCTAGAAAGTAGTTCCAAGACTCTTCTTTGCATAAGCTTGGTTCTATACTCCTCGATATTTTGAATAATCGATTAGTGATCAATTTCATCCCTGATGAGTTTACATGTTCTCAAAGTCACTCATATTTGTCATGCATGTTTGCTCGGTCTGAAGTTGATGGATCATTGACAAGTCTTTCTTTTTTGAATAGTTTCTTTCATCTAACTTTCACATTTCTTTTGCCGGTTGACATAACAATAATTTACTAGCAATCTTGAGTTCCATAGATTGATAAGCCAATTAATTACGGTGAGCTTTTCTTATTCCCATTCCTCGTAAGAGGGGTCCATCTGGATCCACTGGTAAATCCAATCCTTCTACGACTCCCAATAGATATTTGCATGGATTGAGCCCATAGAATGTAGTTTCTACTATTCAATTTGATGTGTGCTACTCCATGAGAGCAATCCATATTCGAATTTCCTCCACCATAAAATTTAGTTTGATCACCCGACCCTTCAGTGAGGACAATTGTTTTTCAATTTATCCCCATATGGAGAGAAGGGGCACATATGAAGAACCCCCCTTAAGGAAGTTGGAGGTGGTCTTGATTTACCTCCAAATTCGTTGTTGAATATGATGCACTACTACCATGGAGTATCTTAACAGAAGCTAAGAGCACACCGGGACCCTTTGGCGTCACCAACAATAGATACTAAAGACGACACTTGTTGGAAACGACAGAGGAAATCACAGAGCCTCGTTTAGAAGGAAAATACACCAGGAAAAGTGTTGGAGTTACCATGGTGATCTGGAAGTGATCAAACATGTAATCTCACTGCCAACGCGATATGAGCCTGCAGGGTCGCACATAAGAGATGTGGAGAAGTTAGATGATTGACTGTGTTGGTAAAGGTTACCAATCACCGACCTGAATGAGGTTATGGGCAAAGTGTTGTCTTAAAGGATCGTCGGGTTGGGCAAGTGTTGCCTTGAAAGACTGGTAAGAATAGTCGACCGAAGGTCGACGAGAATCGTCGAGGATTGGTACTCTGATTCTCGCCGATCGACGAGAATCGTCGAGAATTGGTACTCTGATTTTTGACGATTGACGAGAATCATCGACCGCAGGTCGACGGTCGACGAGTATGGTCCACCCCGCGTTCGGCGAGAATCGTCGAGTATTGCACTCTGATTCTCGCCGATCCTAGGTGATACTCGCCGACTGATTCTCGCCGGACCTGCTAGGTGATTCTCGCCGATCGTCGGCGATTCTCGCCGATTGATACTCACCGATTCTGGAACCCTAAATTTCTGGGTGGTCTGCGGATAACGATGTTCCTAAGTCTATTTATGCCTTTGGTATAAAAGGACATTTAGGGTTTTTGGGAAAGAGAAGATGTGTGCGTGCTGATCGAATCGAAGCCGACGGAAGTGTTCCGCCGTTCGCTCGTTCTGCCGATCCCGAATCCCGCCGCCGACGGAAGTGTTCCGCCGCCGCCGTGCTCGCTCCGTCGACTTCCTCCTTTCCGGCGATCGTCGCTGGTGTTGCTATCCCTGGCGCGGACCTAGCAGTCCGTGGGAAAGCAAGGTGCAGTCTTTCTCCTTCCCGATCTTCGTGCGACGGAAAGATCGGTGTTCTCCCGCTCGTGTGGATTTCTGCAGAGACGTGGACATCATTCCACGTAGAACTCGCCACCAGCAGGAATACGAAGCTTGGAGCATCTCCGTTGAGTTGTGACTCAACGCCACTGAGGTAATTCTTACCTAATTGTATGTTAACTTCTTGATTCAACTACCATGGCCCGATCCCATCTCTTTTGGGTTTTCTTGATGTTTTATTCTTCCGCTGCGTGCACAAGCGTTGTGCCATCCTCATAGAGAAACCCAACAGTGGTATCAGAGCCAGGTTCAAACCATGATTGTTGTATTGGAAGTTTTGTTATTCCAGTGCGTGTAAACCAAGGGATTTAGAAGTGTTCTAAATGTCTAGATTTAGTCTTGGTACCCCGCCAAGAACTTCTGGAATTTCGTGGAAATTTCTAATTGATTAGAAATTGTAGTCTCCTTAGCAGTAACCATCACTCGAGTTTGTTTTGGATTTTGAATCCAACATAGAGAGATGAGCTTGTCTACTGCTTTAAGTTGAGTTGTCTTTGCTTTTGTCCAATGCATGTAAATCTGAGGATTTGGAAGTTTCCGGATGTTCAGATTTAGCCCTTCCTTTTATCAAATGTTGATTGTGTCAGGTTGTGCACATAAGGGATGCATGTGGTTTTAGAAAAATTGTTTTTCTTTGGATGTGCACATTGATCAAATGTTGATCATGGTTAACTGTTAACCTATAATCAAAATCCTTTCATCAAATATTAAGTGTTCGGATGCCTTCCGATGGATGACACTCTTCCTGCCTCGATCGATGAAGTGTGGGCTTGCCAAAGCAAGGTGCATTAATCTATCTTGGTAAGGGTGCGAGCGGATAATTGTGATATCCCACTGTCGACATCGGGTCCAGCTTAACTAGGTGACCTCAAAGGTTGAGTGCCTAGAGGCATAGGGTTGGCATGCACCATATGATGGATGCGAGTAATGAGTTATTCACCAACCATACAAGAATTGCATGAGGATGCAATTGGCAAGCGTTGCCTACCTAAATAACCGCATCGTGAGAGAAAAGCCAAAGCTGACTCATTGTGTTGGTGAAATACGAATCTTGTCCACTAAGAGAGTAGCTCGCATGAACTATCCGAATTGTTAGTGAGGGCTATCATTTCGAATAAAATAGTGGGAGTATTTTAATTGAAGTCCAAATTAAAATAAATTGTATTTGCAATTTTGGTACTGATTTTATTCTGCATAAATTCTTGTAGAATTCCATGGCAAGTGTTTCACACTCCACGTTGTCTCTGAGAGCCATCCTTGAGAAGGATAAGCTCAGTGGGACAAATTACATGGACTGGTATAGGAACCTGAGAATTGTTCTCAGGCAAGAGCGAAAGCTCTATGTCTTGGAAGAAGAAGCCCCCGAGGTGCCGACCGGGAACTCTTCCGTGCTGAGAAGGATACTTATAAGAAGTATACTGATGATGCTTAGATGTCGAATGCCTTATGCTTGCCACTATGAACTCTGAGCTTCAGAAGCAATATGAGAACATGGGGTGCAAGGAGATTGACGAGCATCTCAAGAAAATGTTTCAAGGGCAAGCTCGTCAAGAGAGGTTCGACGTCACAAAAAGCGTTGTTTCAGTGCAAGATGGGAGTTCGAGACTCAGTAGGGACTCACGTACTCAAGATGATTGGGTATATAGAGAACCTTGAAAGACTGGGTTTTCCTCTTGGTCAAGAGTTGGCCACAGATTTGATCCTGCAATCGTTGCCGGACAGTTATGAGCAGTTCGTCTTGAACTACAACATGAATGAAATAGACAAGACACTGCCCGAACTCCTAGGCATGTTGAGAACTGCCGAAATCAATATGAAGAAAGCCAAGCCTGCCAGCCCCATACTGATGGTGCATAAGAGCAAGGGCAAGGCCAAGGGCTCTAAGAAGACGAAGGTGGGACCTAAGTCATATCTTGAGCCCAAGTCTTCTGCACTGATGAAAAAGAAAAGGACGGTGAAGGAAGGGAAATGCCACCACTGTGGCAAGGCTGGTCATTGGAGGAGGAACTGTCCTTCGTACATTGGAGGTCTGCATAAATTGAAGAGAGGTATGACTTCCGCTTCAAATGTTTACGTTATAGAGATAAACCTTTCTGCTCCTTCATCTTGGGTATTGGATACCGGATGTGGTTCTCACATTTGTACAAATGTGCAGGAACTGGGAAGGAAAAGATTGCTGAGTAAAGGGGAGGTGGACCTCCGCGTCGGCAATGGAGCAAGAGTTGCTGCTGTAGCCGTAGGAGTTTACCGTCTTTCTTTGCCCAGTGAGCTTGTAATAGAACTAGATAATTGTTATTTTGTTCCGGCCATAACTAGAAACATTATATCTATTTCATGTTTGGACATGATTGGATTTTCTTTTATAATTAAGAACAACTGTTATTCTATATTTAACAATGATGTTTGTTATGCTGTAGCCCAATTGTTTAATAGTCTTTATGTTTTGAACTTGGACCATCGATCTGTAATGTAGAAAATAATAAAAGACTAAAAACAAATGACTCGAACCCTACATTTCTCTGGCATTGTCGTTTGGGCCATATCAACGAGAAGCGCATATCCAAACTCCATAGAGATGGACTTTTGGACTCATTTGATTATGAATCATTTGAGCGATGCGAATCTTGTTTGTTAGGCAAAATGACTAAAGCTCCTTTCACTGGTTATACTGAGAGTGCTGAGGATCTCTTGGGTGTTGTACATAGTGATGTATGCGGACCAATGAGTTCCATGACTAGAGGTGGGTATTTCTATTTTGTTACATTTACTGATGATTTCAGTAGATACGGATATGTGTATCTTATGAAGTGCAAATCCGAGACCTTTGAAAAGTTCAAAGAGTTCAAGAATGAAGTAGAAAACCAGTTTGGTAAAAGGGTTAAAGCACTCCGATCTGATCGAGGTGGCGAATACCTGAGTCATGAGTTCCGTGATCATCTGAAAGAGTGTGGTATTGTATCACAGCTCACTCCACCTAGAACACCTCAACATAATGATGTATCTGAGAGGAAAAATCGTACTCTGTTAGACATGGTGCGTTCGATGATGAGTCATGCAGACTTGCCTGTTTCCTTTTGGGGTTTTGCTTTAGAGACTGCTGCAATGACATTGAATCGCGCTGCAACGAAAACGGTTCTGAAGACACCATATGAGATATGGACTGGAAAGCGTCCTAGTATGTCGTTCATTAAAATTTGGGGCTGTGAGACATACGTGAGACGTCAAATGCCTGACAAGCTGGAACCCAAATCAGATAAATGTTATCTGGTGGGATATCCTAATGAAACGAAAGGGTATTACTTTTATCTACCGTCTGAGGGCAAAGTGTTTGTCGCAAGAACTGATGTCTTCTTGGAGAAAGAGTTCTTATCAAGAAAGACTGAAAAGGTAGAGCTTGAAGAAATTCAAGAACCACATGTAGTGAATGAACTGGAATTGGATTCTGAGACAGGACTACAAGATGTTGTAGCTAGAGAACCTGCTTAGGGAACACAAGTCCTACGTAGATCTGGTAGACCGAGGTTTGAGCCTGAGAGATATGGATTTCTCGTGTCTCAAATAGGTAATGTGTTGCTTATGGATCATGATGATGGACCAGCAACCTACCAAGAGGCTATGAATGGACCGGACTCCGACAAATGGCTTGAGGCTATGAAATCCGAAATGGACTCCATGTATGCAAACCAAGTTTGGAACTTGGTGGAACCACCTGAAGGGGTACGACCCATATGGTGCAAGTGGGTCTTCAAGAAGAAGACCGACATGGATGGGAATGTACAGACATTCAAAGGGCGACTGATGGCTAAGGGTTTCAAGCAAATTCATGGTATTGACTATGATGAGACTTTTTCCCTGTTGCCATGGTAAAGTCCATAAGGATATTGCTTGCTGTTGCTGCGTATTATGACTACGAGATCTGGCAGATGGATGTCAAAACGGCTTTCCTTAATGGAAACCTTCTTGAGGAAGTGTATATGACACAACCCGAGGGTTTTGTATCCCCAGATGAAGCCACTAAAATATGCAAGCTGAATAAGTCCATCTATGGACTGAAACAGGCATCTCGAAGTTGGAATCTTCGTTTTGATGAGAAAATCAAAGAGTTTGGTTTCATCAAGAATGAAGATGAGACTTGTGTTTACAAGAGAATCAGTGAGAGCATTGTTGTCTTCCTGATATTGTATGTAGATGACATACTGTTGATTGAGAATGACATTCCTACCCTGAAAGTTGTTAAAAACAACCTAGGGAACTGCTTTTCAATGAAGGATTTGGGGTGAAGCGACTTATATACTCGGTATTAAGATCTATAGAGATAGATCGAAGAAGTTGCTAGGTTTGACCCAGAGTACGTACATCGAAAAAGTGTTGAAGCGGTTCAACATGCTTGAGTCAAAAAAGGATTTTTGCCCATGTCTCATGGTGTGAATCTCTCTAAGGACCAGTGTCCGAAGTCTTGTGAAGATAAGGACCGCATGAAGTTGATTCCATATGCTTCGACAATTGGATCAATCATGTACGCGATGTTATGTACTCGACCCGACGTCTCCTTTGCTTTGAGCATGACTAGCAGGTATCAGTCAGACCCCGGTGAGTGTCACTGGATTGCAGTCAAGAATGTCCTGAAGTACTTGAGAAGGACTAAGGATGTGTTCTTGGTGTATGGTGGAGAGGAAGAGCTCGTTGTAAGTGGTTACACGGATGCTAGCTTCCAAACTGATAGAGATGACTCCAAGTCTCAGTCAGGTTTTGTGTTTTGCCTGAATGGAGGAACTGTGAGTTGAAAGAGTTCCAAGCAAGAGACAGTTGCTGATTCTACAACAGAGGCCGAGTATATCGCCGCAGCTAATGCGGCGAAGGAGGCTGTATGGATTAGGAAATTCATCGGCGAGCTTGATGTAGTTCCTAGCATTGTTGGTCCCGTAGTTCTCTACTGTGATAACAATGGTGCAATTGCACAATCTAAGGAACCTAGATCCCATCAGCGCTCCAAGCATATACTTCGGCGGTTTCATCTTATTCGTGAGATTGTCGAACGAGGAGATGTGAACATTTGCAGAGTGCCGACTGAGGAGAATATTGCGGATCCACTGACAAAGCCTCTCGCGCAGAGAAAGCATGATGGTCATACTAGATCGATGGGTATACGATACCTAAATGATCAACTCTAGTGAGAATCTTGTGGATTGCATGTAAACATGTATTTTGTTGGCCATTTGTTCATATGATGAATAGTGTACCTAGTTTTTCTCTTACAATTAATGACAAATTCTTTTATTATGAGTTTTTTTATATGATAGTTAAATGTTAACATAATAGATACCCTTAGAATGTTCGCTTTCATGGGATATCAAGTACGTGACTTGAATGTGAGAGCCTATGATTTATTTGAAGCTTCATTCTTAAAAGATCCCTGGTCGAGTATCATCATAGAAGCTAAGGGTGATGATGGTACATGAAGGCTAGCACGTGCGTTGACTGATGACCGGTTCTCACAGGTCATGATATTGTGATATTAAGTCGTCACGTGGGTACTTGTTAGTGAACAAGTTGTACTGGACAGACCCAACCTGAGACTACTCTGTGGATTGTCATCCAATCGTGTCACGAGTAGGTCTCAATTGACAATGGTGTTGTGGTCCTTTAACCTGAAGTCACAACATTCATCAAGTGAGGAATAGCGTGCTTTGATGCCATCTAAAGTCTTCCTTGAGAAAGGTTGGTGATAAGGGTGGTTGTTGGGCATGTTACGAATCATTTGGGTGTTTGTGTGTGAGCAAATATGAGATTTGTCCTCCTGTATGACAGGAGTTGCATCCATGGGCCCCTTGATGGAACTGGACTGAGAAATGCATGACCATGCTTGGTTGAGTCAATATGTGATATTGGACTCACCATTCTCTGGAAGTCCGTCCTGGATCAAGAAACTTGGATTGAGCTATTACGAGGGTGACACAGTACATGCCTCTAGTTCTTTCCGGATGTAAGGGACAAATGGACAAAGACAACGCTGATACATTGGTCATAAAGGCTTATGAGTTATAAACTCTTATTGCTTGGGGAGCAATGATGCATTGCTAGATGCCGCTCATTGTTTGTGAGGTTTTGGTTGATACTTTCAAGATCAAGTGAGAGTCTGTTGGAGTTACCATGGTGATTTGGAAGTGATCAAACATGTAATCTCACTGCCAACGCGATATGAGCCTGCAGGGTCGCACATAAGAGATGTGGAGAAGTTGGATGATTGACTGTGTTGGTAAATGTTACCAATCACCGACCTGAATGGGGTTATGGGCAAAGTGTTGCCTTAAAGGATCGTCGGGTTGAGCAAGTGTTGCCTTGAAAGACTGGTAAGAATAGTCGACCGAAGGTCGACGAGAATCGTCGAGGATTGGTACTCTGATTCTCACCGATCGACGAGAATCGTCGAGAATTGGTACTCTGATTCTCGACGATTGACGAGAATCATCGACCGCAGGTCGACGGTCGACGAGTATGGTCCACCCCCCGTTCGGCGAGAATCGTCGAGTATTGTACTCTGATTCTCGCCGATCCTAGGTGATACTCGCCGACTGATTCTCGCCGGACCTGCTAGGTGATTCTCGCCGATCGTCGGCGATTCTCGCCGATTGATACTCACCGATTCTGGAACCCTAAATTTCTGGGTGGTCTGCGGATAACGATGTTCCTAAGTCTATTTATGCCTTTGGTATAAAAGGACATTTAGGGTTTTCGGGGAAAGTGAAGATGTGTGCGTGCTGATCGAATCGAAGCCGACGGAAGTGTTCCGCCGTTCGCTCGTTCTGCCGATCCCGAATCCCGCCGCCGACGGAAGTGTTCCGCCGCCGCCGTGCTCGCTCCGTCGACTTCCTCCTTTCCGGCGATCGTCGCTGGTGTTGCTATCCCTGGCGCGGACCTAGCAGTCCGTGGGAAAGCAAGGTGCGGTCTTTCTCCTTCCCGATCTTCGTGCGACGGAAAGATCGGTGTTCTCCCGCTCGTGTGGATTTCTGCAGAGACGTGGACATCATTCCACGTAGAACTCGCCACCAGCAGGAATACGAAGCTTGGAGCATCTCCGTTGAGTTGTGACTCAACGCCACTGAGGTAATTCTTGCCTAATTATATGTTAACTTCTTGATTCAACTACCATGGCCCGATCCCATCTCTTCTGGGTTTTCTTGATGTTTTATTCTTCCGCTGCGTGCACAAGTGTTGTGCCATCCTCATAGAGAAACCCAACAAAAGGTGACAACAAACACAACCACTGGAGATGCAATTGCATGAAAGAAATGAAGACGAGGCAATGAAGATTGATGGCTAAGGGAACAAGAGGGTTGATCGAGTTATTGAAGACGAGAGGGTTGATCTGGTCGAAACAACGACGAATCAATGTAACAAGGGAGGAGGGTAGAGTGCAACCAACAAACGACCCTTTAGGTCAAAGCAGAGAGAGCATCGACGTGGATCGAAGGACACAGAGTCACCACTCGGATACCACCATGCTGGAGAATATAGAATACACCTTTTGGTTTGATATTCTCGTCACCCTTACTAGCAAAGCACTGTGCCACTTATATTGGAGAATCCCTAATCACCTTTTATGATATGACCACCCCTTACTCCCATTTGTGAGCCTTTACTTGCATTTTAACACCCGATGCTAGTGTTGCAAACTTAAGTTCGGCCGACCATATTCACCCAGTTAAGCAACATGAGTGAATCCGGGCACTTGGATGTAAGTGATGCACATAACAATGAAGACATTCATAGCAGGGTTGCACCCTTATCCCTTTAAGCATGAGTGAAATGATGCACTGGAGCGTAAATTGTAATAGAAGATTCACACTTATTGCATGTGTGACCAAACAAGCTAGCAGTATGGTTTTGATGTCGAAGAGTGAAGCATATCGTTACCGTAGATGCAGCACCCCGAGAGAGAAGACGAAGCAGAGGTTGCGTCCTGAGAGAGAAGACGAAGCAGAGACTACACACCGAGAGTGAAGACAAAGCAGAGGCTGCATGATAGAGGGCTTAGCAGAGACACTGAGTGGAGCAGCAAATCCTGATGCTTTGTACCATTAAAAAAGTAGCAAGAACTATTTTCATCCAGGGGCAACCATCCCTTGAATATTTCCAAGGATGTGCAATTAAATCCTGTAGAATTAAGAATAAAAGTAAAAAAAGAAAGAGTAGTAATTCAAATAATGAGATACTTTTGAATAAGGAATTGGAGAATAACTATCCCCGTCAGCAGGGGAGAGAAATAGGAAACCCCAGATTTTCCAACAAAATTGGATCAACCTGATGAAATATAATTGACTGGAATTCATTGAGCTCATAATGTTTGATTTAGATCAAGCCAAACTTGGTTGTACCTGGATCTTAATATATAGCATTCCCACATGTGAACCTATGGGGCTTATTCAAATGTATGTGGTATTTTTGTCGAAGATTTTGACTCAAAAATTGTAATAGGTCAAAAAGTTGAATAGGTTTTGGCTTGATTTTCTTTGATTTGTAGCTGAGCCATTCCTAGCATGTATCTATATTAAATTTAGGCCTTGATATTCCAGGTCTTGCTTTGGTCCAGTTTTCTTATTATAATGTTGAGTTGGTGCTGTTGTTCGAGAATAAGTTGTTTTGCCTCTCTAATACTATTGTGTAGAAACACTATATATGGTCTAACAAAAACTAAATATCATCTTGTAACAACAGGAAGCCTGAAGAGCTTATTGAGATTGAGTTAGTGCTTGAAGATCAGGTTCCTGTGATTCGAAGGTTCACTGGAGGAGGCACTGTGATTGTTGATGCTGGGACAATTTTTGTCACCTTTATTTGTAATAAAAGTGCTATTTATGGGCTGCAGCCATATCCTCGTCCAATTATGTCTTGGACTGGCAAATTATATGAGAAAGTCTTTCAAACTTATGGAGACTTCCACCTCCGTGAAAATGGTACGTTGTCTTTGAAAGTTGGAATTAACATTATTCCGCTCTTCGCATATTACTTTGTTTTAATTATTAGTAGTTTTCTCTGCATGAGTAATTTTTTGATCATAAATTGTTCATCATCCCTATTTATTCTTAATACAAAGTCATTATTAAGAATTCTCGTTGTAACATGAATACTTAATGATTAGGCTTTGCTGTTTTTTTTAACACATGTATTATCATTAGATAGTATATCTGTTTACAAGTTCTGAGACTCCTAGAAAGAAGTTCTTGCATTTGCATATTAGTGTTATCAGCTATTCTCATATTTTTTCGTGCAAACAGACCAACGAATGCTTCAATGGGCATGGATGCCCATTGAGATTCATCCTAGTAAAATCCAGTCAATTCTACCTCAGTACGGGAAACATTGAGATATGTTTTGATGCTAGGAATTTGAGTGCAGGGAAATTTAAGGAAAGCTCACTTTAAGGAAAGCTCACTATCATCATCAGTCGTCTCTAACATTTTGGGGTTTGGCTTTATAAATACTCATTTTCATTAATTTTGTCGAGTGATGTTAGAGGAATTTAAAAGTAATAGTCATGTGGCAGGCGACTGAGGACAACGTTGATGTACTCACCCGAAGCATGAGCCCATAACATTTCCTTCCTTGTCTGAAAACATCTTGGCCTCAAGTTGTGGTGGAAGAACGGCCAAAGGTGCACGAGGAGTGCCCACAAATGGGCTAAGCTGAGATACGTGATAAACATCATGAATGCGAGCCTCCAGAAGAAGTTGAGACTGATAGGCCACCTCACCATTGCATTGGAGAATCTGAAATGTGCATCATGAATGCGAGCCTCCAGAAGAAGTTGAGATTGGTAGGCCACCTCACCATTGCATTGGAGAATCTGAAATAGCCCATAATATTTGAGTCCCAATTTGTTGGAAGGTGGTCGAGAGGTCGAAGTATGGCAATAGGTCCTTGAAAGTATCTATGTGTCTACTTAAATCACCTAGACGGGGGTGAATAGGTGATGTTTGTGTTTTTTGCGGAATAAAAATTATCTAAAAATTCAAGCACACAAACACAGAGATTTATAGTGGTTCCCCGTATTGGGTACGTTCACTGTCCCGCCTCGCCTATCTACCAGGAAGGGATAGATTCAGTTACTTCACCTTTCTCAGATTATCACAATCTTACAACTCGGAGCAACGCTGCTACACCTCGGAGAACAATCTCTCCTACACCCCGATCCATAACCGGATCTACAACTCGATCCACAAACCGGATCTACAAACTTGATTCACTAACGAATCTACAACTCTCGATCCACAAACGGATCTAGAAATCTCGGAGATAAATCTCCTACGATATTTAAAACAATATTACAATATTACACACGATTACAAGTCTGATCCGACGTTTTTGAAAGGGTTGAACTTGAATCTAGGAGAACTCGGAAACTTGAAATCTTGGGATCTTGAATCTTGAACCTTGGATCTTCAACCAACTTGGACTGGAGTAGAATAAATCTTGAAAGATGAAACAATCCAATCGAAGAAGTCGGTGAAGAAGATCGCACGATGCCGGCGGCAGATCGGGATGAAAATCGTGAAATTGCGTAGAAGCGGCTGACTGGTTCGATCTCTTAGAAGCTTTTGAAATTATGAATTATTTAGGGCAAGATTCTTCATTCGAAAATCAACCTATCATATATATAGGAAGAATCGAAATAACGGCTAAAAAAATTTCCACAAACGAACCCTAGAAAAAACACTGTGCATGGCCGAAAATCCCGAACGAGAGAATTTTTCGGAAAAATGGCCCAAGTCTTTTTCGACGGAATTCGTCGAGTATCATATATAATACTCGCCGAACCAGATAACGATATACGTCGAATAAGCCTTAGAAGAAAATCTTGAGAGGTCGACATACGGCTCGACACATTCGACGAGTTTCGCCTGGGATACTCGTCGAATTCGGCGAGTATCACCAGTGATACTCGACGAATTCGGCGAGTATCGCCAGTGATACTCGGCGAATTTTCCTTAGCGAATTTTCCGCTTTTCTGCGAATTTTCCCTAAGTATATAATACGAATTCGACGGGTATCGGGAAGCATACACGACAAATTCGGCGAGTATCAGGGGATACTCGACGAATTCGACGTATATGACTGACCATACTCGCCAAATTTTACTTAGATAAATTCCAATTTTCTGGGTCCTGGACTTTAGCCTTCCTTGATCTTTCTCCTGTACTTGGGATAGAAGGACACCTCAATAGAGAAATTACACGTGTGTCAACACGACTGCCTACACAATGAGAGATTACATTATGTAGCCCTGTGTTTACTGACCCACTGTAACCTGATATTGGTGTGTACTTAGTAATGTAAACTTGCAAGTACATTACTAGAAAACAACATCAAATACAAACTCAATTCATCTTAGTTTGACTGGACTCTTCTTCAAATCAGGGTTATTGTGGATACAATACTCAACAATCTCCCACTATTTGAAGAGCCAAAATCCTACAAGCTAAGGTGAATTGCACATACCAAATAACAAAATTAAAACTTGAAAAGATAAATGAAATTAAAAAAGATAAAATGCGCATTCCAAGACAATTAGATAAATCATATATATATACGAGTAGCAGGCACGGCCTCGCCGCCCGATGGCTATGCGCCACAGTACCTGGCCGCCGACGGCGGGCTTCGCCCGCCCACCACCCCCGGCAGGCTCCGCCCGAAACCCCGACGGGCTCTGCCCGCCCAATTTAAATTTAAATTAACATTTTTAAATTTTATATAATATATTATATATATTTATAATATTAATTTAATTTTTTATATAAAAAAAGGAAAATCCGCCCCCCCCTTTCACGGTCTTCTCCACCGCCGGCGGCGGAGCCGCCGACGGCCTGACGGCTGCCCCCGGCAGGTTCGCGGGGAGGGAGCAGGCGAACCTGCCGGCCGTGATCGCGCGGCGCTCCGGCGGGCCATACGCCGGCGGTGGCCCTGACCGTGAGGCCCACCAGTGAGTTCTTCCTCGCGGCCGCCGGCGGAGCCGCCGGCTGGCCTGCCCTGCACCCACCCGGGACTCGCCGGCCTCCGGCGAACCCGCCGTGGGTGCCGGGCAGGCCGGCGGCGGCAGGCCGGCGGCGCACTGTTCTGATTTTTCAGAACAGTGCTGAACCGAAGTTCTTCCTCGCGGCCGCCGGCGGAGCCGCCGGCGCCCTGCCCGGCACCCACCGGTGGGTTCGCCGGAGGCCGGCGAGTCCGCCGGTGGGTGCGGGCAGGCCGCCGGCGGCTCCGCCGGCGGCCGCGAGGAAGAACTCTGGTGCGGCACTGTTCATTTTTTTGGGTTTTGCTGTTGATCGGGATTTGGAGAGAGAAACTGAGGAGATTTTTTAGGATAGTTTTATTTGCAGGCCACTTTCTAATGATCCAACGGCCTTGTTTTTGAAGCGAAAATCCAATGGTGTACCATTTTTAACCATTTTGTGGACACGCTATTGGCAGACCACCATAAATCTTTTTAAAATAGTATATATATATCTATATCAAAAAAATGTTTTAGTTTGGGAGGGCAGCCACAAACACTCAACAATTGAAATATATATATGAAATTAGATCTACTTGTTCTTTCTCTTCAAAAGCTGTCTCTCAAAGTATTCTCTGGGCTTCAGATAGTATCTGGGAGGAGGCATAGGATCAACATTCTTGTACTTCCTGAAATGATCCTCCTCCTGGTGCACACTTCCTTGTATTTGTTCCATTCTTCTTGACTGTAGTGGTCCTGATGTTTCTCCACTCCGAGCTCGTACAAAGAAAAAGTATCCAAGATAATTTCTTTAGAAGTCGGGCTCCAAACCTCTTCCAATTCTCGATTGGGCTCTACTCTGACTGGAACTGGGCCTGACTTCAAATGTGCCTTCCCCAAATTTTCTCTTCTTGAGAGCAGTAACCTCTGAAAAGGCAGCAACAACAGTAGCAGCCTGAACATCGGGAGTCACAACATCAGCATCCTGAACCTGGGAGAAGTCCTGTGAGTCTATCCAGGATTGAGTGTAATCCGTAGCCGGATGAACGTCATCATGACCAGGCTCAGCCGGAGGAACGTCATCATGACCAGGCTCAGCCGGAGGAACGTCAACATGACCAGGCTCAGCAGGAACTTGAGAAGGGAATAGTTGTCCATGTAACCACACGGTGTTGTCATAGCTATAATCATTGGTTTGTTTGTATTGATCGAGCATAGACTTTTTAACACCAGCAATCTTAGCTGTAAGGGCTTCCTCCCCCTTTTGGCTTCTGCAGCAATTGCATTGGCATAAGTTTTCAAGGAAGAATCATAATGTGCCACTGACCTATTATGGGCCTCGATCAGAGAGAGAGAGTTTGTGTCAACAGTTTTCAGTACTCCTTCGTTGTGTTTAAGTCCTCTCATCATAAGAGTCACTGCAGTTTTAGCTTCTACAAACTTTTCTTCAAACCTGGCATCAAGCTTATCAAATTTCACTTTAAATTCAGCAAGAACATCTAGCATAAACTTCTCGGATTGTTTAACTCTTTTAACTACTTTCTCCAACGAGACATCAAACTGTTCCCGTTGCTTTGACAGCATAGCTTCAACAGCTTTCAGAATCTGATCACTTGAACTTGAGCTTGGAACATCAGTCAGCACAGATATAGAATTATTCGGAGAAAGCAACACATGTACAACAGCAGCTGAGACAGGAGCATGCTCCTCAGCATCTCCTTCCTCATCAAATAAGGTGACCACCTCCTCAATAACTGGAGGGGCACTTGACAACTTACCAATCCTTGTCTCCAGGTCGCGCAACAATCTGTCAACCTGAGTGGAAATAGATATTCGGGACTGAGTTGCCTCCCCCTCAGATACTGCAGTAGACACAATCACAGGGAGAGAAACAACCAGATTGTCCACAGACATGGGCTCTGAAACAATAATGACATCACAACCCACCTTATCAGCTACAGACGTATCAGCAGCAACCAAAATCTCATCAGCAACAATCTCTTGTTCATAATCATCAACAGTCAAATCTTCACCATCATCATCCTCATCAAGATTCTCAGCATCCTCATCATGCTCAGAAGGAGCTGGATCCTCTTCTTCAACATTCTCAATTGATTGAACCTCAGCAGCAGCAGCAGTACCAATAACAACAACCTCTGCTAGGATATCAACTGGTTTTGAGTCGATAAACACTGTATCTGGGGCCACTGGATTGGGAACTGAATCTGGAATCTCTGGAACTGAAACTGAAGGAGCAACTGTCTCCCCCTCAATTTCTGCACTCATGCCAGCAGGAATCTCACTGGGGGGTGGAGTAGGAATCCTGTCATCAGGAGCATGTTCTTCCTCCCCCACTTGCAAACCTGGGGCTCCCCCTTGCCTGTTGATCCTCCTATCCCATCTTGAGAAAGTTGAAGAGTCGATTTTCTTCAAGTGATGGATAAAAACTCCTTTGGTCATATCAAACCTATCACCATCTAACTGATTCAGGTATATGCTGATAATCCTCCCAAAGTTGGGAGTACGTAGGCTGTCTTTGATTTTGGCAAACAACAAAACAAAACCCCAATCCAACTTCTTCCTGCAGATCATAGCAACAAGCACTTTGAACATTATGAGCAAACCCGGTGCGAACTAACTCAGTTCCCCCTAGCAGACCATATGTGGTTCTAGGAGCCATAGGAGAACTAAAATATGGATTTCAGAAAAGAAATTCTCTGCTGCACTGAAGCCTGATTAGTCGGAATCTGTCGGAATCGGCGAATATCAGGAATCTTCCACTGTGCGAAATCGGCGGAAAACCTTGTACCGCTGTCGCTTAGAGCTTGGACGGAGTAGACAACCCTAGCCGAGGGAGAAGAAGCACACGCTCTCCAGAGCCTTTCGACGGGGACGACACTGTCGCACGGGAGCCGAAGGGCCGATTTCCCGATTTTTGCGAATCTCGACGAAAAGATCTTTGTTGCAGCCCCCTTTATTTAGATATATATATATATACTTATATGATTTCCAAATTATCTAAGAAGGCGCGTACCTGACTTGTCGGTTCTTCAGATCCAATATAAAAATTTGAAATTTTGCCCTAAGTACACTTCAACGAGATTCGTTGTTGGAGGAGTCCGATTCGGCATGTATTACATGAGTATCCGACGAACCGTCCGATATTCACAGAATATCCCTTGTGCAAAATTTCTGCCTTTAGAGTTATTCCTCAAGTGAATCCCTGCCTCCTCGGTCTTCTTTACGATTTCTTGTTCAGCATTCCTAGTTCCATTTTCAAAAACGAGAACTTGGTCTCGTCCAGCAGCTTTGTAAAGATATCCGCGACCTTTTTATCTGTCTGGACATAGCTGATGGCTATGTCCTTGTTCTCCACATACTCCCGGATGAAATGGTAGCGCACCTCGACTTGCTTGGTCCGGCTGTGGGAAACGAGATTGTCCGCGATAGCTATTGCGCTGGATGAGTCGTAATACATCAGAATTTCTCTGAACTTCAAATTATAATCTTTGTTGTTGTATGGAGACCGGACGGTCTGGCGGTGTGATTCTGACGGTTTAGAGACCGAGCGGTCTGTCGGTCTCTCTCCTGCGGTTTGGTGGCTGGACTGTTGCTGTGGTTATCCGGGCGGTCTGACGGTTTGTCTCAGGCGGCTTAGAGACCGGACGGTCTGGCGGTCTCCTATGGCGTCTTGTTCTCTGTTTCTTGTGGTGGCCGGGCGGTTAACCAATTCGTCTAACCGCGCGACCTGTTCGGCTTGTTTTTATGTTAAACTGCTTACACCTGTAATTATTTAGTCTCACATTGCTTAATTGTAATCTCTCTCATCTCCTCCATTCTATAAAAGGGAGGCTATACCTTTGTAATAAATACCTTTTTGCATAATAAAAAGTTTGTTACTCCAATTTTTCGGTCTCTTGTTTTCTATTCGCACATGGTATCAGAGGAAGGTTGTCCTGCTGCGGGGGTGTGTTTAGATTATATTATCCAGCAAGACACGTGTGTGTGGTACCGCGTATTTGGCTTCCCCATCCTGTTTCAGGTCTGAGTGTTGACCCCGGTGGGCCCCCTTGTGGCGGAATATCCCGCGGTCCTGTGGTTGAGGTTAATCTCACACCGCCTGCAGACTTCTCCCCTTTGTGTTCTTGTACCCCGCCACCCTTCATCTCAATACCTGGGTTTTGAGATGAACTGTTGGGTTGGCGGGTTATTTCATGGTATCAGAGGACTCGATTTTTTCCTCCTGATTCTGTGAGCTTCCTCTTTCCGCGTGACCTGTCCGCGCGGCTTGCTCCTTCTCGCAACTTGTTTGCGACTTGTTTCTGTCTCCTCTCAGTCGCTGCCCTTTGTGTGCGCGGTCTGTCTCTTTCTTTGTCTCCGCGACCTGTTTTCGCGGTTTCTTTGCCTCTTCTCTCCCCGCGATCTCCCTTTATTCGCGCGATCAGTTTCTGTTCGTGCGGTCTCTGCTCTGTTCGCACGGCCTGTTTACCTTTCTCGCGAACTCCTCCCAGTTCGCGTGGTCTTCTCTCTCTCCTGTTCGCGCGGCCTTCTCTCTAGCCGTGCGGCTTCATTCCCTCTGCTTTGCTCTGCTTCTTGCCTGCGGCCTTCCTACCCGCACGTCCTGCTTGCTGTTCGCCCGACTTGGTGTTTCTGCCCTTGTCGCCATGACCTTTTTCTCTCTGCCTCCTGTTTGATCGCGCGACCTCCTGTTTGATCGCGCGACCTCTCTTCTATGGCCTCCACCTCCTCCACGCAGTCCGCCTCGCTGGTCACATCTTCCGGTAGTGCCCACGTTGTTACTCACGGCAGATGGTTGATCGACTCTGGTGCTACCAATCATATGACAGACAATCCTCAGTGTTTTTCTCTTCTAGAAACACATGATAGGTTTCCCCCGGTCTTTGTTGCGGACGGCTCTTCCTCACCGGTGAATGGGACGAGAGTGGTTCAAGTCACTCCGTCTTTTCGCCTGGCAGTTACCCTCTATGTGTCCAAGTTCTCTTGCAATTTATTATCGGTTACTTCTCTATGCAAGCAACTACGGTGTTCCGTCACATTCACTACTAATTCTTGTTCTTTTCAGGATCTGGACTCCCAACGGACGATTGCTACTGGGACTGAGAGCGGCGACCTCTACTTCCTCGACAACATTTCTGCTCTATCCGCCTTCTCCTCCTCTACAGATCTTCTCCAATGACATCTTCGCCTTGTACATGCTCCTCCCCGGATTCTGCGCCAGCTTGCCTGCCCCACCTCCCTCCTCATCATCCTCCTCTCAACTGTGATGCATGTCAGCTTGGCAAGCATCACCGCTCCTCCTTCCCACCAACGCAAAGCCGTGGCTCTTCCCGTCCGTTCGACCTCGTTCACTCTGAAGTATGGGGTCCTGCTCCTACCCTCACCATCGGTCGGTGTAGTTCATATTTTGTCACATTTATTGATGATTTCTCTAGGTGTACGTGAGTGTATCTTTTAAATGATCGCTTCGAACGTTCTCTGTCTGGACATCCTTTTATTATATGATTAAAACTCAGTTTGATATATCTATTAAAATCCTCGTTCTGACAATGCTAAGAAGTATCTTAGCCATGATTTCTCTTCTTCTGTATGCACCATGACGTTATTATCAAATAGCTGTGTTTATACCTCACAACAAAATGGGGGTGGCGGAACGCAAAAACCGTCACCTCCTCGATGTCGCTCGCACTCTGCTGACACAAATGCATGTTCCTTGCTCCTATTGGGCTATGTTATCCTCCTCTTCTGTTATCTTATCAATCACATTCCCTACACAGTTCTCCACGGTGACACCCCATTCTCCATTCTTTATCCAAACAAGAATCTGTTTCCTCTTACTCTGCGCATCTTTGGGTGCACCGCCTTTGTGTACTCTCCCGCTGCCACCCGTGACAAACTCTCACCACGTGCCACTAAATGTGTCTTTCTGGGGTACTCTACCACTCAGAAAGGTTATTGTTGCTTTGACCCCGTTACCCGCAAACAGTTCGTCTCTGCGGATGTCACCTTCTTTGAAAATGCATCTTACTTCTCTCCCGCCCCCTCCTTTACTCTTGATGATCCTACTTCTCATACCAACCCATCCGTTCCCTCTACTCCTACTGATGTTCCACCACCTCCACAATCTCCACCCTCTCCTCCGCCATGTCCACCTCCTGCGATATCTCCCCCTCCTCTCCGCATCCGTCTCTCTCTCCTCCGGGACAGCTCTCTCCACCACGGATGCTGCAGATACCGAGGAACCCGCTGACCTGGATCTCCCCATTGCTCTTCGCAAAGGGGTTAGGGACATGTACCCAACACCCGCTTGCTGCAGTTGTTTCCTATGATCGTCTTACCCCTTCTCGCAGAGCTTTTGCATTGTCTATCTCGGCCACTGCCACCCCCCCGTTCCTACCAGGAGACCCTTACTATTCCTCATCGGAAAGCTGCCATGGATGAGGAGATTTCTACTCTCACTGAACGAGGTACATGGACCCTCTGTCTCCTCCCTTCGGCACAGATGTCGTTGCCTGTCGCTGGGTCTATGTGGTGAAGTTTCGCCCTGACGGCAGTGTGGATCGTTACAAGGCCCGTCTTGTTACTAAAGGCTTTACCCAGACGTATGAGGTTGACTATTTTGACAGCTTCTCTCAAGTTACTCGTCTCAGCACTATCAAGGTCCTGCTCTCTGTGGCTGTCAACCGGGATTGGCCCATTTCTCAACTGGATGTAAGAATGCCTTTCTATATGGGGACCTTCAGGAGGACGTCTATATGGAGCAACCTCCAGGGTATGTTGCTCCGGGGGAGACACATGTATGATGACTACGGAAGGCTATCTATGGTCTCAAGCAAAGCCTTCGGGCATGGTTTGACAAGTTCAGCGGGATTGTGGCGGCCGTGGATTTTACGAGAAGTTCTGCCGATCACTCCTTATTTATTCGCAAAACCTCCTTGGGTCTGCTAGTGCTTGTTGTATATGTGGATGATATTCTTCTCAATGGAGATGACTAGAATGAGATAACCTTGACAAAGAAACATCTTCGCCAACACCTGGTCACAAAAGATATCAGGTCTCCAAAATATTTTCTGGGGATAGAAATCTCTCGGAAGCCCAATTCCCTTGTCCTCTCTCAATGCAAATATGCTCTTGATTTGCTAAAAGAGGCAGGGTGACTGGGGCTAAACCTGCTCGATGCCCCATGACAACTGAAGAAGATAAAACATGGACGGATGACTCTCCTCTTCTTTCAGATGTTACGAGGTACAGACGTGTGGTTGACAAACTTATATATCTCACGGTGACCAGACCCGACATCGTCTATGCTGTAGGCAAGGTTAGCCAATTCATGCAGGCTCCTAGGGAGTGCCGTCTTCAGTCTGCCCTGAGGATATTGGAGTATATTAAATCAGCGCCTGGAAAGGATTACTCTTTCAGAAGAATGATCATTTGAAGATTGAAGCATACTCAGATTCAAGCTATGTTAATGACAAAGGAGACCGCAAGTCAACGTCGAGCTTTTGCACCTTTGTGGGACGAAATCTTGTGAGCTTGGAATAACAAGAAACAGTCTGTCGTCTCCAAGTCCAGCGCCGAAGCAGAATATCGAAGTATGACGTCCACCCCATGTGAATTGAAGTGGTTGCGAGCTCTCATGCTTGACTTAGGAGAGATCAACAATCATATTCTACCTATGTTTTGGGACAACAAGACCGCTATATACATCTCCAAAAATCCGGTCTTTCATGAGAACAAAGCACATTGAAGTCGACTGACACTTTATTCGGGAAGAGATTTTGAAGAAACAAATTTGTACTTCATTCGTCACCTCCGATAAAGAGCTGACAGATATTTTCACCAAGCCGGTGTCCTCCTTTCTTCACATTTGTGACAAGCTGAGCATGATCGACATATATGCTCCAGTTTGAGGGGGAGTGTTGCTGTATGGAGTCCGGGCGGTCTGGCGGTGTGATTCTGGCGGTTTAGAGACGAGCGGTCTGTTGGTCTCTCTCTCTCCTGCGGTTTGGTGGCTGGACTGTTGCTGTGGTTATCCGGGCGGTCTGACGGTTTGTCTCAGACGGCTTAAAGACCGGGCGGTCTGGCGGTCTCCCATGACGGTTTGTTCTCTGTTTCTTGTGGTGGCTGGGCGGTTAGCCTATTCGTCTAACCGCGCGGCCTGTTCGGCTTGTTTTTATGTTAAACCGCTTACACCTGTAATTATTTAGTCTCACATTGCTTAATTGTAATCTCTCTCATCTCCTCCAATCTATAAAAGAGGTGCTATACCTTTATAATAGATACCCTTTTTGCATAATAAAAATTTTGTTACTCCAATTTTTTTTTTTCGGTTTCTTGTTTTCTGTTCGCACAATCTTCAAGTTGATTCCCTATCCAAAGAAGCTGTGCGCAACAACTGCCCGCAGAGATATACTCTGACTCAGCAGTAGAAGTTGCCACACAATTCTGTTTCTTACTGCTCCATGAAATAAGCCGTCTTCTGAGGAATTGACACGTCCCAGAAGTGCTTTTTCTATCGTCCCTGCTTCCTGCAAAATCAGCATCTGAAAAGTCAATTAGCTCGACATCATTACTTCTTGGGTACCATAAGCCAAGATTGGGTGGCGGAACGCAAAAACCGTCTCCTGCTCGATGTCGCTCACACTCTGCTGATACAAATGCATGTTGCTCGCTCCTATTGGGCTATGCTGTCCTCCTCTCCTGTTATCTCATCAATCGCATTCCCTCCATAGTTCTCCACGGTGCCACCCCATTCTCCATTCTTTATCCGAACAAGAATCCGTTTCCTCTTACTCTGCGCATCTCTGGGTGCACCCCTTTGTGCACACTCCCGCTGCCACCCGTGACAAACTCTCACCACGGCCACTAAATGTGTCTTTCTGAGGTACTCTACCACTCAGAAAGATTATTGTTGCTTTGACCCCGTTACCCGCAAGCAGTTCGTCTCTGCGGATGTACCTTCTTTGAAAATGCATCTTACTTCTCTCCCGCCTCATCCTTTACTCCTGATGATCCTACTTCTCATACGAACCAATCCGTTCCCTCTACTCCTACTGATGTTCCACCACCTCCACCATCTCCACCCTCTCCTCCGCCATGTCCACCTCCCGCGATATCTCTCTCCTCCCCGCAGCCGTCTCTTTCTCCTCCCGGGCCAGCTCTCTCCACCACGGATGCTCCAGATACTGAGGAACCCGCTGACCTTGATCTCCCCATTGCTCTTTGCAAAGGGGTTCGGGCATGTACCCAACACCCGCTTGCTGCAGTTGTTTCCTATGATCGTCTTACCCCTTCTCGCAGAGCTTTTGCACTGGCTATCTCGGTCACTGCCACCCCCCGTTCCTACCAGGAGGCCCTTACTATTACTCATTGGAAAGCTGCCATGAATGAGGAGATTTCTACTCTCACTGAACGAGGTACATTGACCCTCTGTCCTCCTCCCTTCGGCACAGATGTCGTTGTCTGTCGCTGGGTCTATGTTGTGAAGTTCCGCCCTGACGGCAGTGTGGATCGTTAGAAGGCCCTTCTTGTTGCCAAAGGCTTTACCCAGACGTATGTGGTTGACTATTTTGACACCTTCTCTCCAGTTGCTCGTCTCAGCACTATCAGGGTCCTGCTCTCTGTGACTGTCAACCGGGATTGGCTCATTTCTCAACTGGATGTTAAGAATGCCTTTCAATATGGGGACCTTCAGGAGGACGTCTATATGGAGCAACCTCCAGGGTATGTTGCTCTGGGGGGACACATATATGCCGGCTACGGAAGACTATCTATGGTCTCAAGCAAAGCCCTCGGGTATGGTTTGACAAGTTCAACGGGATTGTGGCGGCCGTGGATTTTACGAGAAGTTCTGCCGATCACTCCTTATTTATTCGCAAAACCTCCTTGGGTCTGGTAGTGCTTGCTGTATATGTGGATGATATTCTTTCTCACTGGAGAGGACAGGATGGGATAACCTTGACAAGAAACATCTTCGCCAACACCTGGTCACAATGGATATGAGCTCTCCAAAATACTTTCTGGGGATAAAAATCTCTCAGAAGCCCAATTCCCTTGTCCTCTCTCAACGCAAGCATGCTCTTGATTTGCTAAAAAGAGGCAGGGTTGACTGGGGCTAAACCTGCTCGATGCCCATGACAACTGAAAAAGATAAAACATGGACGGATGACTCTCCTCTTCTTTCAGATGTTACGAGGTACAGGCGTCTGTTGACAATCTTATATCTCACGGTGACCAGACCCGACATCGCCTATGCAGTAGGCAAGGTTAGCCAATTCATGCAGACTCCTAAGGATTGCCATCTTCAATCTGCCATGAGGATATTGAGTATATTAAATCAGCGCCTGAGAAAGTATTACTCTTTCAGAAGAATGTTTATTTGAAGATTGAAGCACACTCAGATTCAAGCTATGCTGATGACAAAGAAGACACAAGTTAACATCAAGCTTTTGCACCTTTGTGAGAGGAAATCTTGTGAGCTGGAAGAGCAAGAAAACAGTCTGTCGTCTCGAAGTCCAGCGCCGAAGCAGAATATCGAAGTATGACGTCGACCACATGTGAATTGAAGTGGCTGCGCGCTCTCATGCTTGACTTAGGAGAGGTCTACAATCATCCTCTACCTATGTTTTGCGACAACAAAGTCGTTATATACATCTCCAAAAATCCGGTCTTTCATGAATCATGAGAGAACAAAGCACATTGAAGTCTACTGCCACTTTATTCGGGAAGAGATTTTGAAGAAACAAATTTGTACTACATTCGTCACCTCCGATAAATAGCTGACAGATATTTCACCAAGCCGGTGTCCGCCTCGTTTCTTCACATTTGCGACAAGCTGGGCATGATCGACATATATGCTCCAGCTTGAGGGGGAGTGTTGCTGTATGGAGACCGAGCGGTCTGATAGTGTGATTCTGGCGGTTTAGAGACCGAGCGGTCTGTCGGTCTCTCTCCTGCGGTTTGGTGGCTGGACTGTTGCTGTGGTTATCCGAGCGGTCTGACGGTTTGTCTCAGGCGGCTTAGAGACCGGGCGGTCTGGCGGTCTCCTATGACGACTTGTTCTCTGTTTCTTGTGGTGGCCGGACGGTTAGCCTATTTGTCTAATCGCGCGGCCTGTTCGGCTTGTTTTTATGTTAAACCGCTTACACCTGTAATTATTTAGTCTCACATTGCTTAATTGTAATCTCTCTCATCTCCTCCATTCTATAAAAGGGATGCTATACCAGATACCCCTTTTTGCATAATAAAAATTTTGTTACTCCAATTTTCGGTCTCTTGTTTTCTGTTCGCACAATCTTCAAGTTGATTCCTTATCCAAAGAAGTTGTGCGCAACAACTGCCCGCAGAGATATACTCTGACTCAGCAGTAGAAGTTGGCACACAATTCTGCTTCTTACTGCTCCATGAAATAAGCCGTCTTCTGAGGAATTGACACGTCCTAGAAGTGATTTTCCTATCGTTCTTCCTGCTTCCTACAAAATCAGCATCTGAAAAGCCAATTAGCTCGACATCATTAATTCTTGGGTACCATAAGCCAAGATTGGGTGTACCCTTAAGGTATCTTAAAATCCACTTTGCAGCGACGTAATGAGATTCCTTAGTGTTCACTTGATATCTAGCGCAGACATATGTTGAAAACATTATATCTGGTCTACTGGAAGTCAGGTAGAGCAATAATCCAATTATGTTTCTGTACTTGGTTTCATCGAAAGGTTTCCCTTTCTCATTTTTGTCCAGAGACACATTTGAACCCATTGCAGTCCTCATAGAGGATGCGCTCTCCATTCCGAATTTCTTAAAAAGTTTTTTGGTGAACTTCGTCTGAGAGATGAAAATTTCATCTTCAGATTGCTTCACCTGAAGTCTAAGAAATACTTCAGCTTGCACATACTACTCATTTCAAACTTCCCTTGCATAAGTTTAAAAAGTGTTTTTGCAAAGACTGTCTTCCGTAGAGCCAAATATGATGTCGTCGACATAGATTTGCACTAGCAGAATCTTGTCTTTAACTTTCCTAAGAAATAATGTCTTCTTTATCTTTCTCCTTGTGAACTTGTTATCAAGAAGAAAGCTAGACAACGTCTCATACCAAGTTCCGGAAGTTTGCTTTAAACCGTATAATCCTTATATTAAAAAATAAACATAATCAGAGAATTGAGAATTTACAAAACCGGGGGCTTGCGCTACGTATACTTCTCTTTCAGATTCCGTTGAGGAATGCTGACTTTACGTCCATTTGGTAGGCAGTGAAGCCTTTGAGGGCAGCATACGCACGAAACAACCTGATCGCCTCGAGCCGAGCCACTGGAGCAAATGTCTGGTCGAAGTCGATCCCCTCTTATTCTTGTCTATAACCTTGAGCTACAAGCCTGTCTTTGTTCTTGATGATCACTCTGTGTTCGTCCAGCTTGTTTCTGAATATCCATTTGGTGTCGATCACGTTCTGTCCCTTTGGTCTGGGCACCAGCTCCTAGACTTAGCATCGTTCAAACTGGTTAAGCTCCTCTTGCATTGCCAAAATCCAAGACGCATCCTTGTTTGCCTCTTCGAATTTCTTTGGCTCAACCTGCGACAGAAAATTGAGATGCAAAATCTCATTAGCTGTACCTCTTCTGGTTCTCAGACCGTCGTCTGGCTCTCTTATTAATTATCTGATCAGCTGGATGATCTCTTAGGTGTCTGAACCCTAGGTTCCTTGCTCTCCCTCTAGCAGGCTCTACAACATCCAGTGCCTCCTCTTTAGGTTGAGGCAATTCTTCCTCTAGGGGGTTCTTCATCCACCAAGCCTGGATCGACGAGCTTGACTGAGCTTGAAGCTTCTTCCTTGACAGCTTCATATGAGCTAAGTTCCTCGAACCTGGTACTTGCATCTGCACCAATAACACTAGACGAGCTGCTATGGAGCATGCTAGTCTCATCAAATACAACATTTATCAACTCTTCTACCAACAGAGTTTTCTTATTAAAAATCCTATATGCCTTACTATGACTACTATATCATACAAAAATACATTCAAAAACATTTTTGCTAAATTTGTGCGAGAATACTTCTCATTATTAAGTACGAAACATTTACTTACAAAGATTTTAAAGTAGTACACAGTCGGTTTTCTGTCCTTCAATAGCTCATAGGGGGTCTTACAATAGCTTTTGTTGATGAGTGTGTCTGTTTTGCACGTGACAAGTCGTGTTGACTGCTTCAACCCAGAAGTACTCCTGAAGGAAAGCGTCGTTCAACATGGTTGTACATGCTTCAATTTGGGTTCTCTGTTCCTTCTCTTAGCAACTCCATTTTGCTGTGCAGTGTGCGGGGAAGAAAACTCATGAAAGATATCTTGGCTTTCACAAAATTTTATTATGACATCAGACTCAAACTCTATTCCTTGGTCACTTCTGATTTTGACCACCGAGCAGTCCAATTCGTTCTGAATTTGTCGGACAAAATTAGTGAAAGAATCGAAAGTGTCTCACTTGTGTTTCAGAAAGAACACCCAAGTAAAACGCGAGTGATCATCAACAATTACTAACGTATAGATTTTACTTCCTAAACTGTGAATAGGCATAGACCGAATAAGTCTATATGAAGCAAATATGAGCTTCGAGAAGAATCTTTCTCAGCAATACCCTTGAAGGTAGCCCGTGTCTGCTTACCCATTTGACAGAAGTGTCATGGACTCTCTTTAGGGCACTTAATGCTGGAAAATAGGGCATCATGCACTAAGTTGTGAGAAAATAACATATTTGCCAAGGTTGCATGAAATTAATATGTGCTAACCTCTTGTGTCATGAACTGGTCACAGAGAGACGCACTACTGTGTTTGGCCATAAAACACACTTTTGGCTAGAATTGTCTAAACAAAGAAATTTAAACAGAAGATATTTCTGCTCTGAGTTCTGTTAAGTCCGTCTCCAAATTTGCAGACGATTTTATCAAGAACTTGTTCTCGCAGAACTTAACGGTGTAAAGCCTTTGACACATAGTTGACTTATGCTTATGAGATTATGATGTAATCCTTCAACATAAGCCACGTCTGTGAAAGAGACTAGCCGTTGGAAATCATACCGTAACCTTTTGTTGTTCCCCTGTCTGAAACCTCCAAAGATGACTTTTGGTCCGTTCTTGACTGGGGTACAGTCACGCAACAGGCTTCTTGTCCGGTCATGTGCCCGAGAGCATCCACTGTCCAAATACCAGATCGAAGTTCTATTGACCTTGGACATACCTGCAAAAACAGATCATTTTACGTAGGAACCCAAACGTATTTGGGTCCTTGGTTCCTGGTCAGCTGAACACCACTAAGAACATTAACCTTGCGAGTGGTCGGTCTCGCATAACTAATCGTGGGGTTACAAGATTGGCACGGTTGTACCAACAATCTGCGCCAAAGTGACCAATTTTGCCGTAGCACAACAGTAAAACCTGTTGTACCTCCTTTTTTACTCCCGCTCTACCCTTTGAACGTGAGGTCTAGCAAGGGCAGCATTCTTAGAGGTGGAGGCCTCCTGGTTGCAACATACACAGGGCTTCCCATCTCTTTAGCCTCAGACATAACAGATTTAGCTTTTGGTGCCTTATTATTATTATGGCCATGTACATACGGACCATAACTCTTCATCTGAATTTCTTCATAAGATGCTTTGAAACCGCTGACACGAAAGTCACGGGACGGGTCCATCCCTGGTATCTGCTCTTGTGCTCTACATGAGTAGGCCTTAACATGATTACCATATGACGACTCAAGGTCAAAACTTGTTCATCAGAAAGATTACCTTTCTGAACGAGGGTTGACCCATGGGTGCTTTCCCCTTTTCTTTGGCGCTAGCCTTCTTGGCAGCCTTACCCTTTCCACCGACGTAGCCAAGACCATTACCCTTCCTCTGAGCTGAGAACTATAATGAGAGGGAGAACAGTCTTCGGCTTGGAGTAACTCTCAACTAGTTTTCTCTCAACCGTGAGTTTTTCTTCAAGCTCATCAGATATTTTTCTTCAGATTTAATGTCTTAGCAGAGCCCTTGAGTTCCTCTTTCAAGGAGTGGACTTCATCTATGAGAGGAAGTAATTGTGGCAATTTCTTCCTTCAGATTTGCTTACACTACCTTGAGGGAGACAATCTCTTTTATTGCTTTCAGACTATCTTACCGACATTTGTCAAAAGCTTTTAATAAGTGTCGTGCTGAGCCATCAATTCTGATTCGTCCTCATCAGAAGAATAGTCTTCATGACCATTAGTGGACGTTCAGATTCTGAGAGAATAGTGTGCGAGTTTACTTCCCATGGTACTCAGAGTCGCCCCTTCCTCGTCAGATTGCGCCATAAGTCCAAAGTAAGCTTCTTTGTTTTCAGAGCTCGACTCACTCGAGTCACTGTCGCTGAGAGTCTTCGACTTTGGCGACGAAGTATTTCTTCTTTCTTCTTCCCTTTGAAGGATTTCTTCTCGTCCTTCCTGGAGCTATCCTTCTTCTTGTAAGGACACTCCGCAATCATGTGACCTGATTTATTACAGCAGTAGGAAACAACAACGTCAGAGGAAAACTGTTTGTTCGGTTTAGATTTGTACTGTCCTCTTTATTGTAGCTTTTTGTCGTTCGATCACCGTCATGACGTGATCTTCGGAATTTGAAGAGGATGACATATTTTTCATTTGTCTCATCTTGCTCAGCAACTTCTTGAACTATTTGGAGATGAGGGAAAAGTTTTCATCCGATAGCTCGGAGCCAGACGTGCTTGGCTCAAAGTCTTCTGGAGTGTCAAGAGCTCGTGTCCTTACGGGTGACACAACTTTAGATTTCCTCGAACCTTCCGCCTTCAGAGCCACAGTCTTTTTCTCTGCTAGACATTCTGTTGCTTTGCCCTCCTTCTTCCTCGTATTCATTTGAAGCTCATAGAGAGCAACTTTCCGAATAGGTTCTGAGGGTCTATCTACGGCAGTTTTGAATTCTCTAATGACAACAACTTTTGTGTCCAGTCCTTTGTCAGGGATCTAAGTAATTTGTCGTTCAGTTCACCATAAGTGAAGACGCAGCCGTAGTTCTTGAGGTCGTTCACTATCTTGAAGAACTTCTCGAAGCTGTCAGCTATGGAATCATTGGCACCTTGCTTGAAGGTTTCGTACTCCTGGTTCAACAACGATCTGCGATCGTCTCTCACTTTTCAGTACTTCCATCAGGATAACAAGAAGTCCACATCTCTTTGACAGATTTGTAGTGGAATAAGTTCTGGAGCATGAAATCATTCACTGCACTTGCTATGATATTCTTTGCCTTCTTGTCTAGGGAGATTAAGACAATTCATCCTTAGTGAGATCCATCATCTTCTTTGAGAATCATAATCGTTGGATTTATCGTTGAAGGTGTGCAGGGATGTGTTGATCCTTCTTCCACTATCTGAAAAATCCTCGGATCAACAGCTTCCATGAAAAACCGTACTCATTCTTTCCGCATGGGAAAGTTTTTCCTTGGTGCACACAGTAGCTTATGGATGACATGTCTTTGCTTCTTTCCATGGGGACAATGCGGAATCTCTTAACGCTAGATCAGAGATCTTGATCAAGGTGTTAACCTTATCGACCAGAACGCCCATTTGATACCAATTGAAAAGTATCTATATCTTTACCTAAATCACATAGAGGGGTGAATAGGGATGTTTGTGTCTTTTTGCGGAATAAAAATTATATAAAAAAATTCAAGCACACAAACACAAAGATTTATATTGGTTTCCGTATTGGGTACAGTACGTCCACTGTCCCGCCTGCCTATCTACCACGAAGGGATAGATTCGGCTACTTCACCTTTCTCAGATTATCACAATCTTACAACTCAGAGCAAAGCTCCTACACTCGGAGAACAAACTCTTCTACACTCGATCCACAATCTGATTTACAAACTCGATCCACAAACCGGATCTACAAACTCGATCCACTAACGAATCTACAACTCTCGATCCACAAACGGATTTACAAATTTCGGAGATAAATCTCCTACAATATTTAAAACAATATTACAATATTACACGCGATTACAAGTCTTGATCTGACGTTCTTGAAAGGGTTGAACTTGAATCTAGGAGAACTCGAAAACTTGAAATATTTGCATCTTGAATCTTGAACCTTGGATATTCAACCAACTGGATTGGAGTAGAATAAATTTTGAAAGATGAAACGATCCAATCGAAGAAGTCGGTGAAGAAGATCGCACGATGCCGGACGGGCGGATCGGAATGAAAACTCGCGAAATCTTGCGTTAGAAGCGGCGACAAGTTCGATCTCTTAGAAGCTTTTGGAAATTTTAGGAATTAATTAGGGCAAGATTCTTCCATTTCAAAAACAAACCTATTCATATATATAGGAAGAATCGAAATAACGGCTAAAAAAATATTTCCAAAAACGAACCCTAGAAAATACACTTGCATGGCCGAAATCTCGAACCAGAGAATTTTTCGAAAAAATGGCCCAAGTATTTTTGTGACGGAATTCGTCGAGTACATA